>BSBK01000767.1:1010000-1555643 GCA_027943335.1 Chamaecyparis obtusa | reverse complement strand
TGTATATATATATGTATATATATATATATATATACATATATGATTTTCTATACGTATTCCTATTAGTATGTATATCAAATTAGAACCACTTGTTGGATCGTTCCAAGACATTGTAAGTTGCTTTAAGCTTAATATGTGTTTGTAATAAATGTATTAGGATGGGTCAGCTTAAAACCATGTATGGTGTCGGCTTGAGAAGAGTGAAAACAAAATCCTTTCCTATTATGGGAGAGACTACTAGAGAGAACTCCCTAAGTGACTCATATACAATTACATGCCTACTAATAGTAGGAAACAAACTAGGTATATGTCATCATACCACATTAACCAAGATGTTGTTGGATCCTCTTAACCTTCCTAGATCAAGGAGAGATTCCCTTCCTCCAAAATAACATCTCACTTCCCTATTGTACCTGACTATATCCTATTTCAAAGAATTATCCTATACCAATTCTTTATCCATCTTCCCCTAAATTGGCAAACTTATATGCTACTACATTGTCTTCCATGTAGATATGATTAATCTTATAGTATTTAAAAAGATATAAGAGCCCCATAATCTATTTAACAAACTCATCAAGTTGCCAATTTGGGGTTTCCCCTTTCCTAATAGAGTTTACTACTAAAGATGAATCCCCTTCTATCTCCACTTTCTAAATGCCTAACTTCTTACGTAGCTTCAAACCTTCTAATAAAGTTGTGAATTTAGCCACATTGTCGGTTCTGAACCCTATAGGACAAGCTATAATGGCTATTAACTTCCCTTCCCATTTGTGGATGCAACACGAATGCCAACAACTACCAAATTACCTCTAGAAGCCCCATCAAAGTTCAACTTATGTCATCCTACATTACGAACTTTCCTAACATAGTCTCTTCTACATCTATCTGATTCCCTCTTAGATAACTCTCCTAGAGGGGGAATTTTAAGGCTTGTCTATTTGTTTCTAATCATGTCATCCCATTATGTGAATACCAATCCCTTTTTACCCAAACCATTTCTGCATTTTACCATCTCAACTATACACGCTTCCAATTTGTTAGTAAACTGATCGGTATTCATTTGTACATATTTGAAAATTTTCCTATTTCCCTCTTTCCATACTTCCCATATTAGGATAGAAGGGGAAATAGTCCAAATGTTTCCATACAAATCACAACTTCTTGTTCTAGGACAATATTGGAATAGGTTCCTAATATTGTTTGGTAGAGCAGACTTCGAATTCATCTTTTTCATCAGCCATACTCAACATTTAAATGTGAATTCATAATTCAAAAGAACATGATCCATTGTCTCTGCATCCTTCCTGCATAGAGAACACCTAGAAGGTCCTTGATATCCCATCTTCCAAAACCATTCTATTGTTAAGATCCTATGTTGTAAAGTTGCCTATGCAAACATACCCACTTTTGGTAAACAATCCTTGTCCCAACATAAGCATGTTGGAATCTTTGTCTTAACATATTGGTGAAGCTTATAAAGGGATATGTATCCATCTTTGGTGTTGTATTAACCCTTGTTGGCTCAATTCCACACAATCCTATCCTCCCTTATACTAGGGGAGATTAGTCTAGATTCCAAAATTTTCATTAGGATATTTCTAAAACCTTCTAGGATATTAACATTCCCTCCTATCTCCCATTGCCATCACAAGGCTAGATTCCCACTTGGTATTACCATATAGTCTTTAACATAAATACTCACCCCATGCTTGAGAAAGGATATTACCTCTTGGTCTTCTAAAAGGGATTTAAGTGTTGGGTGTCCACCCCAAGAATCATCCCAAAAAAGGGCAAGACCACCATCACCAATACTCCAAAAGATCCTATCCCTTATTAATGGTCTACATTCTTTTATAAAATTCCATATTATTGTTAGAAGTATTAAAAGAATGAAAACAAGATCATGAAAATAATCCAAGAAAGTGAAGTGCAAGAAGGAGTTTACCATAAGTCAAAATAGAGATGAAGTTTCAAGATCAATCACCAAAACATGAGAATACTCCAATAATTGCAACAAAGAGCCAAGAGATTTTTGTAAGGGGAAAAGCAAAGAAAAACCCATTTGTGTATTATGAATGAGGCATGGAAAGCCTAAAGAGAGAGAGATATATAAAATATGAGCAAGAATCTCAATACAATAATGATAGAACTAATAAAAGGAGAGAAAATTGTGTGTAGGAAATGTGAGAAAAATTATGTCAAATGTATGGAGAAGCATCTCTTAAGTAGAGATGAGTGAAGGAGTTTGCATGTAAATCCCATGTGTATGAGTGCCACATTCATACTAAGTGTGTGCCAAGTGTGAGCATCCTCATAAGGAGGAGAAAACTAATTTTCTTATTAAAGGAATTACAAAAATATGAGTTGTCCTCCCACTTGGACTAGAGGACAAAATTACATATAGAGATTCCTCTAGGAATATCCTAAATTAAATAAAAAGAGGATACATTGGTTTATCCTCAAATTAAATAAAACAACCAAGGAAAGATTACTAAATTCTAACACCCCCCTTTAATCTTTACTTGTGGTGATTAGAGCAATAGGTATCGAGCCCAAATGTTTACAATGATTTTGAGATTTCTCTTGAGAAAGAATCTTTGTTAAGCTATTGGTAGTTGGATCATTTCCCTTGCAATGGATGAGGTACTCATGTGTATCTTCAACTTGATCTTTCATGAAGTGATTCTGGAGTGATATGTTCTTGGAGCTTGAATGGTACATAGCACTCTTTGAAATAACACTTTTATTATCACAATACAAAGGTGTAGGTGCTTGTAGAGGATGATCCAAATCTTTAGGTAATCTTTGATTCCATAGAACTGCTTTAGATGCATGTGTACATTCTAAATATTCATTCCCAGTAGAAAATAGAGATGGAGATGGATCAACACTTGAACCTGTAATAAGGCAATAACCACTAGTAGATATGCCATCATTGGGAACTCCTAGTGCTGAATCAGTAACACTTTGGAAAGAAAAATCATATTGTGAATCATGAGTCATATAATTAGAAATGCAATCTTCAGTTGCATAAAAGAAATCTGTAATGTATTCATCATAATATGAAATATCAAGAGGAGGAGAGCTAGTATAAGCATCATCATCATTATCATTAACCTCCACAATAATCATAGGATTAGTACCTTCATCATGAATTTCATCTTGAGTAATGAACATATCTTTAATAGGATAATCAAAACAAGGCAAAGTAACATTAAGAAAGTTAGAGATAATTTCCTCTTCTTGTTCAACAATATCATCAAAATGAGAGCAAGAATCATCAAATTGGAATGCATCATAAGGTGATAACATAAAATCATTTTTAATTAAGTTGTTTGTGTAGGAAGATAGTAATCTAGAGGGTTATTCCAAGAATATCCATCATCATAGGGTTCATCCCAAATAGTAGAATTATCATAGTCGGGATTAAACATCCCATAATGAGAAACAAAAGCTTGATGAGAGTTATTATTATGAGACGTTTGATTATTAGGAGTAGATGATCTCTCATGTTTGATTTTCTAAAAACAATTATTGATCATATGACCATCTTTTCCACAATAATTGCAATGGGGTTGATTATTATTATTATTATTATAACCATTATTATGATTATTGTTATGGTGAGAATTATTATTATAATGTTGAGAATTATGATTATTAGAAGTATTATGATTATAAGATCTATATTTGATTTTGATGCTTAGACACAAAAGAATGTTCAGAAGATTTAAGAGCACCAAATTGCAATAACTTAGCTTCCTCTTGATGTAAAAGATTTTGAAATATACCATAAGTTAATTGAGGAGCTAAACTAGGAATAGCAAGCTAAGAATGTATGTTAGTAATAAAATGTTGAAATTCTTTAGGAAAATATTTATTTAGAATGATAGTAATTAATCTAATATCAATTAAAGCAAAGTTTATACCACTTAATTGAGTTTTAATTGTGTGTGTGAAAATTGTACCTGATCTGTAGATACAACACTCAGTAAAACATTAGAGGTTAGCTAAAATCAAAATCGTGCAAAATTGAAATCTAATTTAACCAAGCAATTTACTGCCTTCTAGTAGGTGCGAGATTAATGTTCTCAGATTGTAATCGAGATCAGTGACCTAGACGACACCTAAATGAAAGATTTGAATGCAAAAGATGGATATGAATTGAATGCAATTAATCTATTTTATTGGATTTTCTATGCAATAAGAATGATAAACTGATATGCTATGAATGCTATTGAAAACTGATATGAAATGAATGCTAAATGATCGAACAATGAAGATTCTATGCTAAGATATAAAAACTATGCAATTGAAATTGATCTCACAAAGCTTTGAATTCGCAAGTTGATTCCTCAGCCTCCAATTCTCCAGCGTGATTGTGCAAAAATATGAGATGCTTTGAGATGAGCTGAGGCTTGTTTTATAGAAATCTAGGGCTTTGGAGGTGCATGGATAAAAGCCATAAATCACTCAAATAACTCAGGTTGATTTTTGAGTTATTTTTAAATAGAAAATAATTAAGTCACAAAAACATGCAAAAGCTAAGTTTTAACTCAAAATAGAGTTAAGCTTTAATTGATAATTGATAGTTGTCTACTTTTATGATTGTGCATGTTTTAATTATGAATTAATTTAATAATAAAGTGATTTATTTCCAACTTAACTGATTTTTAAAAATAAAACAATTGATTTATGGGTTAATCAACTATTTTACCAAACTTTTATTAAAAATTATGTTATTAAATAATGACAACATGCTTTAATTAATTAAATAAGAATTTAATCAATTATTCATAGGAATTTTGATTTATTGTCAAAATTAAATAATACAATTAATAATAGATAGAATTAAATTTAATTAAACAATTAAGTGGCAAATATTAAATCTAATTAATTAAATATGAAAAATATTTAATTAATCAAATTTTAGGATAAATGTGGATTTATCGCCAAATAATCATTAAATTAAAGACAATTAAGATAATTAGGAATATTACTAAGAATATTCCCCGATGCAGAATTTAAGATAATCAATTAGGATTCGATGATGTTTAGATGTGCCTTAGGTTAGGACTTTGATGTCAATTTCATTCGAATTGAAGATGTAGGAGATTAATGAACTTATAGCCCATTTTTGGGGTATTACATTAATAGCATCAAATTTAAGTAAAAATTCATCCTTGGATTTAAAGTCAATATACCTGAGGTCTTCCAAGTTGTCTCGGAGCTGAATCTTATGTGATTCGGTGGAGCTATCATAGGTTTGTTGCAAAATAGTCCACTCTTGATGTGCTTTGGTGCAATGTCCAATCAAGACATATAAGTCAAGAATAACTGAAAGACTAATTAGTCCAAGGGCTTCTTCATTTTTAACTTTCCATGCACCTTTGTCCATCTGAGAAGCAGTGACAGCTGGTTCAATAGAAGTATTTGTAGCAACTTAAAATAAATGTTTAAAATGAAATATAAAGGAGATGTATGTTTTCCATTGGTGATAGTTAGAGCTATTTAACTTGATTTCCAGAATTAGGGTATATATATATATATATATATATATATATATATATATATATATATATATATATATATATATATATATATATATATATATATATATATATATATATATATATATATATATATATATATATATAAAATTAATCCCCTTTTTAGAAAAAGTGAATAAATTTGATAAAACACCTTATTTTAAAAAAAATGTTAAATGAAAAAAATAGAAATATAAGAGCAGAAACGGATCAAATAAACTTTGAAACACTAATTTAATGAAGAAATTGAATTATGTTTCTTAGTTTATATTAATATTAAGTACACTTTCAATGGTACAACTTTAAAAAAAATTTAAAAATTAAATTTTATGAAATGTTATTAAAATAATGAAAGATAATTGATTAATATTAAAATAAAATGAGGACTAGTTAGAATTGTTTAACTTAATTTACAAAATTAAAGTAGACATAATTACAATATATTTAAACCGAAAAACAAGTATCCCCCTTACTTAAAAGAGTTTGAAAAAAAAATTAAAACCCCTATTTAAAGATTAATATGACCAATTAAATATAAAAATTTGATTAAAATAAAATATTTTTATATCTTACAAATAAATTCAGAAAGGAAATTTTAAGAAAATTATGTTAAAATTTTTATAAATTATTTTTTGGAAAAGTTAAAAAAAATATTTTAGAACTTTCTAAAAAAACTGATAACTAAATCAATTTAAATATTTCAAACTAAATTTGAAAAACTTTCAAATAAACTTGATTGATTAAGAAAACTTTTATATAAACATTTTTTATAAAAAAGAATTAAAAAGATATAATATTAAATTTATAAAAAAAAAACTTTCTCTAATTCAAATTGTTTTAGTTTTCTATTTTATTAAAAAAATACTAAGATCAACATTAATAAAGTATCTAAAAATACTTTTAGAAAAAAGGTACCTTATGCCTCATATAAATAAAGGAGAATAATGTGAATAAGTGTGAATAAGACAAATTCAATTGGGGTTGTTTGTTGTATTTTTTACTAACACTAACTCACAGCAAGCCTTCCTCAAGAGGAAATACTGGTCTATAGGGAACACCTCTTTTAGAGCCCTTGCCTAGACACCAGAAGCTATTCATGAAGAAGTTCTTTCCCTATCCGCTCCACGCTGGATCCTTGTGAAAAACATTCCTCCCTTACTATGGTGATTCCTTCCCCATCTTCTTGAGCCTTTGGGTAAGGTCATTAGAATGGACAATGCCTCTAAGCTTGTCACTCACATGAATGCTAGGGCTTTGGTCTCTTTGAAACCTATCATGTAGATCCTTGCCTCTCTTGACATCAACATCTCGGATGATTCCTATTCCTTCCCTATTGAGATTTTGGGTGGCCTTAATGCATACTTCCTATGCAAAAAAGAAGGGCATTTAAGAAAAGACTGCCCCATTATTATTAAGCGCAAACCTTCTATGAAAGCCCCACCCTCCTCTTCCTCCCCGGTCCTGAATACTCCGGTGCAAGAACTACCTTTTCCTATTCCTTCACCTCTGGGTAAGAATCCAATAATTACCTACACTGTTAACCCGACCTCCTCAGCTCTTAACTCCCAATCCCCGGTGGTGTCTTCAATAGGAGTTTTAACTAAAGCGGACTCAATTCAACCTGATGGCTTTCAAACTATTATGAATAAAAAGGGGAGAAGGGAAACCAATTTTCGGGCTTTTGAACCTATTGTTCATTCTCAACCCTCTTCCTCCTCCCCTTCTTCTCTGGTGGTCTCCTTTGATATTATTCCTATCCATGAAGCCTCCACTTGTTGTCCTCTATTTAAACCTATAAGTGAAAATTTAGATAATAAGTTGACTCACAAACTCCCACTAAAAACTTTTGAAGAATTAGATGATGATACACTCTGGAAATCATCCCCGCCAACCCTAGGCTTGAGCAGATCTCCATTCCCACCAGTAGTACCCTCTCAATTTATAACCCTAGAGATCTCCTTAATTCTCATGTGGACATGGAGGTTATGGTTCCACTAGCTTCAGATGATGAAGATCCTAATGGCAAAAATGGCCTCTCTCAATCTAAAAGAAGAGGATGGCCCATGGACTCGAAGAATAAGAATAACTCAATTTAAAAAATTGGTGATTCCTCATCTACTACTATTACTCTTACCAGTGGGTCCTCAAACCCTAAGTATTCCTCCTCCCCTCTAGTTTCCTCATGAACTGTCTTTCTTGGAATATTAGGGGTCTTGAAGCCTCAGACATGAAGTATATTAGTAAGCATTATCTAGATTCTCTTATCTCTATGGGTGTCATTATGTTATAGGAATTAAAAACTAATGTTTTATGCTTGAAGTTAATTTGAATTTCATTTGGAAAGAAGCTATAAAAGTGTACTCTAATCATCCTAAGGGCAGAGGAGGGGTGGGTCTTCTTGTTAATCCTAAATGGGCTAACTCTATCATGAGTAAGGGTGTGTCACCTTGTAATAGGGCTATCTGGGTTATCATAAACACTAACTCTTTTACCTTTGGTATCTATTCTTTATATGCATCCAATGACTACAAGGAGAGATAAGATTTATGGTCTTGGCTAGCTACCCTCCCTAATATCTCTTGGCTCTTTGGAGGGGACTTCAACATGATTGAGTACCAAGAGGATAAAACTGGTGGCCTCCCCTTCTCTTGGAAAGACTTAGAGAAAGTGCAATGGAGTAGGATGAAACTTAGTAAATAACTGTTTGACCCTTTAAATGGTAACTATGACTCTAATCATGGCATGTGGCATACTTGGTGCAATTTTCAACAAGGCCCCTCTAGAATTTATGCTAGATTTGATAGATTCTATGCTAATAAGAATTTCTTTTCTTTCCTCCCTAATAAATAAGGAAACATGGTCACTGTGACTCCCACCTCCCTATCTGATCATCACCCCATTTCTGTCTATGTTAGACTTAATGATTCCCCCTTATTAAAGAAATTTGGCATCTTGAAATTCATTTTAAACAATACTCTACTCTTGGACGAGGATGTTCTCTCCACCATCAACCTTATTAGGATCATCAATAAGAACAATCTCCCCTCCCTCTCATCTATTGACTTATGGAGCCATGACATCTTTGCTTGGCATAGTTTGCTACAAACCATAGGTCAAAATAAAGCCAAAGACTTTATATTTACTGATAAGATTCTTTCGTCTAAGTTGCGTTCTGTTGAATTAGACATTCACGTCAATCCCTCTGATTGCAACCTTATTCCTTTTGTCTCCAAGGCTAGGGATGACCTTAGACAGCACTGGTAGGTTAAAATTAGAGGAGCCAAAATCATATCTCATTCTCACTAGCTCCAACATGGAGATAGGGGAACAAAATTATTCTTTAACCTCCTTAAGCAGAAGCAGTCTATTGAAACCATTGAAAGGATTGTGGTTAATAATACTGAAATTGTTGATATTGATAAAATTAAAGATTCTTTTGTCAAGTTTTACTAAGACTTATTCACCTCTGAAGATACTAAGGAGGCTAAAACCCTCAAATATAAGTACATTACCCTCATCCCCAATAGAATCTCCAATCAGGATGCTGCCCTTCTAAGTAAATATATTACTATAGAGAAAATTGGAAAAGCTATTAATTCCCTAAAGAACGACAAGGCCCCTAGTCTTGATGGCCTTTCTGTGGAATTCTATAAGGCTAACATAAGTTGGATTTGTAATGACCTCTATGACATATGCTCTGAAGCTCTTACCAAAGGCACCCTGGACAGCTTTATCAATAGAGGTATCATAAAGTTGATCCCTAAGGATGGGGACAAGGCCCTTCTCAAGAATTGGAGGCACATTACGCTTCTTAATGTTTCATATAAAATTCTTGCTCCGAGGCTTGAAAATATCCTGCCCAAATTTGTTAGCTCTACTCAAACCAATTTCATTAAAGGTAGATTTATTCTCGAGAACCTGATCACCAGCTGGGAAGCCATGAACTGGTCCAAACACTCTCACCAAAACTCTCCCATATTTTTAATGGACTTTGAGAAGGCCTACAATAGGATTGAATGAGATTTTATCAATATGATGCTTGAGGCTTTTGGATTTCTTGATTCTTTTTGTACTTTTGTTAAGATTCTGATGAAAGATGCTTCTACTTGGGTTGATGTCAATGGCTCTCTATCTGACCCATTTTCCCTTGGTAGATCCATCAGGAAAGGCTTCCCCCTTGCCTCTACTCTTTTTTTTTATTGCCTTTGATGCCCTCACCTACATTCTTAGGGACATTACCCTTTGCCTGGCTATCAAAGCCATGATCATCTTGCCTGATGACTCTAAGCTTATTAACTATCAGTTTGTTGATGATACTGTGGACAAGGCTTTTGAGGATACCTGTTTTGAAAGACTCAAGCCAAACAAAGATTAGATTTTAGTCTAAGCATGAAATCAATCCAAAACAAAGAAAACTCTAAACTAAGCCACCTCAGATAGAGCTTAAACAGGTGCACCCATGCACTGTTTGATTTGCTCTTGCTTAAGGGGATGTGGGTGTGCTCTCTAAGCACTTGGAGCATGTTCCTTATGCATTTTAGGATGGATTGAGATCCATGAAAACCCCAAAAATGGCACAAAATAGGTATAGAACACCTGATTTGCCCCTAAGGCCTCAAGGATCCAAATGATGCTGAAATGAATATTAAGCTACATGATGTTTATGCTAAGATTGATTTTAGACCAAGTAGAGATGTGATATGATGCTATGCTTATGCAAAACAATGAAATAAACTATGTTAATCCATTATTGCTATATTAAGATGAGCTAAAATGCTTGAAAGTAAGCTAATTTAGGATGATTATGCTAAGGCTAGAAGTAAAAGAGCATGATAACAATGCATGAGAATAAAAGCTAAGCTAATGAATTGCTCTTGGAAGAGGGAGCATTTATAGGATTTCCTAAGGGCTTGGGTAGGAAGAATGAGTGGCCAGGATCAAAATCCTTAAGAGAGGCCAAGATTCATTCAAAGGGGAGCACATGGATTGTGCTAGTTCAGGGCTGCCTCCTTGTGACAAGTGTCACAAGGGCATTGGGTTGAAAGATGGGAGGGATGTGCACAATTTGGGAAATGTGCCTAAGGTCAAAGGGTGTAAGAAAGGGGTGAGGGGCTTCTTAAATGCATGATAAATGCATGTAAGAGGGATAAGGAGGCCTTAAATGCACTTAATGCATGTAAGAGAAGTTTCTAGAAGTTTGTTGACTTTGGGTTAAGCTTAGGAGTTGGCTAACCTTGGTTAGGGAATGTGACAGGATTAGGGGGGATTAGGATTAGGACTTTCTAGAAGAGTCTAGAATTTCCTTAGGATAAACATGGATTTTAGGAAATAGATAAAGATTTATTTATTTCCATGGTTTAGGTTTGAGAATATTTATTAAAATGAATTTAATAAACATGAGGTTTTAATCTTAATTAAATATTTTGAGTTGGGATTAGGGTTAGGAAATGATGGGATTAGCCTTTAATCAAAATTAAAGAAGGATTAGAAGATTCTGGAAGAGGTTAGTGGTCTTAAGGAAATTGGCCAAGTTTTGGGCAAAAAATAAATAAATAATTTATTTTGGGATTTTTGGTCAATTTATTAATTAAATAATTAATAAATAGGGGAATAATGTTTAAATAAGATTTAAACATTTTTGGGAGGGATTTCTTAATTAAATATTTTTAATTAAGGTAAAGGGATTTAATGACATAAAAATAAATAAATAAATTAAATAATTAATTAATTAATAAATGATGATGTCATCAGGGATTTTTCAGAAAATAAAAATACTTTATTTTCTAAAGGATTTTTAGGTGTCTACAAATACCTCTATTTTTTTTTAAGCCTCTGAAGATAATTTTGAATCTCTTCATAATAAAATCAAAACCTTCTGCTCCATCTCTAGTGCTCGCCTTTCCCAGTCTAAATCTATTTGCCTGGGCTAGAATGACCAGCCTCCTGATTGGTTTAACAAATTTAAGTTTCAATGGGGTGGTCCTAAAAAAAATGTTCAGTATCTCGATATCCCTTTCTCCATAGAACCCTCCCTGAAGGATAAGTGGTTTTGGGTGAAGGATAAAATTTATAAAAAAAACTCAATAAATGGCATAACAGATCCCTCTCCTTGGCGGGTAGAGTGCAGGTGTGCCAAAAAATAATCTCTTCCTATAATGTTTACTACTCCTCCGCATGGATGTTTAATAACTATCAAATCCTGGAAATCTAGAAGGCCATTAGGAATTTTTTGTGGTATGATGGAAAAGGTAATAAGAAATTCCATGTCATGAAATGGGACTAGTGTCACATTGACAAGCTTCTTGGGGGATTGGGTTTAAAGGACCTCAAGACTTAAGGGACTGCCCTTACTCTCAAATGGATCTTCCACTCTTTGGATGGTGATGAGCCTCGGAAGGTCCTTATTAGGTGTAATATTGAAAGAGGGATCCTTCAGAAAGCTAAGACTTTGAAGAATCTTCCTCTTTGTGACATCATTGAGGGTAATTTCCCAGTCCTTTTCCAAGGCTCTACGGTCTTCAAAACTATTTGGAAAGCTTGGGAGCATATTAAACAATTTATTCCTAATAGGACCTTCTTTGATCATAACCATCTATATGGTGAAAGATTGATTTGGTGGAACCTTCACCTCTTAGGTAAACCCCTTGCCCTCTCCCAAGGGTGCTCTTCTAAACACTGGAATAACCTTGGCATTTCTCAACTTATTTGTCTTTTTTAGCAGGACATGCTTATCAGTTGGGAGGACCTCAGGTCCAAATTCCTCATCCCTTTGTCGCAAAAGAAGACCTACAATATGATTGTCAAAGCCTATAAGGACCTCCCCAATGTCTGTCACGTTGATTCTCACATATTTCTGAAGCTTAAATGGTCATATGGTACTATTGTTTCTAAAATTAAAGCCAAAAATATTTACAAAATCATTGATCATAATGATGCCACCATTAAGCATGTCAATAAGCTTTGGTGTACTGATTTGGATACTAATATATGGAAAAAATGTTTTGATAAACTATGGAAATCTCCCATTGGCCCTAAGATCAAGTGTTTCAAATGGCTTATGTTACTTGACAAACTCTCTCTTAGGAAAGATCTTACTTCGTATGAATTATGTAGCATTTGTAGACTTCTTGAATCCACCAGACATATTTTATTTGAGTTTACTTTTGCTAAAGAAATATGGCTCATGTTTGGTATCACCTATCCTAAATTTGTTAATAATTTTGAAATTATCACTGGTTACATCCCTGGTTTAAGTAAGGACACTAACCTATTTTGGAGTATTCTATCTGCTAACATTATTTGGCAGTGTGGAAGTGCATAAATGAAGAAAGGTATATCAAGATACTCCCAGGTCCCTTACTGAGTTTTTTCAAAAACTCACCTATTTTAAAATCTTCTCGCAGGTCAGCATTAACATGATGATTGAAAGAAAGAATTTAAAAAGATTCCTTCAAATGGGGTAATCCACCATGTTTGTGTATGAATTGAAAGATGGCTTTGAGTGGAGAAGACACATAGACAACCTTGTTAACTTTGAGGAGACTCTGAAGAAGCTTATTCAAGAAATCAATAAGAACAATAATGCGACAGATGGCCAAATTAGCATGCTGGCCCAAATCCAAGAGAAGAAGAGCATTTTTTGGATGGAAGGCCCTTTGGGATGGACTGCCTAGGTTGAGTCCCAGGATGATATTTTACATTAAATTTTAGTTATGCTTATTGTTGTTCTTTTTTATATGTACTATAATTAAACTCGTAGCTACTCTAATGTTCTTGGGTTGAGGCTTGGCCTCTTTTTGTACTCTTCATTGTATTTTTGATCCCCTTATATTTAATACAAAAAAATAAGTGTGAATAAGTTAGAATGAAAACCAATGCAAACTTTTAAAGAATGTAAAGGACAAGTGTAACAATAAGGCATAAAAAGAATAATGAATAATGAAAACAAAGAACTATGAAAGGTGTGAAAAATGAAATGTGGCGGTTCAAAGCATAAAAATAGAAATGAATACGTTAAATATGAATTATGGAAGAGAATAAATATAATGATGAGACGTTATAAAATAAGTTTGAACAAAATAATGCAAATTGAAATAATGACAGAGAATAATCTAAACGTAGCAGACTATTCTTGGAATTGAGGTAATGGTTCACACAACAAGCACTTCAAAATTTGAGAGTGTGATTGCTCCAATAGTTTTAGGCATAAAATTAATTGATTATAATTCATGGAATTTTAAATCACGTGGCTTGTCATTGCTTTATTCAATAAAGATAAATTAGTGGAAAAGTCTTTGTGACTCTGAAAAAAATGGGTGTTTTCTATTCATACACTTCACACAATCACTAAACTTCTTTATTTACTCATTTAACTTGTCCATTCACTTAAGGTAACAATTTTTTTTAAACTATGTCTAAAAAAAGTTTATACTCATTTATTTTAAATGGTTGAAGCTTTAGAATAACGTTAGAAATGATAAGAAAAAAGAAGAAGATAACGTTAAAAGTAAAAAATGTAATTAACCAAAAATGCTAGAACTAAGTTTAAACAAATAAAATGTTAGTTCTTAATAAGAAGTGTTAGTACTTAATATCCAAACTCTGCGAGAAGATTTAACCCAGCAACAAAATGTATTGATCAAAAATGACACAACAATATAGGATTAAAAAACTTAAAGTTTAATACAACCTATAAAATGTTAGTACAAAATATGTACGAATGAAATATAAAACCCTTGCTCTTGATGACAAAGGGTGAAGTCAGAGCAAGAATAGGTTAAAAAATACAAAGATCAGAACAAATAGAGAAAAATAAAACACAGTGATTAGATTAGGCTATGTTTAGCACTCAGATTAGATATATAAATATGTAACCAGAGAAAAAAAAATACCAGAGATTAATTTATCAGAGATAATAGAGATAAATATATGCAGAAATGAAACAAAATATTGAGAAAAAAATAACTATGTCTTGCAGTTGGAATAAAAAAAATAGAGATACGTCTGCATGCACAAGGATTAGATCAACATAGATTAGATTAACAAATAATAAACTTATGGAGATACGCCTACACCAAAATGAAATAGCCTACATGCACAAAGTTTTATAAAACTGAATATGAATAGTTAAATCCTATAAGAAATATTAGATTAAAAAAACTTGAAGAGAAAGCTGAGCTAGGTTTGATGATGAACCGACCAAACCCAAAAAAATCTAAAAGCTACTCTCTGGTGGCAAGCCTTCCAAAGAGGGTTAGAGAGAAGAAATATAAAATAAAAGAAATAAGTTAGAGTTGTAACAAGTTAGAAAAAACAAGAGGAGGCTTGCTCCTTGGAATGGCACCTTCCTACAAAACACTTAAAGATTAAATAGCTCTGATACCATGTTAGAAGTATTAAAAGAATGAAAACAAGATCATGAAAATAATCCAAGAAAGTGAAGTGCAAGAAGGAGTTTACCATAAGCCAAAATAGAGATGAAGTTGTACGATCAATCACCAAAACGTGAGAATACTCTAGTAATCCCAACAAGAGCCAAGAGATTTTTGTAAGGGGAATTGCGAAGAAAAACCCCTTTGTGTATTATGAATGAGGCATGAAAAGCCTAAAGAGAGAGAGATAGAATATGAGCAAGAATCTCAATACAATAATGATAGAACTAATGAGAAGAGAGAGAATTGTGTGTAGGAAATGTGAGAAAAATTATGTCAAATGTGTGGAGAAGCATCTCTTAAGTAGAGATGAGTGGAGGAGTTTGCATGTAACTCCCATGTGTATGAGTGCCACATTCATACTAAGTGTGTGCCAAGTGTGAGCATCCTCATAAGGAGGAGAAAACTAATTTTCTTATTAAAGGAATTACAAAAATATGAGTTGTCCTCCCATTTGGACTAGAGGACAAAATTACATGTAGAGATTCCTCTAAGAATATCCTAAATTAAATAAAAAGAGGATACCTTAGTTATCCTTAAATTAAATAAGACAACCAAGGAAAGATTACTAAATTCTAACAATTATCGATCTGCCTGAGGGATTCTCATGTCAGAGAATGCTAAGTGAGTCCCTTCCATCCATATATTTATGTTGGAAGTCACAATTGAAATAATTGTTATATTGTCATTGATGTCAAACCTTAATTGGTGAGACAATTGCTATCTAGTAGAGTTCCATATCATTTGATTAATGAAGAGGATTTAAAAAGAGGAGATAACAAGAAGACGTAGTGAAAAGGTTGAGTTATGAGAAACTACAATGGGCACTTGATTAGTTGGAACATTGGCAAGATAATGTGTTGTTTATCTATAGTACTAAGTGAAGATAGTTGAATTGAAGCATAGAAGAGATGAGGAAAGAAAGACTGAAAGCATAGGCTTGATCGAGAAAAAGACAAGAAGATTAAGGAACTTAAAGTATAAGTTGAGTGATGCTAGTATTGACCGAGCACCAGTATAAGATGAGAAAATACAATGTCGACCAATCATCAGCAATGACTGAGTATCAGAAGTTGGACCGAGCGAAGACAATGAGTGTCGAGAAGAATAGTTAAGCAATGACTGAGTTATCCAGTGAAGACCGAGTAGAAGAACACAGTGATGACCGAGTGTCAATATTTTACAGTTTGGGAAGGGATTGAGATTCTTAGCTGAAACAATTGAATTATTGGAATATGTAAAGCATGTTGAAGATAAGGATGAATGACCTGGAGCATTTATGCATGATAAACCATGTTTGCACATTTTTTATGCATGGATTTAAGGAGAAGTTTTGAGAAGAAACTAGAAGATTAGAAGGACAATGAAATGTTGGAAGGATTCAATGAATCTGACCCAAAACTAAGATCTACGGTGATGTTTAAGCAGAAAAAGATCAAGATACCTAGTTAAGGAGGTATAAGGATAACCTAATTGTGGGTTATGCAAGTGGTTGATTCAATTGATTGGCGAACCTGAGTAGAAGGTTGAGAAGAGCTATAAAGAGTTGTGAAGAGGTGATTGCTTGAAGGGTTTCCAAGAAGATCAGAGATGGAGATGATAATGAAGGCCAGTCATAGGATCAACATATGAGATACATTGGATCTATATTTGCAAAGTAAGTTGTATGTATCAGATCAAACCTGTTGTTACTTTCTAACCATTATATCAGTTGAAATCCTTTAATCAAGGTTGACCTAACAGTCATTTGTAAATCCTTTAATCAAGGTGACATTCTAATGGAATGTTCTTAAGTCCTCTAACAAGGCCAATCCTAATAGGGTGATTAAATCCTTTAATAGGGTCACACCTAACAGTGTGTATTGTAACCTTTAGGCTCCTCACAGAGCTCACTTTAGAACAATGAAAATTGGTAGCATGTTTCTGGTAGTTTTTCCCAAATTGGATTTCCATGTTAAATCCTGGTGTCATACTTGTGTGAATATTATTTGATGTGGTTTACTATTAAGTGTTTCATATTTTGAAAGTTGATTACTTTTGGATAGTGGACTGCAAGTTTGAGTTATTGGTTATATGCTATAGAGACCAAGTAGACTATTGAGTAGATCTAAGTTGTTTGAAGAGTTTAAAAGTTGAATTGATACATCTAGACTCGAGGATAACTGATTCACCCCCCTCTTAGTTATTCTAAAATCATTCTAACAATTTATACCTTAGAATTTTAACCCATTTTAACTCTATATTCCTAATCATATTCCATACCAATTTGGCTCCTAAGGCTAGATTTTGATCTCCTATATTTTTAAGATTCACTCCCCTATCCTTCCTCGATTTGCAAATCTTGTCCCAAGATATTAGCACTAGCCTAGATTTTTATGTTGATCCTTTCCAAAAGAAGGTCCTTAACTTATGAGAAAGTCTCCTCATGATCTCAGTTGACATCTTAAAGTATGACATTTGATAAATTGGGAGGGCGAAGAGAAAATATTTTAACATCATTATCCTTCCCACCGTGGATAGCCATTTCCCCTTCCATGATTCAACTCTCTTTTCCACTTTAGTCAAAATATCATCCCACAACTTGGAAGGTTTCCTCCCCTTATCCAACGGGAGACCTAAGTATTTACTAGGAAGTCCCCCTTTCTTGAAATCCAAGATATTTAAAATTTCAATTTCTAAGTTAGCTTCTGTGTTTAAGAAGAAGACTTATGATTTCTCCTTGTTGATTAGCTGTCCTGAAGCTTCCAAGTATTCATATAGAATACTCTTAATACTTATGACCACTTCAACTTAATCTTTCCCATATAACATAGTATCATCTATGAATTCTTGGTGAGTCATTGATTCTAGCTCACTTGTAGTTTTAGTCCCTTTAACTTTCCCCTATTCTTTAGCCCTATTCAAGGCTCTGCCTAAGGCCTCAACCATGATAATAAACATAAAAGGGGACAAGGGATCACCTTGATGTAATCCTCTAGAAATTTCAAAGAAGCCTTTTGGAGAACCAATCACCAGAATTAAAATTCTCGGTGTCGATATACATTCATAAATCAAGTTTACCCATTGGTTTGAGAATACAAAGGCCTTCAGACATCTGCACAAAAACCTCCAGTCTACTTTATCATATGCTTTTTAATGTCTAATTTAATAAGCATACTAGGTATCTTATTACTTTGTATCATGTAAATTTCCTTCTATGCTATAATAATCCCATCCAAAGTTGATCTTCCTAAAACATAGCCCGTCTATTCATCTGCTATAATTTATGGGAGTAAATTCTTTAACCTATTCGCTAGAGTTTTGGTTAGCAATTTATAGTTAGTATTGCATAATTATATTGGTCTAAATTCATCTTCAGGAAAGTGTTGTAAAAGTATTGTTTATCTCTTTCAAAATTCTCCCTAAATTTTGTATACTCTCCAAAACTCTAGTTACTTCATCCCCCAAAAAGGCCCAACATTTTTTATAAAAGAAGGCTAGAAATCTATCCGGCCCTCGTGCTTTGTTTGGATGTAGTTGATTTAAGGACACCTCGATTTCCTCTTATGAAAATTTTGCATTCAATCTCTTATTTTTCTCCTTGCTGATGAGAGGGGATATTTCTAAGAATGCTTTCCTGAGAACACCTACTAGATCCTTCTCTATTGCTCAACAAGTCCTCAAAGAAGGAAACCACCTCTTTGGATAGATCTTCCATATTGTCTATCATTTCCCCATTAGACTTTCTAAGTTCCACTATCCTATTTGCATTTCTTCTAATATTTGTACTATTATGAAAGAAATTAGTGTTCTTATCACCTTTCGCTAACCACACCTCTCGACTTCTGCCTCCAGAAAATCTCTTCCTTGGCTAGAACATCTTCATATTTACTCAACAAATCTTTTTCTGTCATAAAGCTCTCTTAGGTTTATACCTTATTTGAGAACTTTCTCATTTAATACTTCCATTTCCTTCTCTAAAGTATCCTTAGTTTCAAAAATATTTCCAAAACAATATTTATTCCACTATTTTAATTTCCTCTTGATAGATTTTAGTTTAGCCATAAATATAAAGGCTTTAGATCCTTCAAAATTTTCATCTTTCCACCATTATTCTAACAACCCTAACACGTCCATATCTCTAAACCAAATTTTCTCAAATATAAATGGACACCTGGAAGGTTTACTAGTCTCCTTAATGCAAAGAGCAATTAGGAAGTGGTCAGATCCCGAAGCAGGAAGGATTGAGGACTCCAAACCATAATTAAAGTCCATCAAATTTCCTTTGAAAAAGAACCTATAAATTTTTTCAATAATATTACTAAATCCTAATCTTCAATTGGTCCAAGTAAACATCCCATTTCATGTTTTGATATCCATCATCTCAATTCTATCCACCCAATTCTTAAATTCTAGCATTGAATGAGTTGTCCTACCTAAACCTCTAACTTTCTCTTCTAAGTTGAGAATAGCATTAAAATCCCCCCAATTATAAACACCTAATTCATAAAGGATTAAAAAAGGATTTCTATTTCTCTCCAAACTGATATTTTATCCTGAAGGGCAGAGGGGCCATAAACATTGATCAATAGATAATTGGCGACACTATTAATGCCCTTCATCCGTCCCCATATCTAGAATCTCCCACCTCCCTATTTTATGAAGGAAACCATTCTTGGGTTCCATAATATTTCTAATCCCTCGAGGTTCCAATTGTTGGCTCTCCCACCACTTCCCATATTCCTAATTTCCTCTTAAGCCCTAATAGATCCTCTATGTCTAGTTTAGTCTCCTACAAAAACATGAAATTAGTTTCAAAATTCCCCATATAGTGCTTTAAAATGCATTGTTTGTTAGGGGCATTAATGCCTCTAACATTCCATGTAACTAGCTTCATTTCTCTATGGGAAGCAACTTCCCCTTCCCTGCATATAAAGTGGTGATCTTTGCTTGTCCTGCTACCTTTTCATCCTTTAGTCTCAACTCATTAAATGACTTTCTACCTCTTTTCTTTATTTCCTTAGCACAATCAGCCTGATTCTCTCCTTGCTCCGTGATAGTGATACCTAGGTTTACTGCCTCTTCTTACTTATTTTCCACTACTCCTTCCTTTGGTATATTCAAGGCTATGTTCCTTCACCTATGCTTCCCATAGCTTCAACCTTCAATTATTGCATATCTTCCCCTATAGATTCCATAGTCAAGAGATCAATCATTCTTCTTAACATTTCCTGAATATTTTTAATCAATCCTTCCTCATCCTAGATCATATATAGGCCCAATAAATCGTTCAAATCTTCTAATTTTGCCCTCTCATTATTCTTAATCCCCATTTCCAACTCCTCAGTTGCCCCAAAAGATTATTCCCCTTCTCCCCATAGAGTTAATATTGCCTTTCTCAATGTTTTCTAGTTCTTGGTTAACCACATTTCTCATTCTTTCAATCCATTTGATGATATCTTTTAGGGATTCCTTGTATTCATCCATACTGATTTCCTTTTCCAGGGTTACTTTGTTACTCCTTATTTTCTAGTTCATGCTCAAATTGTAGCCTTCCTTTTCAGTTTCAACTGTATCATCCTTCGTTTCCTCTCTAGCCATTTCTTATTCTTTGTGGATCACCTGCCTCCTTATGTTATTTGGCTGATCCTCCTCAATTTTTTTCTTCTCCTCATTCCTTGTGGTTGTTTCCTTAATTTGTGGTTCCACTATTTAGCCTTCTTCCACATCTGCCAATCTATTGTTAGATTTTCTTTCAATTACAAATCTCCCATGTTTGTCATTAAATCCGACTATCACATCTTGCCTTAGAGAAGAAATCCTTGGACAATCTACCTCCTTGTCTACACTTAAGATTGTTCCTTCATAAAATATGGATTAATTTTGAAGGATGCATTCTTTCTTTCTATTACAATAGGTTTCATTTTTTTTTATGTTAATATTCATCTGAACAGAGATTATACAGTTGGAATATGAATATTTGTCTTCCTCCATTCCTACATAGACCCATAATAGATTGCCAAGTTTCCATAGAATTTATTTGTTTATTAGTTCTATAGGTAAATTAGGAAGAAATATAGCTCTTTCTACCTCAAAATCAGTCAAATTGCTAGGATTAAAGTATGGTTGCCACTAAAAAAAGTGAAGGCCTTTGAATCTAGGAGATTCATTGAATAAAAGTTTCATTTTCAATTCTACCTTAATGCAATCAATATACAAAAAATCTTCAGAGAGGATTGCGATACTTACCTGCCCTTTGAAAGACTTCTGAAACCAATCGACAATTCATTCCACCAAGATGCAGAAGCCACTCCATCTCACGAAAACCCCAAATTTCTTGTAGAATTTGTGTGTATGTTCAATTAACCCATCTTTGAAATCCATCATGATTTTATCATTATCCTTATGGTTAATGTTTTCAACATTATTGTCTACTCCCTTCCTTCGTTGATATGAGGTAGTAGGGTTCTAATTTTTTATTATATTAGTAGGCTTGTTCTACCACCTTGGTTCAACCAAGGAACAATCTATATCCTTCACAGAAGAGCCTTGGTGAAGGTGATTGGGATCTGGTTTTGGGGAACCTTCCTTACAGAATTGCAGATGATGAAAGCGATTTCAATGTGGAGGAATATAGGGTGCTAATGGTAGAGGGTAACACAGTCTTCGAGGAGGAACCCCGTTCTTTATTTCTAAAAATACCCTATGTTTTGCTCATGATGTCTGTCTATTCTTGACCATTATCCACTCCTTATCGCCATTGGGTTGAGGAAGAGGAGCCTAGTTCTTCCCAAAGGTATTCACAAAACCTCTTCTAGCGTATTTTGTTTTGCTGTAAACGTAAAACTGGCTTTCCAGAGTCACATATTCGTTATGAATATTTCACAGAGCCATTTTTTCATTTTAATTCCACACACTAAATTATTATATATATATATATATATATATATATATATATATATATATATATATATATATATATATATATATATATATATATATATATATATATATATATATATATATATATATATATATATATATATATATATATATATATATATATATATATATATATATATATATGTTATCAGAAAAATTATTTAAAAAAATAAATATTTTGATATTATTTACATTTGATTCAAAAATTTAAAATTTAATGATAGCTATTAATTTATATGTAATAATTCAATTTAAATGCTTACCAATATTACAAATCATTAGAACTAAACTATGTAAACATTTAATTAATCTTGCAATAAAAGATGTAGTAGTATAACTATCAGATTTGGCTTGATTTTGAATTTAATAGATGTATATGTTTATTGAACAGGTTGATAATTTAAAAAAAAAATGAAAGAATTTGGTATCTATTAAAAGATCAATATTTAAAAAATAAAAATTACAAGGTTAGAAATCTTGTGCATAGGAATTTATCAGGTCTAAGGTGTCATTGTGATTGTTTGTAATGTTTTTTTTAAAATTTAATAAATAGTAATAAAATTAATTAGAAAAATAAATAAATAAAATATTATATAATTAAAAGTTATTCAAAGAAAGTGACCAAGAGATCAATTGGGGAGAACATTGGAGTATAAAAGAGACAATTCAAATCATTCAAGGGTCACTTATGAATCTTCATTCTATCTATGAAAACAAATTCTTCATTGATCCATTTTTTAGATATCTTGAAGTCTAATATATCATGCCAAGAATATATAGTTCTTTCTTTTGTCACTTACATCATTATGACTGGTCAATTATGTTCAATGTATATAACATCTCAAACAACTTAAATTCAAATTGATATGTAGACATATTGGTATTATATGAGTGTCAAAGACAATACAAATGAATTGATTAATTTAATCTTTACTTTTTTGGCTCATTATGACACACTTTAAGGTTAAAGCTTGGTGGGACTCTTATCAATTCATCTTAATTTTTTATAGTTTTTATACGTTCCACTGTATTATTCTAAGTGGAAGAAAAGGAGGAAGAGGAGAAGAAGACGGGGAAGGACAAACAAGAGTAGGAGAGAAAGAAGCAACAAAACACAAAGGAGGAGAAGGAGGAGGGGGAGGAGGAGGAGGAAGAGAAGAAGGAGAAGAAAAATGCGAATCTTGTGAAGGAGGAGGAGGATGAGGAGGAGGAGGAGGAAAATGACGACGAGAAGAAGAAGAAGCTAAAGAAGGAGGAGAAGGAGAAGGAGAGGGAGAAGTAGGAGAAGAAGGAGAAGGAGAAGAAAAAGGAGAAGGGGGAGGAGGAGGTGAAGGAGAAGGAGAAGGAGAAGGAAAAGAGGAAGGACGAGGAGGAGGACTAGCAGCATAAGGAGGAGGAGGAGAAGAAGGAGAAGGATAAGGATAAGGAGAAGGAGAAAGGAAGCAAAAGGAGGAGGATGAGTAGGAGGAGGAGGAGGAGGAGAAGGGGACTACATTCATTTTCCCCCTTCAACCCTACTGTAATTAAACAATAGATATATTGCTATCGACATAACCATTGCACCTCTTTTAGGTATAAGCGCTAGTTATGCATTTTTTAAAACCATTTCTAACATTTATTTATATATTTGGATAATTGAATAAGTGGGAAGTTAAGCAAAGAGAGGAGGTCGGCAGTTGGGAGGTAAGATAAGGGTGGACCCTAGAGGCGTTAGTGGCTCGTTGAATCCGATTCGAAGCCATTTGAGCGATAAAGTAGCAGGTGGAGGTGAAGAAAGAAATAGATAGAATTGCAGACTTATATGCAGTGATGGTGTCGGAAAGAAAAGGAAAGGGGTCAGGGAGAGGGAGAGGGAGAGGGAAAAAGGATAGTCCTCCAGCGTGGAAGCCCTTTCCAAAGGTGTCGCAGCTGCCACTCCTCACCCTCTATGATGGGCAAACAAGCAACTTGAATTATGGACTCAGCATCATGAAGGTATGCATGTAGGTATCACGAGTGAGTTTTTCCCGTTCCGTTCCGTTCCATTCCATTCCATTCATTGAGTAATAGTGTATGTCAGCATCCGGACCCGATAGGGCAGGGTGTGGCGGCAGGAGCTTTTTTGGAATCGGCCGGGCGGGAATGCGTGGTTCCTGGCCATGTCAGGCCTCTCACCCTTCTCGGATTACAGGTATCTGTGCACTCTTTAATTGAATGCCTATTCACCAATCATCTCAATTTTTACAAGTTAAATATTTCGGATTTTTATAGCGGACATCATATCATTCATCTAGATATCTCGTGGGTTCTCATTAGGTCTCGGCCATGGCTCTACAAGTAAGGAGTGTAACTTGTTATTGAGTGAATAACATACAAATTTTATCTCATCCTGATAATGGTAAAGCAGGTGTTACTGTTTCGAGAACTTGTTATTTTAGATGTAACTAAAGAAAGATATAACTAGAATGCGCGAATAGACAAAACACACCAAATCTACCACCTTTTATATGCGCCAAGTCTCTTTAGATTAGATGATCATAACACACATTGGCCCATTTTTACGCAAAGGTAGGGTGTAGTGGTTCTACCACATCGAAGGCAGGGATACATTTACCGGGATCATAAGGGAGAGAGAGAGGGGCAAATAACTAGATAGAGAGATAGATAGACAGACAGACAGATAGACTGAGACATACATATAGATAGAGCGATAGATAGCTAGAGACAGAGTCAAATTTTTACAAGTGAAATGGACAACAATAGACAACAAATATTAATAGAAAAAATGAAAATTTAATCATGACAATAGTATATCAGTGTATTTTAGTCGGACAGCAGCAATTTAACAATAGTATATCTTAATAGTATTTGATTGTTCAATTTTTCAAATTTTTTAGTTTAGAAAATAAAACTTAAGTTAAACTCAGTCTCAAACTTCATAGCACAACTATACCCCATTTGGGCTATCAATATGAAATGAGTTATCCATGTTGCTCTTTGGATGAAGTTGTGATTTCTCCAATGAAATTCCGACCAATCCCAATTGCACCTTCTCTTTGTCAATTCACCTAGAATCTTTGGCATCATTTTCCCAATGTGCTATTCGAGTTTTGATACTCAATAGTCTGCTACTCTTGAATTCTTAAGGTACTATAAAGTGCAACTAGCTTTTTTGCTTTCTTAGAGGTTAGCTTGTTTGTCTTGATTGAGTGGATAAATCCATAGGTGAATTAATTCAAATTTTGTTGCAAAGGAACTAACAAATTGTGGGAGTAGACAAATAGCAAGTTGTTTTAACTCTAGTGTGTCCTTGCCATGAAATTTCCACCATCCAGTGGAGTCATTTTGTGCAATGGTTGTTTCATGCATCCTAACCTTTAGTTTGTTGATGTAGGACCTATAGATCAGAAAACTGAAGCCATTCTTCACAACTTCCCATTGTTATACATCTTATGGAGGACCCTCATAAACCCTTCCATCACATCATTGTCTTTAGAAGGAAGAATTCAACCATCTCTAGGTTGTATCACTTGGTATTAAGGTGAAAGTAAATTGTATGAAGAGGGGTGTTCATTGTATTCCATCTCTTTGTGACAATAAGCTTGATACGCTCCTTGTAGAATTTTAATCTAGAATCCTTGTACAAATTTCTTAAATTATTTGATTAAGCATGCTATCAAAAGTGTCATAAATCTCTCCAAGGCTAGGAGAGTTTGTATGTACATACCTATTTACCCCCAATATGAGTGATATGATAGAACAAATTTGTTTGCAAGCAACATTTAAAAATTATCACACATTATGATCAACATAGTAAACAAAGTAGAAACATATTATTATTAATTTTTTTTACTTGATATCGAACGATAAGTGTTATTAAGCACCCTTTCTCTCACTTTCTTCTCTTTTGTTGTCCTTAATTGAGACCACTTTTCATCTCTCCGCATGCCACCATGGATTGTAGAGTATTTTGCACCTGAAACATCTTGTCTAGCGAGAAATAGCTAGCATATTTAGTCTTGATTGGTACAAGGAATTCTTCCTTTGACTATGTTAAAAAATAATGCAAGTGAAGTGTGATGATTAGATACAAACATTTGTATGCCTCTAGCTTTGGATGCTACTATCTTCATCCAATTTATTTTGCCAGTGTCCTTTAATGCATTATTCAAAGCATGTATACAACATGGAGTTTAAATATATATTTGTAAGTGTGTTCAACCATCAAACTAGCTAACTTGAAAATATGAGTTGAATCTATCACAATTGCACAACATTAAAAAGCCAACCTCCTCTGTGGCTTCTTTCAAAAGGATGAACTGATAATCAATGGTCTTATATGAAATATAGGAAAAGTGATCTTAGAATAACATATTTATTAACTTAGGATCAATTTTTTCTTTTTCCCATTAAACATAAGAGGTGGGAGTGGACTTGGCTTGCTGTCCACAAGGAAGAGCCATGTTGCCCTCGACTCACACTTCTATTATTTGCATGTGATTTGAATTGATTGGGTGTGTGTATGATGAACTAGACTCAAGAAGGCTAAATTAAGCAAGATTGATAAAACATAGAAAAATGCAAAACAAAAATGTAGAATAAAGGTACAAATTTGGAAATGAGATACAAAGAGGAACCTTGATCTGAAATCTTGAGTGAAATGTGTTGGACACCCTAGTTTGAAGGTGTTTGAAACTAATGTTGGCAAGTGGATGATGAGTGACCATACCTCTCTGGTATGGGCACTAATGTCGGAGATTAGTTTTGGTGAGATAGTAAAGTAAAAAAATGTTTAAGTCCAGGATGGAATCACAGGGAACTGTCGGACAATTTTGATTAGCAAAACATAAATGATATCAGATATGGCTACAAGTTTGGAAATGTAAAATGTATATGCTTCTGGTATGATTGCCTATGTTTATATGATGATTGGTGTGTTTTGATTGAGTGAAGTGAAACTAGCACAGTATAACAGTTGTTCAGAACAGTTTTGAGTGATCGGGCAAATTGGCCTGGCAAATTGAATTGTTTGGACAATTCAATTGCTTGGCAATGTAGGGACAACATCCTAGATGTTAACCCTTGGATAGCACAGTATTATTCTTCTTATTAGAGTTTGTGCTACACGTTTTGTGGAAGGATTTGCAAGCCGACCGAATAAAGAATATTGAAGGGTATAAAAGAAAGATTTGTTTTGCATGTGAGTATGAAGGAAGTGAGATATGATATGTGTGATAACTGATATATGATGTGCGAGCTTTGATGCTGGATCAGATCAGGTGCGAGCTTCATTGTGGACTAATCAGACATTGTGATGTCATGCATAGTTCTGTATTTTTGTAATAGACTCTTTGTAATTGGACAGTGAGTCCAAAAGGTGGATTTAACCTTCATTCTCAAGCAAGTGGGCTATTTTTGTTCTTGACTCTTAACCGGGTCAAAGGCCTCTAACAAGGTCTAGTCCTTTAACAGGGATATATGTACTAAATGCTATGTAACGACTCCTAACAGGGTCAGACCTGTTAACAGAGAACTTTCAGATTAGTGCATTATCTTGTGGGTACCATCCCCACCGGGGTTTTCCCTTGGCCAGGGTCTCCTCGAGAACAAAATCATGGTGTTATGAGTTTTTTATTGTTTTATGCTTTACTTTTCTGTATTGCTATATGTGGATGCTTATGGTTAAGTTGCAAAGTAATCAATTGGTTTAAAAGTGCTGCAACACTGATTCACCCCCCCTCTTAGTGTTGCTTGATCCTAACAACTAAAGATGGTGAGTAGGAATGCAGTCAAGAGGTTTGTGAAATGTTGTCTCCTAGAAATTCAACTTGGAACAACAGGACAAGGGTGCCTAGTAAAATATTCCAGGGTTTTCCACTCGTTCGATTTTTTTCGCAATCTGTAACAATCTACACTATGCTCCCATACCACTTTTTCCATCAGATTTGAACCTACACACACGAAAAGAAAGTTTGAAGGGTCATGTTGCATAGGGGCTTGCCTAAGTCAAATCATGTGTTAGTGTTTCCACCTCCACAATAGTTATGATGATTTACAAAAGGGATACACGAGTGTCAAGGTTTGTGATATAAGAATTGGTCCTAATTTGGCATTTGACTATGAATAATTCACAACATTAATGATGAAATTTTAGGATAGCATAGAGCATAAATTCACTTAAATTAATCTTAGGAGAAATCACACAAAATAGAGTGTGAAAATGTAAAGGTATACAATTTACGACACTACATTTAGCCCCCATTTTAGCAGGAGTATGATCTTACGCTCATACTCGCGATTAATGCATAGAGCAACTGAGAGCAAACCCTCAAGCTTAGGATCCTATCAACTCACACAAGAACAAAGTGACACATACACAATTTGAGAAGTATGAGACATACAAAGCAAATGATGTTAGTACTAAGGTAAGCGAAAGTTTTTGAGTCAACTTGGTGAAGAGACCTTGATGTAAAGGTTGTTCAATCATAAAGTTTCATCCTCAAAATTCTTTTGCTAACACACAAGTGGACTTCTAGAAAGAGACAGGAACATACACCATTTAGATGAGGTTCTATGGTACACAAACTAACAAGTTGTGTTATACTATGGGTCCATGAAGATTCTAAGCCACACGAATGTCACTAGCCAACAAGTTGTGTTATGTCAGGTGGTTCATGTCTACGACACAGATTCCATTGGTCAACAAGTTTTGTTATGTTGGGTGATGCATGTATCACACTAGAATGATCACAACTAGCAAGCCACGCTATACAAGGTGATCAATGCCTCAACATGCATAAAAAAGAGCGATTACAACTAGCATGCCACGCTATATGAGGTGATCCATAGATCAAGAGAGTGTGTGTGTTCCCACAAGAATTGAAGCTTAGTAGTGTTAAATTTTGAACTAGAATAGTAGAGAAGCAACAAGATTCTTAAACACAAAACTTACAAGAACAAATGACCCAAAATTTATCCTGGGAAAACCCTCCACTTGAGGCTGAAAAACCTAGCCACACCAAAAATGCAATCCTTTATTGAAAGCTCAAATTCTGAGTACAATGATCTCAAGCTTAATAAAAAAAATCTAATCAATGATTGTTAACACTTACAATCAAAGAGGAATCTCCTTTTAAGAGATGAACTTCACATGTAATACAAATATAATTCTCCACATATCTTGTAGATACTAACACAAATGAAACGACTCACTCTCACTGTAATGATCACACCTTGATCATATGTTTAGAATAATAGGGCAGGCTCGTACATAGAACTTATACGAGCTGATACACAAAACTTTTAATAATCACAAACTGTGATCTCTTCCCTTCGTTGAGGTCACACGACTATCGCTAGAACAACCACCACACACTGAATCGAATTCCTTACTAGACTGTGCACTACACATGATTAAGTCACGCCACACAATTGAAGAGGCATCTCCAGATGAGTCATTGAAGAGACGATGGCAGTTACAAAAGACGATGATATAGATTCTCCTGCGATGCCACATCCACGCGATCATAAAAAGAAGTCCATAAGACATGAATGATAGTTATGAAATATATCGTTTCCAATTCCAAATGACATAAAGGCTATGCCAAATATAACAAAGACCAAATATCGTTAAGACATAAATAGTGCCATTGAGTGATAAGCACGTACTCAACCTTGAGCATTTTCCAGCAACACGATAATGATAGATATGAATACAATATTTCTCACATTGCCATCCATGCCGTTCTGAGTGCCATTAACTTGAAAAGTTGCATAGACAATACATCCCAATAATAACATAAGGCAATCTCAGTCAAATCACTGTCGGCAAACATGACAAACCAAAAAGACTTTAATGTGTTGAAGAGAGGAACACGGTGGAGAAAGTGCTATCGATGACAATACAACTCACTAGATTGATCACAATCATAAAAGCATAGAAAGGTCCATACAAATAATGGTGAAACCAACAGCAAAAGCCTTCGCAGGTACACATGATATCTCCTATCGCTACAAAAACATTAACACTCCCTCTTAGCAAAGGAGATATCATTTGCATAATTCATGTCATGGAGTCTCTCAACATGACAAACACAATGGCTACACTCATATGTGTCAACAACCAAGCTTTATCATGAATTCTCTCAACGTGATATCGTCATCTCAACATGACATTCACCATGGCTACTCCCAGAGGGTGAATAAACACAAGTGCTAAGTCATGGAGTCTCTCACATGACATCCACCATGGCTACTTCTAGAGGGTGGATCCACCATGGCTACTCCCAGAGGGTGGAACAAGGGCTTTCACGCCAAACTTCTCTCTCAGAGAGAAGAATACATTAACAAGGGCTTGCACCTCAAACTTATCTCTTAGAGAAGAATGCATTAACAAGGGCTTTCACCTCAAACTTCTCTCACAGAGAAGAATGCATTAACAAGGGCTTGCACCTCAAACTTCTCTCACAGGGAAGAATGCATTAACAAGGCCTTTCACTTCAAATTTCTCTGTCTCAGAGAAAAATGCATTAAGCTCATAATAAGAACAACTGAATGCTGAGACTCCCTCTCCGTAAAGATTCCCTCTTAGCAGGGGCAGCATTCTCACAGCTTGATTATCACAATAAATTATAGATGACTTCAATGTTTGACCAAACAAGGATCTTTTGCAGTCACACTGCCACAAGAGCTTGCTGATCCTCTGCAAAGGACTTGGCACTCTCCATCTGCCACTCAAGCTCCCTCTGAATCTCATATCCTCCTCTTAGACGTAGATGATCGCAAAGATAGGAACTCCGTTGTTTAGAGTCTTCATCTATCTCAATTTCCTTGCTGAAGCAAACTCTTCATCCAAGACTGACCCAACCTTGTCATCAGCTATCAACTTAGACTCGTGATTGCAAGCAAGTCCTTATGAATGATCATATTTTCAGCTGTCATGATGTCCACAGTGGATGCTTAATCTTTTCCTCATGTGATTTCAGATAATTAATACATCATCCTTTTGCTCCTTGATCTATCCTGCAACAAAGAGAGATTAATAATAATTCATAGAATCAAACTACCTCGAAGAGAAATATATAGACCAATGCCAAAGAAAAATATGAGATATATTCTAAAATAAGAACTACATAAAATTACATAAAGATTATTCAAGGATATGAAATGCTTATCTCTTTATAGATCTTAGCTTCCCCTTGGATCAAGGAATAAGAATCTCATGCTCCTACAAGATTTTAAGACTTGTCCAACACCTCCAAAGAACACAAATAGGTCTGCAACTAAATCTTGAAACTGCTGTAGCAGACTGTGCAACTTAAACAGGGCAACCAAGTCCCTGAGCTTCACACAATGCCCTCAAAATTCACTCAAATAGATGAAGTCAAAACAAAAGACTCCAATAATCTGAAATTTTCAGCAAAGAAAGTGTTAAATTTAGTGAACAGATCAAACCAGTAATAAATTAACAATTAAACAGATGAAGTAGACACAATAATGCAAAGGATTACCCTGGGAAAACCTCCCACTTGGAGGAAAAACCCAGCATCAATTAGATTATCTATTATTACCTTTCAATTTCAAGTACAAACCTCATGAACCTTTGATTTGCTGAAGATCCCCAATCAATGAAGCAAATCAAACAATAAAATTAATGTTGCCAATCTCAGAAGGTAATGAGCAGATCGCTGATGGAAGTGATGCCAATTGAAGCACCTTTATCTCAGAATGTATTCACTAATTATTAGCTTAGATCAGACTGCAAGATGAGAACTTCGATTAGGTATGTGCCCAGATTTGATCTCTGTATATGTATATCTGATTGTTTGAATCAGATCATAGCTTGTATCTAATTCTCTGTGACTGGATCAGACTTGTTTTCATCTCAGGTTACTGTGAGTGTGTATTCACAAGTTATCGCCATAGCTTTATAGCAGAGATAGATCGCCGAGTCCAATGCGCTGGAATAATAGTGATTCGCTGCTATGATAAGATCTTTGCTGTTATATGTTAGCACTGCCTTGACTGGAAGACACTGACTATGAATCAATATCAATCCCTTGACTATGAGTATGAATCCCTGTCAAAGGTTATAGGGTCACCGATCTGGAACATACTTGCTGCTATAGCAATATTCGCTGTCCAAGTATATTTGCTGTTATGAATTGCTGCTTAGTAGTGGATCGCATATAACACATTCATAGTTGCATATAACATTCTGATCTGATTGCATGTGTTTGTGTAGTCTAAAGATGATAAGATGCGCCACATATATATAGGCGTCTTAGCTAGAGATGTCGGCCATCATATGTCACCAAATCTTGGCGCCAAGATATAGGTCTGGACCTACATGGAACATCTGGGTTTATAGACGTTTTATTTTTGGGAATTACAAAAGGGCCCAGCCCTTTAATCTTTTATTTTATTGTATTTTTAAATACAATAGCCCGATATATATTAAGTTAAATTAAAGATATAACTTAATAATTTAACTCACAATTATTTATTTAATTTTCCTAATTAAATAAATAATCAATCCATAAATAATATTAATTCTCCAAAATATATATTTAATTTCCAGATTAAATACATAATTTCTCAATTCAATATATTATTTAATTCTCCTAATTAAATAATAAGTTATTTATTTTATCTCCAAAAATAAATAATTAATCCTTAATTAAAATAATTAATTCATTATTTTAATTTTCCTAATTAAAATAATGAGAGCTAGAATCCGATCTAGCTACTAAACATTAACAGAAAGACCAAGTTCTAATCAAATCCTAGTATTGAGCCCATCACTAATCAACCAGAGACCACCAAAAAGATTTCTTTCAATCTTCTTCAACCATGTTCTCTATCAATTTCATATGAATAGCATAAATGAATTCTTGAATCTTGCTGACTAAGGCTCCATTCATGCAACTCAATCACAGTTATAAAATCATATCTTTACTTTAGAATTTAAGTCAGCAACACAAAATCTGAATAAGTAATTTGGACTTTGAAAATCTATATAGAAGAACGCTTCTTAGAATGAAGACTAATGCAAATTCATTAATGAAAAATTGACATCTTTAATTTCAGAACTTCCTTTGTTCAGAAATGTTAAATTGATCAGCCAGAGGTATGAACTAAAATTATGATCAGACTTGATGCAAGAAGCCCTAGACTTTCTCAAAGCCACAAATTCAATCCTTAGCGCAAGATAATAATACAACAACTAAAAATTCAGAAAAGTAATACTTTAGAATAAGAATCCTTCTGAATTGTCACCAGATTCTTTATGAGGTGAAGAAACATTAATGTTTGCAGCAACAACTTGATGTTTTGGTCTTGATAAACAATCTTTGGCAGAGTGACCATACTTGTCACATCTGAAACATTAAATTCTGGAGAGATCCTTCTTCTTCTTCAGTTCAGACGCTGGATCAGAATTCTTATTTCTATTTTTCTTGAAATTTCCTTTTCTCCATTCACTTTCTTTCCTTTTAGAAGTATGGGCAGCAAGGACATGATCTTCTTCATGGTGAGATTTTTGCCCATTTCCTCTCGTCTCCAATCTGCATTCCACTTGAATGCAATCAGCTCTCAAGTAATCAAACCTGGGTAGTTCATCTATTCCTGTAATCCCTTGAATGAAAGATTCCCAAGAGTGAGGAAGGCCATTCATGGCCAACATAACCGGGTCTTTGTCCTCAATTGATTCTCCAATAGCATTTAGCTGATCCTTCAATTCTGCAATCTTCATAAAGAAAGATACAACAGGTTCTCCTTTAGCCATCTCAATATGTAGAAGTTGACATCTCAAAGCTAGAGCTCTGCGAATCCATACAAGTTCTTCATAGTCTCAAACATTTCTTTAGCCGAGTTCAACTTTGATGTGATAGGCACCAGATGATCCTTAACGGAATAAATCAATAGCTTTCTTGCCATGATGTTGTTTTTCCTCCATTGAGCTTTCTCAGTGTTATCTGTTGGCTTAGCTACATTAGTATTCACATAGTTGAGAAGATCATTTTCTTCAAGAGCAACGAGGACCTTGAATTTCCATGAAGTAAAGTTCGATGTGTTGGTTCCCAAATAAACCGATTGGAAATCCTATGAGCTTGCCTACTCAATTCTAGTATTTTCCAACTGACTTGGCCAACGAATGGGAGTGATCGATTATGATCCTCCTCCCCTGCACTTTAGGCTCTGCAAAATCAAGGCGGGTGGGCCTATACCTTAACCAAACTTCCTGGCTTAAGGCTTTTTATAGCAGATAGCAGTATATGTAAGACTTGGGTGATCTCTCAAGACGACAAGTGAATTCTTGAGAATATCACAATTACTGAATAATTGAATGATGTAAGAATGCTTTAACAAATTGCTTTTTGAAAGAGTGCTTTAAAATAATGTAGTGCTTGTAAAAGAATGAATATTTAGATGAATGCTTTATATATGCAAATGCAAACCAAATTCCAAAGATTAAACAAACCAGTGCCTTCTCCTTCTCAGGTAATGAAGTTGTATCTTTATGATTATACATATAACCTTATGAGATAGTTTTAAACTATCTACCAAATGACTTCTGTATGTTCAAGTAATTTGAATTTATATTGTAGTTAGTCTTATTGATTTTAACTTTTTTCGGAAAGGCCAACGAGATAGAATAAATTTGATAACCAATCTTTATTCTAATGGTCAAACTGTAACATATTCAAAATACTATTCCATAAGACTGCACATTTGGCATCTATTTTCATGAAACAAATATCATAAGGAACTAATCAGTAAAGATAACAAAATCACACCTTTGAAAAAAGAAGAACCCCTGATTTGTATTAAGCTTGAGAATATGATTGCATACAGTTTGACATATGGTTTGAAGAAAACATCAACTATGCATTGTAAAAATAGTGTGATTTCTCTTAGAACATCAAAATGATCCCCTACATATATAGACGAGGATTCAGTTTGGATAAAGGGGCATACCCCTTCACCAAAAGTTGCAATAACTTCCTAACTGACACTACCTAACTAGACAAACTGACTAAACAAACAAGACGCAAAGGAATTGATTTCAATAAGACAAATTGAACATAAAAAATTTTGAAAACAAAGATCAATCCCTAAGCAGCTCTCTACATTTTTGAATATGGTTCAGGTACTTCTCGGAGGCACATGTATTTGCATCATGAGTAATATCCTTGACAGTGATCTCCAACATGACAAACTGCTTCATTTGTGCAGTGGCCCCTTCCAACTCTATTCCATCATCATGGTAGCATCAAGGGCAGCAGTGAGAATACCTTGGCATTCTTCTATCCATTTGTCTTTGTCCTTCAGGTCCCAGTTCTCTTCAACAAATGTTGGCAATCCCTTTTTATAGTGTTCGTTGACATATTGGTCTTTAATAATATTGACTCAAATCCTCACAAGACTTCTCAATTAGCTCAATCTCTGAATTGACAGGTATAACTCCTTGAAATAGATATTCAATGAATGCGTTTTTGTTGCTTTTCAATAAAGATGGGGTATGCTCTTAACCAGAGAGCAAAAGAGGCTTCAAATGAATGTTCATCACTATGAGACATTCATGAACAAATATGCAATCAAAATTAATGTAACTAATTTCTACGAGTGTGCCTCAATTCTCATGACCATGAAAACCAAAACACAATGAAATCACCATAATTAATTCTACAAATGCACCTCCATGACCATGAAGATTACATGTACAGTATGCCCACAAGTGATATAAATCTGCCGAACAACATGAATATAACAGAAGAAAACAATAAATAGTGACTCACAGATCACCTTATAATCACAGATTCAAAAACACAGTTTGACACTAACGACTAATTTATTGAATCATCCCATATTCACTCCTCCCACAGTAAAGGATAATAACAAAATTTTAATGACCAACAACTATGACTCAAAATTCGAGTCTCACTTAGTCGTCCCAGTGACAAGGGGAATTCTGGCCAAAAACTGTCGATCCCCTGCATCATGTTCATAATCAGTATAGAAAGTTCCTTTGCCTACCCAGGCCGTTACAATACAGTTCTTGGCGAGTAAAATTAAACAGCTACAAGACACATGTCGTAGAGAGAATATTAAAACTGAAAAGACACTTTAAATAAAGGCTACGTGGCCTTTCCATAATTATCTCTGTCAGTAATTGCTGAAAAGACACTTTAAATAGAGGCTACGTGGCCTTTCCATCATTATCTCTGTCAGTAATTGCATCTTGAGGAGTCTTGTGAATGGACTTATGTTGGCGGAGAAATGGAAGATTCAGGGACATCACCATTGTTGCAAGAATAAATTGACAAGATAAGAAACAATATCATTATCATTATTGTAAGAATATATCTGCAAATCTGAAATAGCAACATATCGCTATAAGCTACAATGAGCATATCATCAATGAAGTTCTTAAGCATAGTAATGAGGGTCTTAGTGCTTCAGTGATGAATCTTAAGGCCCTGTACAACCATCTGGAGAATAATATGCTGGAGAACACAACCATAACGCTGGATGGTGATGCTGGGAGCTCAAGGCCGGGAACTAGAACCGGAAGTGGCCTTAGAAGGAATCTGCCTGACACCCCTAAGGAGCTGAAAGGTCTCAAAGACTGCATTCAGAAGATGGAGGATCTGCAGAAATAGGCGGAGAAGGCAATGAAAAAGATAAAGTAGTTTCTGCTGGTTGGTCGCTGGGTGGATGCTGGTTTTAGTGCCAGTTTTTGTTTTTTGTTCGCTGCTTGTTTTGTCTTTTTCGTTATCTTTTTGGGTTGGTTGGGGTCCTGCTGTCTGATGTTTAGCAGACTTTCGAATTATGTAAGGGCTGATTAGAACATATTTTCTCCTATTTTGTAAATGGTTTTGGGTTTCATTCAAAACCTGTTTTTACCTTTATCAAAAACATATCGCTATAAGCAATATTATCATATTCATTGCATATATTTAATGAGTGAAATCAGATATAGCAATTGCATCGCTATATGCAATATTAGGAAAGTTTGCAAGTTAATAAAGTCAGATCAGAAATAGCAATTTATTGTATAGGCAATAGGAAGATAATATAGTATACTCTCCATCCTCAAATCAGAGAAGGCTAATATCATATTGAACGTCAAGAGAATCCTTGCATTATTGTTTTCAGTTATACCAGATATAGAAGTGATATATATATATATATATATATATATATTTCTTTGAATAATATTACAATTATCTATATATATCTTATCAATTGCATAAGTTAAACATTCATAAGTGGTATCATAGAACATAATTCATAGTAATAATAGAGACATGAAGGAAAGAAGTCTCTTGCAATTGATTTTGCAAGGTAATTCTCCCAATTTCATAAGTTATCTAAAAAGGGGACATTACATTTACAAGGTATGTCTTCCCAACCTTGATTGGTCTGACATATTCCATTTTGTGTAATTCCATGCAAGATATTCATGCTGTCTCTTTGGGCTTAAGAGAAACAGTTAAAGCTTAATGAAACATGCCTCTATTTTGGGCAGCTGGTATTTGAAGTGGCAAGTGCAGAATTATTCTTTGCTTCCATATAATTTGAAGTATGTGAATAAAAAAGATTGGGACTATCAGGGGCAAATTAGATTCTCACAAGACTGAAACTGAAATAGACCAGAAAAATGTCTGTATTTGGGTTCTAGTGTGTTAATATGAGATTTTTTTCTTACAATCAAATAAATCTGTAGTTATCAGGAACAATATTTCATTTGGTAAGTCAATTCCACATTGAATTATATACTTTTATACAACATTCTACTTTCCATAAATGTTGTCACGACATTTAGTTCTTTGGGAGTATAAGGAGGAGACAGGCAAGAGGAAATTCTGCAATAACAGTGACTGCAACAATCAAGAGGAAGAAGAGGAATCACTTTTAACAATGATAAGGATTTTTGCTTAGACCTATCATCAGAGTTTTTGTGATTATAACAGTTTAAGCTTTATAGTCTACTTACATTTTATATACATAATTACATTCTCCATACATAAATTGCCCAGCAGGGTTGTTCTACTTTATCATTTGTATTTCTCTATTTTCAGTATATGTACTTTTTTCTTGGTATTATTAGTTAATTGCAAAAATTTAAAGAGGCATATATGTTCCACAGCTGTGGCCAGTCAATATCAATTGGAATTTCATGAAACCGATAACACGAGAGGTCGAAAGTGTGGGGAAGGTATGCATTCTTTCTCTTTCTGTTTTTGTATGCTTTATTTCTTAGTTGCACCTTTCATGTGGTATTCAGCTTAAACTTTTCATATAGATTACAGGCTTCATTTTGTATCAATGCATTACTTATAAGTGAACAATTACCTACTTGTTGTAGGGTTTTGTATTGTCATATAATGAGTGTGTTCCTTGATGTCTGTGTTCTGTTTTATTACTGAAAATTGACTTTTGATTTGTGACCTACTTGTTGTAGGGTTTTGTATTGTCATATAATGAGTGTGTTCCTTGACGTCTGTGTTCTGTTTTATTACTGAAAATTGACTTTTGATTTGTGCTGTATGAGAGTATGCATGGTTAATGTGGTTGCATTTAATGGATTTAATATTTTAAACAAATATTTGCACGGGGATAGACCGAGTTTTATGCCCTTACTAGATTGTTGTTTCTAGGAAGGGGAACACAAATTTGCCGAGAATAGCTAATTTGAATGATATTGTTTATTCTATTTTATAGGTAAAGTACTCAAACAACAGAAATAAAAATGCACAATATTGATTGCAATCTTGTTAAAAGTTTCGTTAATGACTTAGATTCTAAGAATAACTATGTGAGCAGATTTTGGTCTTGGTTTATGTCTGGGCCAAACTAGGACTAGAAACGGGAACATAACCCAGGCAGAACTAGGACCAGAACCCAGGCCTGCAGGGAAGAACATGGTAACTTAGCTGTATATAGGTATCATAACATGTATAGCTGGAAACTTTCAATTGAACCTTCACTTCTGATCAATCAAATACAGCACTACTTTTTCATATTGGGAAGATGCAGTTTTTTTTGTCTTGCGAATGATGATGGTTATCCTGTTTTTCTTTTAAAAACATAAATAATTTCCTCCAACTTGTTTTCCATTTCAATTTGAATTTTTCACATGTTTCCTAGTATACTCATCTTTATCCTGAAGATAAGGGAGGATCTCCATTAGTACAAAGTATGCTATGGGATGGGTAATTACTGCCTTGTTGAGGATGCTTATCAAAATTTTCTGGTGTAGGGAAAAAACTTTTTACTAAAAATGGTTGGTTGGATAAATATCTAACTGTTAATATTAATTTTTCCATGCATTAGTTGATAAATGAAATCCTCATGTCTTGGTAGTTCTTGAAGAAAGGTCCTGATGACCTATTTGTCGGCTACTTAGAAAGGTTGAAACAGGTCATTAAAATATTCTGCTTGAATTTTTAATAGCTTTGATAGCAGTAGAAGTTTAAAGCTTTCCAAACTATACTCCAGATTCTTAGAGGGTCCTATATTTACTCAATGGCTCAGCACACATTTATAATTTGATGTTAGTGCTAGATCGAGCATTCCTTCATATTGGAAACTGTAATAATCAGTTATTTTTTTTCCCTAAATCAAAATCATAGATTGGATCTTCCAGTTTGCAGTTGGTACGTCAACTATATATGATACATATGGTACTTATAATGCTAGTTATGAAATGTGTATAAGACAATTAAGAAGTAAAATAGCTCTTCTTCTTCTTGCTCCTTGTCACTCCTCTTTCACTTGCAATCACTCCTTTCTCTCCTCCAATCACTTTTTTTCTCAGCTCTTCACTCTTCTTCTTCTTGCTGTAGCAAACAATTAGAAATGAAAATGTGAATACAAATGAAGCTTGGAGGGCCTTTTGAAGGCATGGAAAGCCATAGGTGGGCCCCACATACCCTTAGGGTTCGAATAGAACCAAAGAAATAATAAAAAAATGTGTTATTTCTTTTATAACACATGCTTGAAGTTGCCGCTGCGGGGGATGCCTAGGTGTCCCCAGGATGCACAGGTGTCCCCCTCAGTGTCCCGGGAATGTTGGGACGTACCTGCATTCCGGTGGCGACTGAGCAAACTTGGCAGCGTTGCTGGAAACTTGGGGATGCCATCCCCACGTCTTGGGGATGTCTCTGTTCTAGGAACACTTGGCTTTTAGGGGGGACACATCCTCGTGGTACACTATTTAATTGTAAATAACTTGTACACAACCATTTCTTTCAATCTTACATCTTTTTAGGTGCGGTGAAGTTTTCATCTGCTTAATTTCTTGGATGGATTTGCTGATACCCCACTGGAAAGTCAGGTGGAGGGGTTTCTTGAGACAAAGTGTGTGTTTGGGAACGCGGATCATCTTTTTTGAAAGCAGGTTTTGGCTTGTACAATATTCTTTTCATTCTGGCCTTTTTGAAAGTAGATGGACTTGTCGCTCTTTTATCAATGTGGCTCCAAGAAGATAAGAGCAGCAATGTTGTGGAGCTAACGATCTCTGTCACAGATGTAACTCAAGAAAGTATTCAATAGTACCCTCTTTAGTAGAAATATGGTCTAAAAGTACTAATTTAGCAAAAGTTAGGACTCACAAGATTTAAAAATGGTCTCAAAGTATCAACATGGTATCATTTATCCACTTACAATTCCCAAAAGCATTGTGCATCTAAAAGATAATTTTTGACTTGGTACCTAAAAGGGACAAGCTTTGACAATTATGTACAAGTTGCATTATAGATCTCAAGTAAGGTGGTAATAATCAGCATTGCTACAACTACTATTTCAAGAGCCAGGGGTAGAAGAAGGCTTGAAGATGGAAATGGAAATTTTTGGAGCTGAATTGCAATTAGAGCTCCAAGAGCCAAGCTGCAGGAAGAGCTCTACAAACATGAGGCGCAATTGCTTAAGCTAAATTTGTAAAAACCTACTCAGAAGACCAATGAACCATCAAGGAAACGAAGAAAAAGAGTGCACAAAAAGGTGAGGACTTGAAGGATATACAACAATCTACCTATGTTGTTCCATACACATGTAGGCTCAACTCCCTTGCACATTTTGACATCAATTCCTATTAGCACTGTAATTGCCCCATCTTCTTTAGGTATACAAATTTTCGCTAGTATATACTCCTATGGTTACTTTGTCTATTTCTATTCAAGCATTTTCCTCCCCTAGAGTCTGTAGCGGGAGCTTTCTTCATTAACTTGATCAACAAAGGGCTTTCCACACAATGGGCATAGAATAGAGCACTTCTAGTTGTAGATGCTTATCAATAGACACTCACTCAAAAGATGAATGATCATCTAACATTTTAAAGTCTTCATGTCACCCTAATGGCTGAAGATATATTTGAGATTGCTGACTTGCTGGTGGACTTGCAGGGGGCCTCAAATCCATAGCGTCAGAATTGTAGATTTTGGTGTATGAGACCTCCATTGCTTTGTCATTAGTCCTGGCTGCTTCAAAATGGCGCAGCTTGTCATTTGATAATGAATGTAATGTCCTAGTTAATTGCCTTTGCAATGCTCTTAACATTAACATTCCTTTATTCTTTGGTTCAACTATTGTAAGCCCTTCATCTATTAATTCATTTTCTTTCTTAAGTGCTGGTATTCTTCGTGACTCCATTGCCAAATGGAATAAGGCCCAAGTTCTTATTACTTTCTAAGTAAGAACCTTAAAAATTCACTAGAAACGTGGTGCATTTTTAGTGCACCACATTGAAATAGGATTATTGAATGCTTCTTCTTGTGGAAGCCTTGTAATTTTTTAATAAAAGGGGGTCTGGTCAAGTGGATTAGCCTCCAAGTGGGTTTTTATAGGCAAATTGGATAATTTAGTGAGCTTGTGTAGTTTTTGGCTTTGGAAAATATCTCCTACTTATCAATTTAGTGAGCTGCTAGAGCTTATGTCACAAGTGAAAGCCACCCATTATCAATCTTTCTATTCAACAGTGTAGGTTGCTTTTAAATGAACTCAACATAAAGACAGATCCTTCCACTTGGTTACCTTCAAAAAAAGTAATCACTCTAAAAGCAGATTTCCCTTTGGAAAACATTTTATTATTGACCCTTTAGACTCTATTTATTGCTAGCCTGCTTCACATACAAATGTTTGCCACTTACTGTTTGAATTTGATCTGAGTTGTTCAAGCCCACGTCAAGGGAAATAAATTGAAGTGTAATGAGTGGATGTATTACTGAAGACAGGATGATATATACAGAAACTTAACTGGTTTTAGAAAGGAAACCAAACTACTAAGAATTAACCACCCACTGTATATTTTAATAATAATATTGTGGAATATTCTTAAGACATATATTAATGCCAGTAGATTTCCACAATCCATCAAGTTTTCATGCTAATGCTTCTGGATGCAATTGTGTATATAATTTTTGCATCAACATTTTGAATCACACTTCGTGATCCATCATCAGGATGAAAGAGAGCACAAGGAGAAAGAAAGATGATGGATCACGGAGTGTGATCCAAAACATTGATGCAAAAATTGTATACACAATCGAATCCAAAAGCATTAGCATTAAAAGGCATATGTTACAATAGCTATGATGTAATAGTATAATACAAGAGTATTATAATATTCCAACTTTTGCCCCCTTATCACATCATGTTCTTAAGAGAACAAATTTAAAGACCTGGGCCAAAATGCTATGCGAAAAAAATTCACTTTCCTCAATGTTAAGGAATGGGCATTTTGTCAAACAATTTGAATGTCTTCTGTTTCTGGGTTTTATTTCAACATTTAAAAAAAAAAAGTAGTTCAGGAATTCACATGTCATCACTCCCAAATTCATGCTAAATCATTGCTTAAAATACTCATCAAGAATTATACATGCATATTCTTTGTATTGCTGGTAAAGAATATTATGCTTAGAAACTACAGCAATAATATATTAAATAAATTTCAATCTTTATAAAAACCAAGCTGCTGACCTTAATGAAGTTCCCAATCAACAATAATGTCTTTTTTAATAGCTGAGTTACCGGTTTGAATCCAGATCCGGATGCAGGCACGAGAACTTGGTATGAGGATATGTGAATTTTTTTTGGATTTTGGATGTGTTTGCATATGCATGTGTGTGTATTTAAAAATATATATTATAAATTTATATATATACCAAAAAATTGAAGAAATATACAGAATTAAATCATTTGGAAGTATGATACTTCATCATTGATCAATGCCAAAGGCCAAAGACAAATATTAAATGCCAATTGATAGTTGACAAATATTCAAATAAGCCATATCATATATGTCCATGTTCACGATTCCAATGAAAATCAGAAAATCATTACAATTACAAAATGTAGTTCATGGTTCATCAATCATCAAAAGGATTATCAAAAGAATCATCATCTATTGGATTTTCATCTTCAGCTGTTGCAAGTTCAAGATTTTTTGAACCCAAAGTGGTTCCACTCGCACTAGATGCACCATTTGTAGGGATGTCATGATCATTATCATAAGTCATAGTGAGTTTAGTAAGATCCTCAATGGTTGCATCCAAGTTGGTACACTTAGGGGCTACATCCCAAAGCTTCGCTACTCCATCCTTGTAGTGTTCTCCTTGCGTGACAAAAAACTCAAGTTGGAATGAATATAAACCAAGTCTTCAACTTTTTTTAAACCCAACTGGTTACACTTCACTGAGTGGATAAAGAAGTATGTACATCAATTCCGTTTAGTGGTAGAAGAACTTACAACCTAGATAGTTTTCACAAAATTAAAAATAAAAATGCAAAGTAATAAAGAATGTTAAGTACTAAATTGTAAAATACAAGTGGTAAAAAAAAACTTGTGAGAGGATCTTAATTGCAAGAGTTTGGAGGTACCCAAATTTTTGACCATGGACGTACAACCATGTGATAGCTTCCATGTCGTATTGGTCATTAGTAGTTGTTGGAGTATGACTTCTTCCTGAGGCAAACATGCCAAATTCATTCCTAACTTCTTTCTCCACTTCTTCATCTTGGAAGAGTCTAATAAATGCCCACTTGTGCCCATTAGCAACTTTATCTCTATATGATGCTAATCTCCTTGGCATAGAAAGTACTTTCTTGCTATAGTACCTCAGAGATAGGGCATATGCAAGGAGGTGCAATGGGGTGGTCATCTTTTTTCAATGATGATGAATGATTGATTCCACCTTATTGCATAAGGTTTCACTATACGTTGTAGCTTGTAGCTGTGATAGAGATCTTTATCTCTGATTTTACTATACGTTGAAATTGAGACAATACCTTTGTATTGCATCAACAGCTAGAGAAGATATTTATGATGAGATTTCTGTCATTTTAAGTGAGCACATTGTGGCATTCAATGTGTGCTAGGTGTCACACTTCAAATATTTGATATTTTATTATATGAAGAGTTATGGGACATGCGAAGAGTCATGTGTTTGGAAATATGAAGAGACTTGTTTTGGGAAATTGAAGAGACCTTTGGTTGTGATATGAAGAGTCTCTCAATTCTTTATATATACGTGATTGCTTTGTGTGTGTAAGATTTGTATCAAGTTGAAAGCACTGTACTTGAACTTCTATTATTAATAAAAGAGATATTTTTCTGGTGTGGCTGGGTTTTTCCCTCTAGTTGGAGGGTTTTCCCAGGATAAAGTCGCTGTGTCTTTTGTACCTATTTTGTTTATTGCTGTTTATCATTATTTCTGGGCTAAACACTAACATGGTATCAAAGCCAAGTTGGATAACAACAAATAAGGGAATTTCTCTTGTTCTTTAATTCGTGTATTTGTTGCAGATTGCATTGAGTATTTTGTAGGCAATCCATGTGTTGAATTCTGTAGCAGCTTTAGAGATCTTCATTCATGATTATTTCTGCACGTTCTTCTATTTCAAGTGTCACTTGTACCCCTTCAGCTCTTGGGTTCGTGTCAGCTCATGAATAACATTAGTCCTCATATTTTGATTGGGCTCTTAGTGTAGAGCAAGTTTTGTCATATTTTTCGGTTCATATTGTTGGTTACGCCTCATTGTTTCTTTTCTTCTGTAACTGCTATTCTTTGTATAGTCTCCGAAAGGTCATTTGGCTTATTATGATGATTGTCGGGAATAATTCTTGGGTAAGTATTCTTGTCAAGGTGCTTCAACTATTCGTGTTAATATTTTAATCATGCTTCATTTTGGTGTTCTTCCTTTTTATTCGCTCCTCTGTGTGTTAATTCATATTTGCCATGTCATCGCCAACATGGATTTGGCACTCATCATTGTCTCTACTGGCAGCTATGTCAGTTTTCTTTTCCTCGCCTTTGTCTTCGCACGGATATTGAAGTTTTATATAGTGCCTATGTTTCTTTTTTTGTCATTTTCTTCTTTTTGTGTCGGTTCATTTGAAGGTGTCGATTCAATAATTTATTCTCATCGGTTGCTTATGAATTGTGACTAATTGGTAAGATATTTGTAGTAGTAGTAAAGCGTATGTATTTGAAGTCGAGTCTGTTGCTGTAGAAAAGTAGATGTTTTAGTGAGTCAAATCTGTGCGTTATTATGTTTTGTGCTAAAGAGGAGTAATTGTGTGTTCTAATATTATTGTGCCTTCCTGGATTTCATGTAAATGATGATTTGTTGTCATCTCTGCTGGGCCTACGTGAAATCTATGTGTTTCATTTATGAGGCAATGGTTTCCTTTCGTGCCCATCAGTGTCTATTATGGATCTCTTAAGTATTTCTTTGATTGTCGGTTGTGTAGCATATCGCATGCGTTGCTTCAGTTAATTCAAGTGCCGATTGTTCTGTATCGGGTTGATTTCATCTGTCTTGTATCATTTTTGAGGCAGTAATTTTAAGTTCTCTCTCTTGGTTCGTGTTTGGGGTGCTATTTCTCGTGGAGATATCGTTGCAAAGAAAAGGGTCTGCTATAATATATAAATGTTTTGATTTGAGAAAATTTTAACGGGTGAATTTCTATTAGTATTGGATTTGTATCTTCTAGTGTACAAGACTCCCGTTGTTCGTTTTTTATTAGTCTAGTATTTTGAGCAGTGCTTTGAGATTTTTGGCAGTAAGATTTATCTCTGTTGATGCCATGAGCATTGCATTGGCTGTAGAGGCAAAAGACAAAATCTCTTATGTGTGTATATTTGTGTGCATACTGACATTAGTTTACAAAGAGATAAGTATTCTATGATTATGTCTTTAAATATTGATCATGAATTTTTTGTTATATCCCTGGGAATAGTATATTTTTTAGCATTAATCTCTATATTTCTCTTCATGATAGGTTGAGTTTATGAGTTATTATTAATCCCTCATGGTTGTAGGACGAGAAGCAATGGGATGAAGGGAGATTATATGCAGACTGTAGAAATGAACATGGGGACGCTGCTTTCAGTCATGGGACTGAATTGATGGTACACATCTCCATTAAAAGATCATATACAAGAAATGATATTCAGAGGGAGACTATTCAGATTCAGAGGGAGGTTGCATCTAAATTCTTTGCATGCTTATGTGGCAGTGTAACCGCTAAAGCTCCCTGTTTGGTCAAATTGGAATCAGTTATCCTATTGTGGTGATCAAAGCTGTCCTTGTTGAGAGGGAATCTCTGTTGAGAGAGAATCTCAGACATTCTTATACATCTTAATGCATTCTTCTCTGGGAGAAGTTTGAGGTGAAAGCCCTTGATCCACCCTCTGCGAGTAGGCATGGTGGAAATGCATTCTTCTCTGGGAGAAGTTTGAGGTGAAAGCCCTTGATCCACCCTTTGCGAGTAGGCATGGTGGAAATGCATTCTTCTCTGGGAGAAGTCTGAGGTGAAAGCCCTCGTTCCACCCTCTGTGAGTAGGTTTTGTGGATCCACCCTCCGCGAGTAGGCATGGTGGAAGTCATGTGTGTGACTCCATGACCTTTAATCTTATGCTTTTATGGTTCACTCTCTAGAAGTAGCTATGGTGAATAATGTTATGCTGAGATAACAATGTTTTATTGAGATAATTTGTGATGAGAATTTGGTTTTGACATCTTTGGTTGTAGCTATGTGTGCCTGCCATACTAAAGATCTCTCTCTTGTTAAGACGGAGTGTTGAAGATTGTATCTGCGATAGAGATCTTTATCTCTGATTTTACTATACGTTGAAATTGAGACAATACCTCTGTATTGCATCAACAGCTAGAGAAGATATTTATGATGAGATTTCCATCATTTTAAGTGAGCACATTGTGGCATTCAATGTGTGCTAGGTGTCACACTCCAAATATTTGATATTTTATTATATGAAGAGTTATGGGACATGTGAAGAGTCATGCATTTGGAAATATGAAGAGACTTGTTTTGGGAAATTGAAGAGACCTTTGGTTGTGATATGAAGAGTTTGTCAATTCTTTATATATACGTGATTGCTTTGTGTGTGTAGGATTTGTATCAAGTTGAAAGCATTGTACTTGAACTTCTATTATTAATAAAAGAGATATTTTTCTGGTGTGGCTGGGTTTTTCCCTCTAGTTGGAGGGTTTTCCCAGGATAAAATCGCTGTGTCTTTTGTACCTATTTTGTTCTATTTTGTTTATTGCTGTTTATCATTATTTCTGGGCTAAACACCAACAGGACGTACAACCATGTGATAGCTTCCATGTCGTATTGGTCATTAGTAGTTGTTGGAGTATGACTTCTTCCTGAGGCAAACATGCCAAATTCATTCCTAACTTCTTTCTCCACTTCTTCATCTTTGAAGAGTCTAATAAATGCCCACTTGTGCCCATTAGCAACTTTATCTCTATATGATACTAATCTCCTTGGCATAGAAAATACTTTCTTGCTATAGTACCTCAGAGATAGGGCATATGCAAGGAGGTGCAATGGGGTGGTCATCTTTTTCCAATGACGATGAATGATTGATTCCACCTTATAGCATAAGGTTTCACATTCTACAGGGTCATCCTCATGTTTTTGTATTGCCAATTTTACTTTCTCTACCATTGTGTCCATGCCATCATAGACATCCTCCAAACAAGGTGCATCTGTATCAGCAAATTGGAGCATAGTCATGATAGGCTCAGTGAATTCCAATGCATATTTCACATGAGCCCGCCAATTGTCATCCAAGATCAATGACTTAACCTTTTGGGCCCCCACTGAATGTGAAGCCTTCCATACACCCCATTGGTTGCAAAAAAACTATTTGACCCAATGCCTCTCACACCTTCAAAAGTCATCTCATAACAATTTTATGAGATGCAAATCGGGTCTCAACAACCTAAGTTAATAGAAATATCAATATGTAATTGACACAAAAAAATAATAAATATTAAGCAAATTTATATACAAATTGATAAATGAACATTACATAAATAAAATAAAATAAATAAATTAAATTTAGTTTTACCTTCAACAACTCCAATCTCGAGAAAGATTTGAATATTGATTGTGACATTTGGTGGTTCGTCACAAACATTTGGATCTCCTCTCCCTTTTCATATATTTGTTTCACACACTCTATTTGAGTGCCACTTTGTTGCATCACCAAGTTGAGGGAGTGTACGGTGCATGGTGTCCAAAAAATGTGCTCATATCTTGCCTCAACCAAAACACTTGCACCCCTACAATTTTTTGCATTATCAGTGATTACTTAGACCACATTCTCATTACCGACCATCTCTATGGACTCAATGAGAATTATGCATCTTTCACTTCCCCTTCACAATCAATATACCTCAAAAACATTGCCCCTTTGGGGGAAACTACAACAACATTAATCAATGGACGGTTTCATTTATCTTTCCATCCATCGAAAACAAAAGAAACATTTGAATCAATCTGAGAATCTCTAATTAGTTGAAGGGAGGTCTCTATAGCATTCCTCTCTCCTTGCAACAAGGTGGTACACACCTTTTCAAACCTAGGACTTGTGAAATCGGTAGGTGCACTATTATTGCCGACAACATTTCCTGCCAATATGGCAATCTCACCAAGTTGAAAGGAAGACCGTTGGCATAAAGACAACATGCAATTTTTTGTTCAGCAATGTCTCTTGCCTCCATTTTAAATGCCTTGTCCAATGAACCCTCTTTTGCGGGTGATAATTTGTACTTCATCTTCATCTTCCAGTATAGGCAAGAAGGGATGTTTGGAGGTTGCAATTGTATTAGTGGGTAAATTCATTATTTTTTCTTTTCGGCTCCACTAGTATAAGCAGTGTTTTTGATCTTAGAACCAATTTATCAACCTCTTCTTGTTCTTTTACAAATCCTACTATTTTTGTGGGAGACAACCCCTTCTTATTTGGGTCTTTACACATTCCCATCCCTTTACCAGTAGGGCATACAAAGTGAAGTTTCACTCAAGAATATGAGCTATTTTTTGGTAAATTACAATAATTACACCTCCAAATATATCCTCCACCTCTTGGAACTTGTGAAATTCTTGTGATGTCTCCATAAAGGAGATCCTAAATCAGTTTTGAATTTATTGTTTCATTCCCCACCCACTAAACTTTCACTACTGACCATTCTTGCAATCTGATTTCTTGCTATTATAAGAAACTACAAAAATTTAAATTAGAAAAGAATTAAGAAATACAGGCATACATGTGCAAAATAAAGATACTAAAACATTATAACAAAGCTGAACTTGTTTCTTTGTTTCTTTATTTTTTTTTAAAAAGGAAAAAAAACTAGAAAAATTTCATCACAAACTTGAAAAAATTCATAAACCTCTTAAAAAAAAATCAGTAAAAGAGTCAAGAATAGGGTCAAATGCTTACCTTAGACGCTTTGTTCTCCTTTGTGGAAGCTATCTAGCACCTCACGAACAATTCCCTTTGAAACTAATCACTTGCCTTTCAAATTGCCAAAATGGAGACTAAATGAGAATAGAGCAAAATAACAAACAATATGATATGTTTTAACAAAAAATGACATCATAAAGGGCCGTTTTAGGGTTTTCTGGAAAAGAGATTATTAAAAAAGTATGTTAAAATGCTTTTTTAAAGTAAAAAAACACTTTATTTCGTTGGATGCGCTCGGATGCTGTCTAGATGCACTTGGATGCTTCTTGGGTGCACATCCACACGTTGTGGATGCGTATGGATGTGTTTGAGTGAAAGGCTCCAAACACATCCGCATCTGGATGTATTGGCAGGGGGTGCGAATCCGGTATCTTAGCTAAATAGTTGTTTGTCCTTAAATTGGTTACACGACTCCTCCCAAAGATGTATGGTGGCCTCTATGAATGAACTTCAGCCCCAAATAAGGCTGTGATCTCCTTTGGTAGATTGCCTTGGCTGATTTTGAGCCTTTGTATGTTGTGCCTCCCTTAAAAGTGTCTCCTTAAGGCTGCAGTAGGTGTTGGGGAGACTTAGGACTCCACAATATGCATCACATCCCCTTTTCTAGCAAGAACAACTCCTTATGCATTCCAATTTAGTATGGCTAGGCTGTGAGCCAAGAAATATGTATTTAATATTTTCTTTTGCTCGCTCATAAAGCAACCCACTCTATAACTATTCCATTGCATAAAAATAAAGTTGTTTTCTTAAATAACCAGGTTTCAACATTTAATTAATTAAATATAAATAATCCCAAGAAGCTTAGGACTATTTGAAATTTAATTAATTAATTATTTTTATGACCTTTGTAAATAATTAAAATAGGTCGTCTTTTGTTTATTTATTTTTCAATAACTTAATTTTAATCATTTAATTATTCTCTATGGTCAAATTAAAATGGGACATTATAGTCCTCCCTTCCCAAAGATTTTTGGTCTCCAAGCAATCTGAACCTGTATGCCAGTACCAAAATCTGAAATGAATCTAAAGAGTGCACTATATCATAGCTGCACCAATATGGTACAATTGAACCCTACCACTCTGAAGCAATCTGCCCATCATAAAAATCTTTGGATTGCAAGGTCATATTGGGATTTTGCCATTCCCAATAACTGATGGATTTTGCCGCCCCTTCTAATTATAGCTGGAATATTAATGTGTCAAGTCTCTGTTTCTTTACCCTGTATCCCAACATAATCACCATCTTGTAGAAGCAATGGGAGACCTGTAAGATTCAGACTCTTCGTCCATAGAAGGGAGCACCTCATACCAAAGTGATCTATGTAATCCCTTATACTAGCCATCCATCCCACTCTTATGTGTTATCAGAAACATGGTCAAATCATTTGCATGTTGGCTGAAAGAAAAATGATGAGCTATTAAGTCACAATGCAATCAATGTGAAATTCACTAGCTTGCTCCATTGGGAATTTCAAACAATCACTTGGATCCCATAACTCACTGTTCTTATTTGTGTGAATTAGGAGGTGTCTCAAAAATCAGATCATGAGATAATTTTGCATCCGAAATGGAAGATGCCTTTCAGCGATGGAATTGCACTCATGGTCCTCTTCCCAAGTGATAGTAGAGTTTCTGTAGTCACCAAGTACTATTGATGTGTGCTTTATGACTGCATTAATATTAGAATGAAATATTGAAGTATCTTATCCCCTCTTGATCAAAATTCCGTGTATGCTAAGATTTCAAGTAAGATCACACAGGTAATTTCCAAGGTTCCTTCTAGGTTGGATAAGCTCAATGGTAAATGTGATATGCTGGTATCACGAGGGGACTTACGTTATGTTCCTCAAGTCGACTTAGAACAATATTGGTTATGAGAGCTTTCAAATGATTTGCAATGAGAGTACTTTTTTGGGTTTTCACAATATGCAAAAAGTAAATTAGAGTAGGGTTGAGGAATTTTTATTCTAATCCTAAGAACGTGAAAGATGAATACCGCTACGATGAAATCTATCAAACTTTGCTTCGCCACAAAGCTGGTGCATCTTCAAGGGTTGTGCAAATGATTTTCATTTCCCAATGAATACCATCAAAACAAACAATGTGCATCAAAGATAGAAGTCAAACATCCACATAATGGCTTAGATCCAACCTTACACTACGCTTAGGAATCACCTAAGAACAAAAGGTATGAGCAAGACGATTCCACCATAACGCTATTATCAATCACATTCATCTAAGTACTTGAAAACAAATCTACTCTAAGTGAGGGAACAAAGAGAACATGCAAGCACCAAGATACATCAATGATCAAGAAATGACCAAACTTCAATGGCAACTTTATTATCTTTGTAGCTCATTAGCAACAATCTCCAAATTCCGTCGTCTACAAATGCGAAGTGAGGCCTTTATATATGTCTCAGAATTACAATGAATGGCCCAGATTATGCCACCCTAGCCCTAATTAGGGTTAGGATTTTGAAAGAGAATCTACAATAAATGTATGGGTCCACACAAACCAATCAAGAGAAAAGCTCTTCCTTAGTGGGGTAATAAATGCCCACTATCTTAGTCCATTTAGCAAGAGAGTAGGGGGAAATGAATGCGCATTATGCATCAAATGCTCCCTCGCCGAGAATAGCCTATACTTGCTTCTGTTCCTTGAATGCATGAAATCTAGACAACACTGTCTCTAACTCATCTATGTTGGTACTTGGCACCGATTCTTGCTCGAACTCCAGAACGATCATTTCTTGCTCACACTTGTTGAGACTCTTCTCCCAATCTAGCATTGAGTCTTGGACCCGTTGATGTGAGTTTTGTTCCACTACAACATACAAAATCAGATACTTAGTATTCCGAGATGAAACACCAAATCTTCAACTCTCTCTTGAATAAGGATGCCTATATGCTAAACAATGTAGATGAGTTATGTGATCAAATGAGACAACCTCAAGGTTCCTTCTTAATCGTGGACTTTCACTCAGTTATAATGATGTGATATGTTGGTTATCACAAAGGGACTTACGCTATTCATTCGATGGATATCATCTTGACTTTTACTTCTTCAATCACCAAACCACTTCCAACCAAATAATTGGAAGGAAAGGGTTTAGGAAATCTATTCTACTCCTAGAATGCAAGACAATGTTGATGATGGGGTGAACCTCTAACCAATCCTTGCTTCACCAAATCAAGTAGGCATAGGAGGGTGCTATCTTCTATGGACACAAGAATGATTTTCACATTGTCAATGCTCATCCAAATACCCTATGAAGGCACAATCTAAACGAACATCTCCAATAGAAGTTAAACACTTGCAATTTAGGCCTAGACTAATCTTACACCTTTACTCACAATCAACAAGTAACAAAAGGTATGGACACTAGCTTCACCATTAATCACCATTCAACAATATCTTCCATTCATCTACTTCTTCTTCTACCTAACATGAAATGAAATTCTAAATGAGGAATTGAAGAAACCATGCTACTTCAACGCAACATTAAGTAATCCACCATAAAGCCCAACAATGAATCATCAATTTCACCAAGTCTCCTCTCCTACTCTACTTCTACTTCTAGCTAACTAACTATGTAACTGTTACAAATGAGAAGGCCTTGGCCTTTTATAGTTCAATTACAATGAAGAGCCAAGATCAAGGGCCAAGATTAATCCCTACAAACTCTAATTAGGGTTTCCACCCTATCAAATAATTACACAAAGGCACCACTCTATGGGCTGATAAGAAAATATCAAAGCTTTTAAGAATCAATAAGAAAATTGTACGCTTGGCATAATATGATTGATTGTATGAGATAGCAACTTTCCACAATCCATGATAGTGCCAAAATATTTCTGGGAATGATTGTATAACAAATTTTTAACCATCAACGTTTCAGATCATACTCCATGATCCATCATTAGGATGAAAGAGTAACAAAATGCAAAAAAATGATGGATCATGGAGTATGATCCGAAACGTTGATGGTTAAAAATTTGTTACACAATCATTCCTAGAAATATTTTGGCATGATTGACTGTGCTGTGTAACTTGAATTTTTTGATTGGTAGAAGACAAGTAGGCACCACCTCAGCATCCTTATCTTGTAGGCTTGATCAATTCTTTGGTGATGGGAAAATATCTCTTGATACTCAACATTATCAAGCCTTCGATTGTTATGCATATTCCCAAATTGCTTCATCTTCTCAAATCTTCTCCATCTTCTTTCCTAGAAATTTTCTCATTGCTATGACTTGAACTTGGTTGTACTTGCAAATTTGATGTCTCTTTTTGATGCCTTGACCTTGATCTTCTTGAAGTGGTGGAATTTTCTTGTAGCTGGATCCTTTCAAAGTGAACTTGGATTTCCGGAGGAAATTCAAGTTGATGATAAATTTTCTTTGATTTGTAGATTTTCTTTATTGAACTCCATCTTGATCTTGCCTTGAGTTTGTATTTTGATAATCTGATTTGTTTCTTTTTCTCATTTGAAGCTCTCAAGCATCCTCTTACGATCATCTCCGTCTTTCGCCTCTCAAGCCTCTCCTTGCTCCATATTTGCCTTGCAAAACAAAGGAGAAAAAAATGCTTAAGCTCATGAAATAATGGAATGAAAGAAATCTGAACGCTTTCATAAAATCAACATGAAATCAAAGATGCAAAATGGATTTTCTTGACCTTAAGATCAAATTTATCTTCCCCTTGCAAATCCCAAATGAAATCATACTAAAATTTGGAAAACAAGGTGAGTTTTCAATAAATGTTATGCCCAGATTTTAGATTTTATTTCTACCTTATCTCAGATTTTAGGAAGGAGTCTTCCTTAATGTTCTAAATCGTTGCCTTTTGATGTCTCAAAATGGTTGATACTAAGATGATCTGCTGTCTTTCAAACTTCTGTCAATAGTTGGCTGTCTTGTTGGAGAAATCACTGCCTAATAGGAGAAATCGCTGTATATAGCAGAGGCAGAATTCTGGGCGCTTGGTGTTGAAATTCTCCAAGGCAGAGATTTTTGAAGTACAGGAAAAATCCTCTGCGGAATTCCTTGGAAGAGAGGAATTCCACCAAGGTCTTAATTGGTTCCAAATTATCCTCAATGTATTCGAATTTCCATTGGTGAAGGAGCAAAGGAAGAAATCACCTTGTTATCTTTCTCAATTGTGCAAGTTTGGCCTCTTCCTTCCATTTCCATCCCATGGGGGAGATTTTAGGATGCGAGGAGTAAAATTCCTCTCCTTTGGAAAATTCCACCCCTCCTAAAGGCCCTTTTTTGCTGGTAAATTCTCAAGTTCTTGGCCAAAAAGCTTAGCTCCTCATGATTTCATCAAGTTTCAACTTCTCTCTATTGCCATTAGCCTCGCCAAATTGTTGAACTAATCAGTTTTACAAGAAAATCTCAGGTTGAAGGGGGTGGAGATTTTGGATTTAGAGGAATAATCTTGGATGGAATTCCTTGGAAGAGAGGAATTCTGCCATCCTCTCATGCCTTTTCTTGCTAAAAAAAATGTGATCATAAGCCCTTTCTACTTCATCATTTTCAACTCCTTAATCATCAACCTTCAATCTTCACAACTTGGCCACTTAATCTCATGAAGAAAACTAAGTCTTTTCATTGGCAAAGATTTTTGAAGTTGAGGAATGATCATGGGTGGAATTCCTTGGAAGATAGGAATTCCTCCACCCTTTGCCATGTTCAAAACTCTCATTTTTCCTTCACAATTTCATCATTTCAATTGCCTTGATCATCAATTTTTCATCCTCAAAACTTGAAGGCTTGACCTCGTCAAAGTTTGGTGTTTTCACTTGGGCGGAGGTTTTGGAAATGGAGGAATTTCATGGGGTGGAACTCTTAGGCTGAGAAGAATTCCACCACCTCTTGCTCTCTTCATCCAGACTTAGTCAATTTTTAGCTCAGAGGGCGAAGTGATTTATATAAAATATAACATTTAAGTATATCTTATACTTTAAGTTATATTTTATATAAATATTGTCAGGATGTTTGAGATAGGTTTCAGCTTCATAGGAGTTATAATAAAGATTCTAGATTTTGGGAGTTTCTAGAAAATTCTAGACTTGGCCAAATTTCAAGATTTAGCACGCCTTCAGCAGTGTTACCTCCCACAACCTCTCCTGACTTTCTAAGATAAAATTGAAGATGAAACAAGGATTTTCAAAAGGTTCTAACTCATTTCATCACAAATTCCTTGATTTGAATCTCACCTCATTGACTAGCTTGGCCCAACTTTCACACATATCCCTGACAAACTTGACTTCCCAGTAGGCCAAAATTGCGCAAACTCATCATTTCGACGTGGAGGCTTGAAAATTGCCACCACCTAAAAGCATCTAAGAATACTACAACTGCCAAAGCAAAAAGAGGGGGTTCCGATTTGCAATGGGGTATTGGTGTGAAAACCTCACAACGGGGCCGTGTGCATGACATTCGAGAATATAGAAACTTGCATCTACTAACAATCCTACACCAAAGAGCACAATGTACAAACAAATGGGCAACAGATTAAGGGTCTGTATGGAGCAAACCACTCAAGCGCTCAGAGAGCAAAATCAAAGAAATGAATGAACATCCTAACTTCTCCTCCAAGCCATTCCAAATATAAGTAACAATAATTCATGATCCAACCAAACAAATGGGAGGGATACCAACTCCAACCACTCTGAAAATAACATCTCAATAAGGGTATCAAGCCCTAGACCAACAAGACCTCCCTTCCTACCTAGGGAAGGGCACATAGAAGAGGAAGAAGCAATTATGAAAACCATGGATAATATTGATGAAATTGTGGAAGCATTCGCAAGCCTTGATCCTGAATTTAGGAGAAATGTGTCCTTTGAGGATTACTGTTTTGATAAAATGCAAATTGTCTCCAGTAGTTCAAGAAAAACATGTAGTGTTCCCTCTCTAGCCCTAAGTTTTCGAAGGACGTTAGCCTATCATGGGTTCCCCCCTAGGCTAATGCTTATGGTTAGGGGGACTTTGGAGTTTACACCAAAAATGCTTTTAATTAATTATTTTAATTAACCTTGTCTTTGTGCCCAAATAATTGAATAATGAAATATTGTAAATTTTATCCCAAGTCCTAATATTTTTGGCATGTGTTATTAGGAGTCAATTTTTTTTATAAATTTTAATTAGTTTATCCTTTTGTTGAGCAGTAAAGTTGAGGGCAAGCCAAATATTATTAATTCCCCACTTTGGTGTGGAGATAGTGGGCATTAAAGAATTATTGCATTTTTCCAAGAGAGGGTGGAGGAAAGGAGAGGAATAAAAGAGATTTTTTTTCAAGTGGAGGATATATGGGAAAAAATATAGGAGACTCGAGATCTTTGCTAGATTTTTCTTTTGAACCCGTGGAGGTCTAAAACGTTCCTTGAGAATATCATTTGCAGTGGTGAGAGACCCGTTCCAGGTGATTTGCAAATTGTTTCATTTAGGGGTTTTTGCATAGGTACTTCATTTTGGGCAATTTATTCGAATTTTGGGGGTTGATATTTCCAAGAGCAATGATATATAGGGTTTTTTGATGCTGGTATCTATTGATGTCAGTTTTGTACCACTACATAACATATAGCAATTGAATACTTGATATAGCATACCAAACACTCAACCCTCTCTTGAAAAGTAATTACTCATGAAGAACATGAGAAAACTCCAAGGTTCCTTACATTTGTGGATACTAACTCAGTTATATTAATGTGATTTGTTGGTTAATCATGTAGGCGGGCTTACATTGTTCACTCAAAGATAACTTGGTGGTACTTCGCTTGCTTGACTTGTTCTTTTCTCCTTGATCACTTTCACTTTCAACTACTCCTACCATTAACTGCTTATTGCTCTACTACTACTCCTCTGAATGAAGAAATTAGCAAATGAACGAGGATCCAACCAAATGAAAGCTTGCCAGCGGCGCTACCTCCATAGATGCAATGATTCAAGGGGAATTAGACTAGATTACCACACAAGGCTTCCTAACAAGCCGCTAGGATGCTAGTGGCCTAGTATATAGATCCCTATCAAACATTCACTAACATCACCATACAACTAGCCATCTACTTCTACTCGAACAACATGAAATGAAATCCTACTTTAATTTGAGAGATGAGAAGAAACATGCAATACACCAAAATGATCATGTATATCCACCATGCAAACCACAACAATGAATAGAGAATAATTTTGATAGTATTTTTGCAACAATTCTCCCGCATAACTCCCTTCACAAATGAGAACAAATGGCCTTATATAGAGACTCAAAGTTACGAGTGGCCAAGATTAAGGGGCAAAATCAAGGGCCAAGATTAAACCTTACAAACCCTAATTAGGGTTACCATCTTTCAACCAATTACATGAGGGCACCAACTTTGAGAGCCAATGAGAAAATTATAATAATCTGTCAACCAATGAGAACATAGGACACTTGGCATGATTTGATTGCATGCACATGAAATTGCCACCTCATCAACCTTATAAATTTATTTAATCCTTGAAATGAGGTGAAGCCTTGGATGCTTGAGCTCGTCCTTAGAAATTTTCTCATCACCACTTGAACTTGCTTGTACTTGATGTCCTGACCTTGAAAGGGTGAGGTCTCTATGCACTTGGGGTAATCTTGCCTTGGCCTCGGTGGCTTGCCTGGATGTGAACCTTCTTGTAATTTGAGAGCCTTGCTCTTGGCCACCGCCTTGAAATCAAACTTGACCTCTTTCAACCTTTCGTCTCGCCTTATTCCTTCATTATCTCTGCCTTCCTTTAACCTTCTTGGTCTTCCCTAACCTTCCTACTCGAATTTGGTTTGCATGTACCCACCGCTGCTTCAATACTCTTGGGTTCTAGGGGCACTTGCCTCAGCCATACCTCCTACAAGGCCCACAATGCACCCATTACTTGATTTGAAATAATCCTTAGTTCATCAATTGCCGCCTAGCTAGTTAGTGAGTTGGTTCCTTCACCGCCTAATTAAGCTATGTGGAGTTCATCTTACATCCGAAATTATGTGAATTGTTCATTAAGTCCATTTCTAATAGATAATTACGACTTAGTTTATGTGTTGATCAATCTTATCATCCAAGTTATAATTGCTTTGTTTGTATCAATTTGTAGTCCATTCTTATCTTTCCTCTTAATGTGATTGAATCTAATTACTAGTTGTCTTTGTTTGATTTGCAATGAAAGAAAACAACTAGCCAAGGAAAGAAAACACATAACTCCACTCCACGGAGCTCACCACCAAGGGCAGACTCCTAAACATGGAGGGCCAACCACATAAAAAAGTCCAAGTCCAAGTTCCTATTACATTGGTGTAATGTTCCCACACTTACCTCTTGACCTTTAGAACTTGCCTACTTAGCCTATTAGAACAAAATGCATGACCCTCTTGGGTACTAGAACCCTCTCAAATCTAACCAAGCTAGCTTGCATGAATAGCCAAGTCTTGCCTAGCCTCAAATATCTTCAAATCCCTTCCAACCTGCAATGAAACCTGCTTCCTCACTTGCATCTGCAATGAAACTATGGAATGGAGGGTGGGGGTGAAGCGGATGTAAGTCAAAGATGGAGATGGAGGATGGAGCTATGAAAATGTGGTGGCAACCTGTCTCCTTATCCTTCTTGGCCAAGGGGGAGGAGCTCTCCATCAATTTGTCTCTCAACTGTATCATGTTCACCGTGCCAATGCTGGTGTCCCTCACTTGCTTCAATTTTGAGAAGAAGGTGGTCTTGAGCCTCATGTCTTCCTTGTCTTACATGGTATGCATTGGCCCTTTGACTCTTCCTTGCACTAGCATCTGCCATCCTAACCCTTATTTCTGCCTCTTCTTTCTACAATGAGATGGGACTACACTTATCTCTACCCCTCCAATCCTAGGGATGGAACTACCACTTATTTCTGCCTCTTCAATTCCTATCACACTACACTTATCTCTGCCTCTCCAAACCTAGGGATGGAACTACCACTTATTTCTGCCTCTTCGAATACTTATGAGATGGACTACACTTATATCTCCCAACTTCGTTCCTAGGGGTGGGACTACCACTTATATCTTTTTTCTCCAAATCCTAGATGAAAACTACACTTATATCTCCCAACTTCAAGCCCTAGATGAAATGATGGATGGATGATGCAAGCAAGAAAATAGGAAAAATGTACCAAGCAAGAACAAGGAGAAAATTTGCCTTTTAGACCAGCCTTCACTCTCAACATGAAGATCCTCCTCTACGCCAACAAATTCTCCCAAAGAAGAAGAAGACAACACCAAAAATGCACTCCTCCACCAAAAGAAGAAAATCACCCCTTGCTAAATGCACTCCTTGCAAAATTTCGCTCTTTTGCTGCTCCAAGAGCTCCTCATTGGCTGCCAAGAGACAAGTGAGAAATGAATGAGAAAATGAGGAGACAAGCCCTCCCTTTATACTAAATTTTTGCCTCTTCAAATAGGGCCGACCTGCATTGGAGGGAAAATAAAATTAATTAAATTGCCAAAAATATAACCCAAATTAAATGCATTAAATCACACAGCCTTGGGTATTTAATTTTAATTTAAAATTGGGCCAGCTTATTGCAAAATTATGGGTTTAAATTAGCCAAATCCGAAATTATCATAGGCTTTAAAATTGAAATTTTGAAAAAAAGTCATTTAGGCCTCTAATATAGCTTTAAACCTTCCTAATTGTGGACCCAATAACTTACCTTGAATTTTACACCTCTTAGGCTTTAAAATACATTGAATTTAACACACAAAGGGGCCCAAATTAAATTTCTAAATTACAAACACTCAGCCCGAAAATATGATTTGATTTATTTTAAAATTGCCAAATTAATGCATAAAAATTGCAAGTGGGGCTGGAATTGATGGCTGCCTTGGGAGATGAAAAATTAATGTTTGTTGTGCCCAATACCAAGCAAAAATAAAAAATGGGAAGGGGCTGCCAGCTGTAGCTTTTTTCATTTTATAAATTTAGAATTTTTCCCAAGAAAAATTGATTTTAGCCCATTTAAATCATAACAATACCATCTCAAAATCAAAATCTGCCAGCCAATTAAAATTCAAATAAATTTTAATTCCATTTCCAACTTTCATTTACTCTTTTTCCCCATTTAAAATTTCGAAAATCCCACTTGGCAATTTAAATTTTTATTATTTTGCAATCCAAAAATCATTTAGCAATTTAATTTCCATTCGGCAAATTTTTTTTTTTTTTGCAATTTATTATCGCCAATTGACAATTAATTTCAAATTTGGCCATTTAATTTTTTAATTTAATTTCCATTTTCACCACCCAAAAATTTACAAGGTTTCCCCCAAAAATATCCAAATTCACAATTAAATTTTGAAAACGTTCAAGTTATTCAATTTCATCAATTTTCAAAATTCATCCAAGTCAAAAAATATTGCAAATTTATCCCGCCAGATATTAAAATAAAATTTTCTCATCGAATTTCATTTGGCCTGGAGACAAAATCGACTGTTTAAGAAAATCAACGTTCGCACAAGGTGAAAAACAAGCAATACCCTCTCAGGCGCTCGAAACATCTAAGGTGTAAAATTTTCATTTCAAAATCTCTGGATCATTCCAAAACTCGCTAAGGCATCCAAATACTCCCGGATCTAGGAAAATGCCAAGGCCCGTTTGAAAAAAAAGGGGGTCCCCAAATTCTTTGGGGTGATGGTGTGAAAACCTCACAACAGTATCTTTTTGGAGTGTTAATTTATGCAGGAGGGTTTGAGTTTTTGGAATGTGGAAATGTTTGCATACTGGTGGTGAATATTTCTTGCCATACAAGTTCATTTGGAAGGAAAAGTTCCTCTTTTTGATCGACCTGTCCCATCTATGGAAAATTTTGTTATGGGTAATGTTTGGAAAGGCTTTCCTACCCCAGACGTACAGATCTGAGCAGTTATATTGAAGCAAGGAAACAGAACTTAATTTTGAACAAGAAGTTGCATTTTTTCTGAGGCCATGATCTTCTATTCGTGTGGGTCTTTAGCTGGCATCTTTTAGTCTATGGAGGCTAGACTCACCTGAGAATTTATTCACCATTCAATCATATATTGCAACAAGTTTGTGACTTGGGGTTTTTTTAAGGGAGATGTGGAGACTTGAGTGGATTTGTATTATCTCTGTGCTGTAATGGCACGTCCAGATCTGCAGGGTTGAAAATAATGATTCAGTGTGTTTCATTTTGAGCAACTAAGTCACAGCATTCGGCGAATGTAATGGTTGAAGTTCGGTTTTGCCCGAATTCCAAAAAATTATAAAATAATCGGTCAAATTCGCCATTAAATTCGGAAGAAAAAAATGGCAAGTTTCTTATTATCACAGACATCTAAAAACATGCTATTTTTTAAAGTTTCTAATTTTTGTAGAGGTTTCGGGTCCATTATTTTCTATAAAAAGGTTTTCGCAGGCCCTTATAATGCACAGATTTCTTCATTGCGTTGGGAATTTCTTGCAAAGTTGTAGTCTTTTGTTGATTTGTTCAATTTTGCTTGCTGTCGTTGCTGAGAGGGAATCCTTGCAAGTTGATGTTGCCGCTCCTGGTGGTTGTCGCTTGAAGGTTGAAGGTTGCCGCTCCTGGCTGTTGAGCCCTGAAACAATTTTTTCGATTTGTTGTTGCTGCTGCTTCCTCCTCAACTCGCCTGTTGCACTGTGAAGATTGGAATTTCGAGAGAACTGCTTCCCTGTGCAAAATCTTCCTCTCCTCTGCTCGAAATCTTCCTCTCTGTCTCCGTTCGCGTTCGCTCTTCCGTGAAAGAGGTAAGCTAATTTATTTTTTTAAAGTCTCGACTCTTTTCTATAGTTATAATTTTATAAACTTATAGAAGTTATAGAACTTATACACTATAATAAATTATTTAGTCTTACTTACATTAATATATATGTATTAATAGTTTAATTAAATTATTTAGTATTATATTAATATTATAATATATATTTATTAATAGTTTAATTAAATTATTTAGTATTATAATATATATTTATTAATAGTTTTATAATTAAATTTAAAATCTATAAATTAAGTATTTTAAAATTGTATATTAAATTTTTAATAATAAAATGATAGATATTTTAAAAAGTTATAGATTATAGTTAATTAGATAAATAATATTATTATAAATGCATTATATGATGATTTTTAAGTTTTTAATAATAGACTTAAATTATTATTTCTAAATTTTATCTCATATTTTATTTAATTGTTAAAAAAAGAAGTATTATTATATAAATATTAAAGTTAACAATATTTTATTTTATTACTATATTGTTTTATCACCATTTATTAAATTGAAATATCATATTAAAGTAATCAATTTTTAAGTTAATATACAAATGTAAATATGAATAAATAAATTTAACAAATATGCTAAACATTAAAATGTAATTTTAATTTACAATAAAATATTTAATTATTTAATATTATATTATTTTATTAAAAATTAATATATTTATTATTTATATATTAAAAATATATTTTTATACTTTATTGAGTTAATTTGTTTTGTAGAGTAAAAACTAAAATATTATATTTTTGAAATTTCTCTTAAATAAATTTAGTTAATGTTTTACTTTTAGATATTAATCTTAAATTCTTTTGAATTGTACAGATTGGAATGGCTCCCAACAAATCAACTTCAGAGGCATGGAAATATGTGACTCGTAATGGTACTGAACTTCATTGTAACAAGTGCCCGAAAGTTTTTACTGGAAGTTTAACAAGGGCAATGGATCACTTACTTGGTATTACAGGGGGTAAAGGTGGAGGTGTTACTGCATGTCCAGGTGTAACCGCAGATATTAGAGCTATTTTAGAGAAAGAACATTCCTCCTCAATTGCAGTAAAGATGAAGAATGCACAAAAGAAACAAAGAATTGAAGATGTGGCTAGATTCTCAGCTATTATGTCTTCCTCTTCCAATCCACCCAAGGCCACAGGAGCAGTGAAAGAGAGTGGAACACTGAGCAGCTTTTGGAAACCAGCTGAGAAACAAGAGGTAGATGATGCACTAGCTGATTTATTCTATACAAGTGCTATTCCATTCAATGTAGCTAGAAATCCAAATTTTCGTAATGCAATTCAAAAAGTTGCAGAGTTTGGCAAAGGGTACATACCTCCCTCTTCTGAGGCTTTCAGGACAACTCTTTTGCAGAGGTCAAAAGATAGAGTGACTGATAAATTAACTGAGGTCAAAGTCACGTGGAAGACAACAGGTTGCACTATATTAAGTGATGGATGGTCAGATATGTGTCAAAGGCCATTGATCAATGTTTTAGTGGCTTGTCCTGAAGGTGTTGTGTTCTTGAAGGTGATTGACACTATGAACAAAAAGAAAACTTCAGAGTATATATTTCAAATACTAGAGGAAGCCATTCTTGAAATAGGGGTGGAAAATGTGGTTCAAGTGGTAACTGATAGTGCAGCAAATTGCGTGGGAGCTGGGAAACTGATTGTAGAGAAGTACCCACAGATTTATTGGAGTCCGTGTGCAGCACATTGCTTGGATTTGTTGCTTCATGATTTGGCTAAATTCCCATGGATATATGAAGCAATTCACAGAGGGAGAGCAGTTGCAAATTTCATAAGAAATCACCGTCTCACACTGAGCCTTTATAGGCAACATGCATCTAGAGAGTTGTTGAGGCCTTGTGACACAAGGTTTGCTTCATTTTACATCACTTTGAAAAGGGTGGTTGAAGAGAAAGCAGCTTTGAGATCTGTAATTTGTTCCAATGAGTGGGAAAGTTCAACACTTTCTAAAAATGCTAAGGGAAAGAACATAGAGAAAATTATTTTAAATAGCAACTTTTGGGAAAGTGGAGCAAAGGTTTTAAGTGTCTGTGAGCCAATTGTTGATGTGCTTCGTATGGTTGATGGTGACAGTCCTTGCCTTGGCATGCTTTATGAAAGCATGGACCGTTGTAAGGAAGCTATTCAAAGAGCACTAAACAATGTGGAAGCAGAGTACATGGAGATATGGGAGACAGTTGATTCCAGATGGAAAATGATGCACACACCTTTACATGCAGCAGCATGCTATTTGGAGCCCAAACTATTTCACATTGATAGACAAGGTGATAGTGAAGTTATGGCAGGGTTTTATGAAGCCATTGGCAGATTTGAACTAGACCCAACAGTTGCAGCGCTAATCAGAGACCAAGGCTGGAAATACAAGAAAGCTGAAGGAATGTTTGGAATGGCAGCAGCCAAATATGATATGGCACGAGATGAGGTACCTGGCTATAGATGGTGGATGAGCTATGGAGCACAAACTCCTGAACTTCAACGCTTTGCTATTCGAATATTGAGTCAAGGAGCAAGTTCATCAGCTTGTGAGAGGAATTGGAGTTGCTTTGACCACATCCATTCCAAAAAGAGGAACAAGTTATTGTCTGGAAAGTTGGGAGATCTTGTCTATGTTCGCAGCAATTTAAAATTGTTCATGAACAAATCAGCAAATGACTCCACATCTTCTTCACAACAACGAATTTCAGAAGACATAGCAGTGCCAAGTGCAGATGAGCCTGACTTTTTTGATGAAGAATTGGGTAGTGATACTGATGATGATGATACACCATCTGAGCCAAGTGCTCTTGATGACTTAGAGCTCTTTTGAAATTCTAAAGTCTTGACTTTTGAATGTACCCTTTTTGAGAATAAAACATCTTTGCAATCATTATTTCACATGTTCCTTATGTTATAAATTTAATAAATGTGTCATCCTTATATAATGATTTCAAATCTATTTAGAAATGTTAACTATTTTGATAATTTATTGGATATATTACTTATATTTAAAAATAAATAACATTTATATAAGGCGAATTCAATCCGAATTTTTTTTTCGAATTTTTACCCTTGTCGAACTTCATTCGAATTTCATGGTTGTCGAACTCGAACTCGAATTCGAACCTTGTGACTTAGTTGAGCAATATTAAACATTTCCAGATTTTTATTGTCTGATCACTGCCCTCTTCTTAGTCCAATATTAGCTGCTATCAAATTCTGAGCACAAGAGGCCTTTTCTTGGGAAATTTTAGTGCTATTTCATTATCTTGGAAGCTACAGCAGTATTAAAGTGAACACAGCATTTACTCATTGTTGTTCACGAGGATTGGTGGTTTTAGAAATGCTTTCTGAGTTTTCTGTGTCCTTCGGGAAGTGGCTTGGAGTTCTATCAACGAGCACATAGGATGATTTCCTTCATTGCTAATGTCTCTATTCACCTGCTGCTGATGTCGAATTAGATTGGTGCATTGTAACAGAGTTGCAATTATTTTGGAAGCAATAATAAGGTATATTTTGTCTTGAAAGTAGGTTAACTACTAAACTTTCTCATTGCAATCTGAGAATGTTTTGGCTTCACACCTTTTTAATGGATTATTGAATGAATGCAAACTTCATTTATTAACATCTGCAAATATACTAGAAAGTACTGCTGTACTCTCTCTTCTTTTGTTAGAATAGGTTCTGATCATTATCCATTGGTTTTGGAGGCAAACCACACTAATGGTCACAAAAAATTTCCTTTCCGTTTTGAAAAAATGTGGCTGAGACACCTTGATCTGGAAAGGAAAATCTGTGAATGGTGGAATATTAGAATTGATGGGACTGCTATGTTCAAAGTTACTAGAAAGCTCAGAAATATAAGGGAAAAAGTTAAAATCTGGAATAAGGAGGTTTTTGGGGACATTTTCCAGCAGAAGAATATGGCTAAACAAGATCTGAATTCTATCCAAAAAGTCATCCAACTTCATGGCCTAATTGATACTCTCAAAGAGGATGAGCAGAAAGCCCTTGTTAACTATCATGACATCATCTCTAAGGAAGAAACCTATTGGCGTCAAAGATCTAGGGCGGTGTGGCTCAAAGAGGGTGACAAAAATACTAAGTTCTTCCACTTAACTACTCTTAAACATAGAGCGGCCAACAGAATTGCTAAAATTTCTAGAGACAATGAAGAGATAATCAAGGAAGAAGATATTAAGAAGGCAACAGTTAACTTCTTTACCTCTTTGCTTTCTGTGGATAATAACCTTAATTTTGACAATCAGGCTTCTTTGCTTGAAGCCATTCTGAGGTTAGTGAACCAGGATCAGAACAAAATGTTACAGGCTATCCCCTCCAGCAAGGAGATCAAAGAGGCGGTCTTCTCTTTTGAAGGAGACAAAGCTCCTGGCCCGGATGGTTTTCCCATGTTATTTTTTCATAAGTTCTAGCCGATTATTGAGAAGGATATCTCTAATGCTGTGAAGGAATTCTTTGGTAGTAGATGTTTGCTCAAAGAAATCAATGGAACTTTTTTAGCTCTGATTCCCAAAATTGTTGGAGCTCAGTTCTTTGATTAGTTTAGACCTATTAGTCTTTGTAATTCTGTTTATAAGATTATGTCGAAAATCTTAACTTCTAGACAGCAATCAACTAGACAGTTAAATTTTAATTCTGTTTGTAATTCCCTTTATTGATTGCTCCTCAGCAAAATGGCTTCATCTCTGGTAGACAAATCCTTGACTCTATTATTTTGGTCCATGAAAACATTCACTCTGCTTTTGTGGGGGCCAAACAGGTTTTTCTCCTCAAACTTGATTTGGCTAAAGCTTATGACCTGGTGGATTGGAATTTTTTGTGCTTGGTTCTTAAGAAGTTTCGTTTCAATGAGAGGGTAACTCAGATTATTTCCCAATTGATCTCTACTGCTTCCTTTGCTGTTATCATTAATGGATCTCCTTTCGAGTTTTTTAAAAACTCTAGAGGGTTGAGACAAGGGAACCCTATTTCCCCCATTCTGTTTACACTGTTAGCTGAAAGCATGGGGAGATATTTTCATCTTTTGATGAATAAGGGTGTTATTCAAGGACTTAGACCTTCCTCCAATCCTCTTACTTGCTCCCGTGCCCAGTTTGTGGATGATACTATCACTATGGGTACTTCCACTATCAAAGAAGCCAGAGCCTTTAAATATGCCCTTAATCTTTATACCAGTGCCACTGGCCAATTGATCAATTGGAACAAAAGCTCCTTATTTTTCATTAACACCCCGGAGGAGAGGCGGGCCAAAATTGCCAAAATCTTAGATTGCAAGATCAGTAGTTTTCCTTCTTCCTAGTTAGGCCTCCCCCTTGGTCTGAATGTTATTGATTCTTTTTGGAACCTGCTCTTAGACAAATTCTTCAAAAAGTTGGCTGGATGGAAAGGTACAGTGTTATCTCAAGCGGGTAAGGTTACCCTCTTAAAGTCTTCTTTGCAAAGTTTGGTGGTTTATGCCCTTAGCCTGTTTAAGATTCCTTCTAAATTCTCTGATAAAATTGAAAACATTCTTAAATGTTTCCTCTGGTCTGGAGTTGAGGAAAAAAACCAAAGGAAATATTCCTTTGATTGCCTGGGATAAGGTGTGTAAACCTAAAACCATGGGGGGTTTGGGGCTTAGATCGATCAAGGTTATTAACAATGCTCTTTTGGCCAAACAGATTTGGAGAATATTTGGGGATCCTAAGGATTGGAATACTATATGTAGACAAAAATATCTCTACGATATCCCTTCCATAGATATCCTTCTTTCCAACACGGTTAAAGTTGAAGGCTCTGTTTTTGGAGAAACATTAGTAATGCTAGAAATCTTGCCAGCAAGGGGAAGAAATGGAAGTTGGGAAATGGTCATAAAATTAGGTTTTGGGATGATCCTTGGTTGTTGGAGAGGCTCTTGATTGACAATTGTAACCACCTTGTTGCTATTAACTGGTGCAAAAGGAGATTTGGCTCTAAAGTTAAAGAATATTGGATTAACAACTACTGGGTGAACTTGGCAAGGATCAACCTTGCTTTTGACAGAATTGACAAGGCCCTTTTGGCTCACTGTTGTTGTGTTAATATGGATGACTCTATGATTTGGGGTCCTTCTCCTAATGGATCTTTTGCAGTTGCTATTGCTAGCCTTCTTCAATTTGAACAGCCTACTGAGAAACCTTTCTGGGCCAAGTCGTGGAACAATTCTCTCAATGCTAAGATTGAGATCTTCTATTGGATTTTTATCCAAAATAAACCCTTACGGCGGACAATCTCAAAAGAAGGGGTTTCAACATGCCTAACAGATGCTATCTTTACTATGCTGCTGAGGAAGATACTAACCATCCTTTCTTGCATTGTTCTTTTTCTCAACAGGTCTAGTCCTTTTTCCTGCAGGATTGGAATTTATGCTGGATTTTCCCCTTATCCATCCAGGATTTCTGTCAGCAATGGCATTGTCCTAGTGCCAACAATTTGGCTATAAAAACTTGGAAGTTGGTGGCTCCTCATGTGGCTTGGAATATATGGAAAGAAAGGAATAATAGAATCTTTCGGGAAAAGCATAGTAAACATGCCAGTGTATTTGAAAAAGCTAAAAGAGGATGCTATGAAAACCTATCTAAGGGAAACACTCAACACTGCTGGAATTTAAATGCTTCTAACTCTAAGAAGAGTGATCGTGACAACAGTGTTTGGATCTCTCCTCCGGAAGGCTGGATAAAGATAAATTTCGACGGGGCTGCTAAGAGCAATCCAGGCCCGGCTGGGTGTGGAAGTATAATTAGGGACTGCAATGGTAACTTTATTGCTACTATCGCAGCCCCCTTGGGAACTCAAACCAATCACATTGCTGAAGCAATGGGAGCTCTCTATGGTCTACAACTTGCCAATAATCTCAATTATAATAATTTCTGGCTAGAGGGTGATTCTACGAACATAATTAAATGTCTTAAGGGAGAGACTATACCTTCGTGGACTATTGATAATGTCATTTCCAAAGCGAAGGATATTATTGCTAAGTGTGCCAAAATTCACATTACTCATGTGTACCGTGAAAGCAATAGTGTGGCTGACAACTTGGCCAATGTGGGAGTTAACTCTAATGATGTCATCACATGGGAGAGCTTTACGAATTTGAATGAGGACACCAAATCAAAAATTAATTATGATAAAATCATCCAAAAGGAAGGAAAGATTTAATATGCTTAATATTACACGCATGTGTACCACGGTGCCTGCGGGTAGTTATTGGAAAGAGTGGAATGATGTACTTGGCATTAATAACATCATTAGCTCCCACACTTTCTAGGTTTCTATTTCCGTCTGTGGTTATATTGACGAGAAAGACAACCTCTACAGGTATTATCAAAAAACTGGGAAGAGTAACTGGTGTCTGGTTTTAACTTCTTTCATCATGGGAGGCGATCTTAAAAGAGAGGAACCTGATAACTGTCGAAGGCTCAAAGGCGATGACATGGCTATGGTTTGGCGTAAGTTGCAGAAAGGTGGAGTCACTTCATATTTGGAAAGGCCCCACGGGTTTGATAAAGCCATCACTCAGAAATATTTCGATGGCTGGAAAAACGAGACCATCACGATGGATGGGAAGACCATAAATCTTTCGGTGGAGCTCATTGCTCAAGTTACTGGCATCCCTAACAAGGGTCTGAAGTTTTATAGAAACCGTAAGATTTCTGACATGGCGGCCAAGAAATTCCCTAAATCTGAGGAGGCGGCTTTTTCTGAAGCTCGTACTAATAGGTTCATCGATGTTTATAAGATCAAAGAGATTTGGCGTAGCACTCTTTTGGTGGTTATGGAGTATTTCACCCTTGATGGGCGGTTTACTCGGGTGCATTCCCATCATTTTATGTTCCTCAATCATTTCAGTTATAAGGATACTATCAACATTCCTTATTACCTTCATAGTTCTTTAATTAGAAGCCTTAATGAGCATACGAAGATGTCCAAAAAGGCTATTTAGCATGAGGGGTTGATCTTGTTGATTTATGAACACATAAGGGATACTATCGCTAACCCTACTGTTACTACTCCCATTGTGGGGAAAGGTAAACGAAATGCTGAAGGTGGTATTGGTAGCAGTTCAAAGAGAATTAGGACTGGGAAGAAGGATGCTTCTGATTGCAGCTATGAGGAAAATGCGACTGATGATTTTGAGGAGAAGGAAGACTGTGATACCCAGAATATGCAAAGCCCTAACAGGGATGAGGAGGAGATTGAGGATTCCAAAGATAATGCCATCTCTCAGGAATTGGGAAGGAATGAGGAAAAAAACAGTGAGGGGTCTATTGAAAATGTCGAGCCAGAAATTGAGGCTATAGATAAAGGTGATGATGGCTCCCAGCAGAAGGATGTCTATTGATGAAGGGTGCTCCCCTTAATACCACAAACACATAAAAGAAATAGAGAAACAACAACAATAATATGCAAGAACAAAAAATTGGCTTCTTATTATCTCCACAAATGTGGAATTACCAACTTTTAGAATTACAATATGCAAAGCCACATGGGCATTCCCTTACAATATTCTGTAGGATAAAGCCTCGAATCAATACCCAGATCTACTACCTAGAATTGCCCTAGACAACACTACGGGCCTTCTTTATATAGGCAATTTCCACCGCCCGAGAAGGTTCTAGAAATTTAGCCCTTAGGGCCGACCAAACTTAGAATTATTTTATTTTACAATTTATTACATCAAAGTCGGCTCAAAATGAGTTTTGAAACCCAAACAGAAATTTTGAAGAAAGATTATTTTTCCGCCATTTCAGGTGACCCAAATTCCGAAGACCATAAGTCATCGCCCGTTGACTCGATTGGCTATTATAACCCCATTCTGGAAATGCCACGAAGTGCTCTACAGGCTTGACCCGCGCAAAGCGCCCTTCACTCAAATTTTCAACCTCATCCGGGGCCTCTAAAGCCTTCAAAACTGAGTTCGAAGTTTCTGTATCCTGTTGCCAATACCGAAAATCTTCAATACCTTCAAAACTACACTTGATCTAGCCATGAAACTTTGCTGGCAGGCTAATATGACTGAGATGAACCTCCATATGTAAAATCAGACATTCCGAGATCGTAAGACCAACCTACTAAAAATAGCAAGTTTCCATAAATAGCAGCTCTGCACAAGATAGCCCTTATTGAATACAAAAACAGAAATATTTTTTGGGTGATGCGAGATTGCCCTTACACCCAGGATGCTCCTGCATCAGACACCCGGGGTAATTTGAGAAGTGACCCTATCACGACTCAGGTGTGCAGAGGAAAACCAAGACGGTTAACCTCCTCCTTTGTTAGCCATGATGAATCTTCAACAGGTCGTCCTTTCCATTTGACCAAATACTCTTCATATGTCCTGTTCCTTGTGCTTCTGCCAACACGATTGTCCAGTATGTCTTCAATCTCCTTGATATCTGAACTGGTTGCTGGAATACTCCACTGTGCTGCTGCAACCTTATCTTCAACACCTCCTTCATGATACTCTGTCAAATCTGAAATGTTAAACATTGGTGAAATATTCAGCTCAGTAGGCAATTCTACCTCATATGCATTTCCTGAATCATGCTTCTTCAGTATCGTACATGGTCCAAACTTCTTCATTTTCAACTTGTTATATGTACCAACCGGAAATCGCTCCTTCCGCAAATGAACCATGACTTCATCTCCAACCTGAAATTCCTTATGCCTCATTTTCTCATCTGCCTTAGCCTTATACTGCGCATTCATCTTGGTAATATGCTTCCTCACCTCCTCATGGATGTTCTTCAAGTGTTCTGCAAAATCCTCAGCTTCAGCACTACTTATTTCTCCTTTATCTATCTTTCTCAATTCAGATGCATTTCTTGGACTACTTCCATATACAATCTGGAATGGTGATTTACCAGTGCTCCTGTTGACAGAATTATTGTATGCAAATTTTGCCTGTGGTAAAATCAAATCCCATCCTGTTGGCTTATCTCGAACCAAACATCTCAGCAAATTTCCCAAACTTCTATTCACCACCTTTGTCTATCCATCAGTTTGTGGATGATGTGATGAACTGAACGTCAAATCTGTCTTCAACTTCTTCCACAATGTCCGCCAGAAATATCCAACAAACTTAGTATCTTGATCTGAAACTATGGTCTTTGGCAAACCATGTAGTCTCACCACGTCTTTGAAAAACAATTCTGCTACATGAACATCATCATTAGTTTTCTTGCAGGGAATGAAATGTGCCATCTTCGAAAATCTGTCAACTACTACAAAAACTGAATCATGTCCCCGCTGTGTCCTTGGTAAACCAAGAACAAAGTCCATACTGATATCCTCCCAAGACTTCTCTAGTACAGGTAATGGCTGATAAAACCTTGTATTTTGCTTCACTCCTTTCGCCATCTGACATACTCTGCAACTCTGTACAAACTTCTTCACATCTTGCTGTAACTGTGGCCAATAATAATTTTCACTAACCAAAGCAATGGTTTTATCACGACCAAAATGTCCAGCCAATCCTCCACTATGCTTCTCTTTGATGAGATTCTCCCTCATAGAACTTCTTGGAATGCACAACTGACTCCCTCTGAATAGCATATCATCCTGGATGATAAAATCCAGCCACTTTGTCCTATCTAGAGTAACAGGTTCTTTACAAGCTTTCCAAGCTCCACCAAAATCAGGATCCTATGGATACAAATTCTTGAGTTCTTTGAACCCAACCACCTCAATCTGCATCTCTGTCAGCAATAGTTGCCTTCTGCTAAGAGCATCTGCAACCCTGTTAGACTTTCCACTTCTGTGTTTCAAAACAAATGTATAACTCTGCAAAAACTCAACCCATTTCAAATGCCTCTGATTCAACTTTCCTTGACTATTCAAATATTGCAAAGCTTGATGATCAGTATACAAGACAAACTCTTTAGGAAGCAGATAATGTCTCCACTTCTTTAATGCCTGAACTCTAGCATAAAATTCCTGATCATAAACAGAATACTTCCTCTTGGCATCATTTAACTTCTCACTGAAATAAGCAACAGGTTTACCTTCTTGGCTCATAACAGCTCCTATTGCAGCACCACTAGCATCACAATTTACTTGAAACACTTTATTAAAATCTGGAAGTGCTAAAACAGGTTGTTCTGTAACTTTTTGTTTCAACAATTGAAAACTCTTTTCTGCCCCATTAGTCCACTTAAACTCTTTTCTATCCCCTCTTATTGTTTCAGTCAAGGGTCCACAAATACTGCTAAAATTTCTGATAAACTTTCTGTAAAAGCTAGCCAAACCATGGAAAGATCTTACCTCAGTAGCACTCCTCGGAGTAGGCCATTCAAGGATAGCCTGTACCTTCTCTGGGTTCATTTTTAGACCTTCTGCTGAAACTACAAATCCCAAATACACTAACTCTTTCTTCACAAAACTGCACTTCAAATTAATCAACAATTTCTCATTTCTCAACTTCTCAAACACCATACGAATATGCATCATATGTTCTTCCAATGTCTTGCTAAAGATCAAAATATCATCTAGGTAAACAATGACAAACTTACTCAGAAATTCTTTCAGAACCTCGTTCATGAGCCGCATGAAAGTGCTCGGTGCATTGGTTAGCCCAAAAGGCATGACTAACCACTCATACAGTCCTTCCTTTGTCTTGAAGGCAGTCTTCTATTCATCTCCTTCTCTGATCCGAATCTGGTGATATCCACTCTTTAGATCTATCTTTGAGAAATACACAGCTCCACTCAAACAGTCCATAATATCATCCATTCGTGGCAATGGAAACCTATACTTGATTGTGATCTTGTTTATTTTTTGGAATTTGTACACATCCTCCATTCTCCATTCTTCTTTGGTGCTAATACTGCTGGTACAACACATGGACTCAGGCTCTCCCGAATCAATCCCTTCTGTAACAACTCATGTACTTGTCTGTTCAACTCTTCACTTTCTGTTGGTGTCATTCTGTGTGCTGCCTTGTTTGGCAAACTGGCTCCTGGAATCAAATCCATCTGATGACTGATCTTCCTTACCGGTGGTAATCCATCAGGTACATTATCAGGTACAATATCCTGAAACTCATTCAACAAATCTGCAACCTCTACAAGTACATCCTCTACTTCCTCTTTACCAGCTTTTGGAATTAAAGCAAAACACACATGCTCATGCCTCATACTATCTAAGAATTTTCTTCCATCAACAAAAGTTATTCTTGCATTACCACATACCTTTTCTTTGATCTCCTTCAATGGCTTTAGCTTATGTCGCACTCCATCCTTTGTCAGGGAATAGGTATTCGCACGACCATCGTGTACAACACATTTGTCAAACTGCCACGGTCTACCCAACAACATATGACATGCATCCATAGATATTATATCACATAGTACCTCATCTTGGTACCCGTGGATCTTGAACTTTACCAGGCACTGTTCATTGACCATGACCTTGTGGTCATCTTGCACCCAGGCAATCCGATATGGATGTGGGTGTTTCTGTCTCTTGAGCTTCAACTTTGTCACCATCTCTTCTGACACCAAATTGTCAGTGCTTCCACTATCGATAATCACATCACAGCATTTACCTTCACACTTGCATCTAGTGCGAAACAAGCTCCTCCTTTGTTCAGGTTCATTCTCACCACTCAGCAGGACTCTTCTGTTAATTAGCGTTTCTCCTCTTTCAGCATCTTTAGAATTTGATGATCTAACATCATCTACATGTGCAACTCTGGTCTGGCCTTCATTTCTCCTGTCTGTTCTGCCTTGGCGCTGAGGACATTCAAATGCCCTATGACCTTCTCCACAGTGAAAACATGTTCCACGGAAGCCTCCTCTTCCAGATCCTTGTCCTCTTCCTCTTCCTCTCTGATCTCTATTATTCTGATCTTGGAAACGATTGTAATTGTTTCCTCTTTGATTCTGGCTGCTACTGGCCTCATCCTTCTTTTTCGGATCTTCATTTCGGCCACCATATGACCGTCCACCAGATCTTCCACCGCGACCTCTTCCATTTTGTCTGTTCTCAAACTTCTTGTTCAGCTTTTCCTCTACTTTTAGGGCAAACTGGTATGCCTCCTCAATACTGCTCATTCGAACCAGATTCAACTCCTCCTGAATACTTGGCCTTAACCCATTAAGGTATTGGACAACTTTCTCCTTATCAGCTTCTGCATGACCTGTTTTGATGAGGAGTCGACAGAACTCCTCTGTATACTCCTGAACAGATCTTCCTGCTTGCTTCAAACTTTGCATTTTCTTTAGTAGGTCAAGCTCATAATCAACAGGAATGAATTGTCGCTTCAATTTATCTACCATCCGATCCCATCTTGTGATTTTATCTTTCCCTCTTCTATTTCGCTCCAATTGAATCTCTTGCCACCAGATCTTCGCATGACCTTTCAGTCTGGCCTTCGCAAATTTGACCCTATCAGGATCCTCAACATCTTCATACTCAAAATATTCCTCACATTCATTGATCTAGTCGATCAATTCCTCTGGGTTAAGATTTTCAGAAAATGTAAGAACCTCAATCTTAGGTCTTTTCCCAATCTTGGAAATCGCCCGAAAAAGCCTTTCTTCCTCTTGATTCACAACTTCAGCTTCTCCTTCTTGATATTCTTCTTCGGCTTCATCCTCGCTTTCGTCTCTGACATTAAGATTCATTCCTCTGCGAATCTCTTCTTGCAATGCTCGCACTTGTCTCTGCAACTCTCTAATCTCAGGTGTCATAGCACCAGCTCTTCCGCCACGTTCTCTTTGTGGAGGCATTTTCGCGATGCGCGCTGAAACCCTAACCACGGTCCTGGTGCAAACTGCCTCACAGTCGGCGATCTGTTTATACACTGAAGAACTCCTGCTCTGATACCACTTGATGAAGGGTGCTCCCCTTAATACCACAAACACAAAAGAAATAGAGAAACAACAACAATAATATGCAAGAACAGAAAATTGGCTTCTTATTATCTCCACAAATGTGGAATTACCAACTTTCAGAATTACAATATGCAAAGCCACATGGGCATTCCCTTACAATATTCTGTAGGATAAAGCCTCAAATCAATACCCAGATCTACTACCCAGAACTGCCCTAGACAACACTACGGACCTTCTTTATATAGGCAATTTCCACCGCCCGAAAAGGTTCTAGAAATTTAGCCCTTAGGGCCGACCAAACTTAGAATTATTTTATTTTACAATTTATTACATCAAAGTCGGCTCAAAATGAGTTTTGAAACCCAAACATAAATTTTGAAGAAACATTATTTTTCCGCTATTTCAGGTGACCCAAGTTTCGAAGACCATAAGTCATCGCCCGTTGACCCGATTGGCTATTATAACCCCATTCTGGAAACGCCACGAAGCACTCTACAGGCTTGACCTGCGCGAAGCGCCCGTCACCCAAATTTTCAACCTCATCCGGGGCCTCTAAAGCCTTCAAAACTGAGTTCGAAGTTTCTGTACCCTGCTGCCAATACCGAAAATCTTCAATACCTTCAAAACTACACTTGATCTAGCCATGAAACTTTGCTGGCAGGCTAATATGACTGAGATGAACCTCCATATGTAAAATCAGACATTCTGAGATCGTAAGACCAACTTACTAAAAATAGCAAGTTTCCATAAATAGCAGCTCTGCACAAGATAGCCCTTATTGAATACAAAAACATAAATATTTTTTGGGTGATGCAAGATTGCCCTTACACCCAGGATGCTCCTGCATCATCTATGCTACCCAAAACAAGGAGATTGACTCTGCTTCTAAGAACACAGAGAAAGAGATCAAGGATGACAAGGAAATGGAGGACACGGTAGATCTGGAAGGTAAGTCTACGGATATGCTGAATTCTGAAGATGTCTTGGTTCATAACTCTCAAAGCCTTGAGGATTTGGTTGATACTGCTATCCATTATACTGAGAAGCATAACCATGATAGGAATTTTCAAAAAGAGGAGGTGCCCATTCTAGACGAGTTTGTGGCTGGAATGAGGCACGATGTGCAGGTTTGCCAAGATACCCAAGAGAACATTCAATAAGAGAGCGAGGATACCAATGAAAGAAGGGTTAGAGAGTCCTCTATTAAACTGATTTTTGAGGACTTCGACGATAAGGAGGAAGTCACCATCGGTGCCCTTTAGACTGCTAAAGCTGAAGCTTTATATTCTTTCAGATTCAACAAATGGTGCTTCCATGAGATAAAAAGGCTCAATCTTAAATTCAGGAAACTTGAGGCCATTAACGCTAGCCTTCAGGAGAAACTGGAAACAGGCTCTATGAGGGTAACTTGAACCCTAACTCTGCTATTTCTGATGTTCAAAAAAGAATGGATAATATGGAGAGCACTATTATTGATATCCTCTAGCACAGTAAGGACAACATGAAAGCCTCCAACATAAATCTCAAAGCCCTAGTCAACATGCTGGACAACGGTCTTGAGGAGGAAATTGATCACAAGAATGACACCTCAGAGGCTACTGGTGGGCCCAGTTCCAGAACCCGTGCGAGCACTAAGAAGAAGTCTCCCTCTGTGAAGAAGAATGGTGAAGAACTGAAGCGGGTCATTGGGAGGATGGACAACATACATGCCAGAATGGAAAAGACTCTGGATGAAAAAGTTGGGGTTATGTATTCTATCAATTAAGCTGGTTCCCGTGCTGGTTTTTTGGCTGTTGGGCTGGTTTTATCCTGTTTTCTAGTCTTTTGATGCCCATGTAGCCCTTCTATGGGCAGGTCAACATGCTGGACAACAGTCTTGAGGAGGAAATTGATCACAAGAATGACACCTCGGAGGCTACTGGTGGGCCTAGTTCCAAAACCTGTGCGAGCACTAAGAAGTCTCCCTCTGTGAAGAAGAATGGTGAAGAACTGAAGCGGGTCATTGGGAGGATGGACAACATACAGGCCAGAATGGAAAAGACTCTGGATGAAAAAGCCAGGGTTATGTATTCTATCAATTAAGCTAGTTCCCGTGCTGGTTTTTTGGCTGTTGGGCTGGTTTTATCCCGTTTTCTAGTCTTTTGATGCCCATGTAGCCCTTCTATGGGCAGTTCGTTGTTGTTGTCTCTTTTTGCTGTTACTTTTTTTCGATCTTCTGTTTTTGGATATGTAAAGGGTTTTGGGCCCCTTCAAAACTTGCTTTTTCTAGTAATCAAAACATCTGCAAATATAAAATTCATTCAAAATGGCAAAAAACACATTTACTTTTGTAAACCAAACCAATTAAATTTGGCGAGAAACACTATAACCTTGGCAATCAAAGTTGAAAAAAGTTTGGGGGTTTAACGCTACAGTGGTATCAGAGCTCAGTCTGATTTCCTGCAGCCTGTTGGGATGAGTGATGTTGTAATGCCCCGCCAAGGAATCCTTGGAACGAAGGACAAAACATGTGCTAATTGAGATGGAATAACTTTTCTTTTTGATCAATTACATAACATCATCACATAATGAAGCATAACTTAGCGTCCCCCTCTCAAAAAATAGAAATTATCATTTGAACAATTCATCTACAAGCATAACAAAAGACTGCAAGGATTCTGTGACATCTAAACTTAAGGTTCTTTTTAAACGCCAAAATATAAATGTTCCTAAGAAGGTCAATCACACAACAATAATAATGCCGACAAGCATATGACGAGGAATTGCCTTTAGAACAATCACAACACTAATCAATCCAGCCCTTAGATCAATCCGTACACCCAAATTATTAACTCTTCTATGCAAAGTGAAGGTGCCAAAGGACAGGTGCAGGCGCCGATTCATAGGAAATGCCCAATCTAGTGGCAATGTAGGTGCCTCCCAAATGTTATTTTTATTTCATTTCCTTTTGCCTCCAAAATTGTTTGAACCATTTTATGGTTTCCCTTATTTTATTTGCATTAACTTTATTAAAATATGTGATCCCCTCGTAAAATCGATCCAATGAGGGTCTTATTCGCATGAAATTAAAAAAACACCTTTTAAGTGACAACTTATAACTCATACACCTAGGAAAGTGTGCCAAGGGGTTATTTTATTAATACTTTATTATTTTTTCCTGAGTTACCCCTTTGTATCTTTTAAATAATAAAATATTAAATACTTTAATATTTCCAAATTTATTCATAAACTCATCATCTGATCTCTGAAACAAATTCTAACTATTGCCACTCGTCCAAGGATGATGTTTGAATGCAACAGGCGAATTGACAGTCTCCCCCTAAAAGAACTGCTACCAAAGTCTCCAGACTAATCCCAGAGGTCCCCTAATGCATTTTGGTCAACTCCCAGTCAGTCCCTAAAAAGTAGGAATCCCTCCTAAAATTTAGGAGAATGTCCCAAACTATCCAAAACGGCTTATAAAGCCTCTACGTACCTCCACAAACCCCTAGATGGGTCCCCTATCCACTTTGCTAACCTATGGGAACCCAGATAATAGGCCAACCTCTACTGACAACTGAACTGCCTTAGGAGGTGACATTATAAAACAAGGATAATGTATTGTGTTTGGCTGGGTATATTTGTCGTAGCAATGACTTATTATGATTATATGATGAATCATCTTCCTTGAGATCAATATTATCTTGCTTTACTTCTTAATTGATATCTTATTTGGTAGCGATATCTTATTCCCATGTTGTCTGATACTTCCTACGCTGAACTCAGAGTCGCCAAATATCATGAATCTTCCACAATGCTCATGGGTAATAAGTGGTTTCATAGCACAGTAACATGGGTATTCCAAATGGGTAATAATTTTGTATATTCAACTATAAGGAATTTTCCTTTGCTTGTCCCTTAGGAAGAGATATAATTATAGTAAAATACAAAGACCGCACTTGTTTGAATGATATACTCGTTATTGGGTCTTCTTTGTGCTTCTCGTCCCATTTCCAAGGTTCATAATACTTGAACACTCTTTCACATTAGAAGCTCTAAGTAAATGATTTATTAATTATATTCATGTAAGCTTCGATAAAGTCCGAGTATAAATTCCGTTTTCTTTTGTACGGTGGTCTCTTATAATAAATGCTAATTTGATTTTGTCGATAATGATTGTTCTATCTACTTTTCTAACCTCCTTCGTAATTATGTTCATTGTCTTCACATACTCTTTTTGCAATGTGAGTTTCAAATTGGGTATATTACAGTCTCCCCTCTTGGAAAATGCTTGCCTACAAGCATTCTTATAATGTCATGATGATTCCTGGATCCCAAACGTTAAAGTACCATCTCTGCATAACATAGCTGTGTTGATATGTGAATGATTATTCATTGTTATAGAGGTGGATATTGGAATATGCCATGATCCATTAACTATTTGATCAACAATTGATGTCATCATTATGCAACAATGCCCACTTCTCTTTACCAAACTTAGACATTCAGCATTTGATCTTTGTCGAAAGGAAAGGATCCAAATCTGAATTGTTGTTGGGGTTTGCTATATTGTTCCAAAAGGGCCTCAATGCTTCCTTGATTGAAGATGCACCTGGGTTCCAAAATTTGTTTTCATCTTCCTCTTTTTTGTGTGATTTCAAAATGGCCTCTTCATGTTCTCCAGAGAGTGGGTTGTCATATATTTTGTCCACTTCAATTTGAATCAAAGGGTTATGGATAAGTTGAAGTTTGTCTAGGTTCTAAAGATCCAACTTATCTTCTTCCAACTTTACTGTATCTGATTTCTTTGGATGACACTTCAAGCCATCATTTCTTTCGTTGTTACTATGTTCCATTTTCATGTCTTGTTCTTTTGATGGACCTTATGCGAGCGCAACAACAACCTCTAAAAGGAAAATCCTCCAGAGGAGGGCAACGAGTAGGAGAAATGGAAGTTTGGGCTCTAGAAGGTTTTGGTGTTGCTTATATTTTACACGAGATACTTACTTTAAAATCTGATCATATGGACACTCGTGAAAAAATATTTGGTGCCATTTTCAACCGAGAACCAATGCCTAAACCTAGCACTTTTACAGAATCTTTCCGATTGCTCAGTCGAGAACTACGATCTTTAGCTCTAGAATTGAATCATACTATTCTATTTGAGATAGACTTTTAGATAGATAAGAAGGAAGTTTGATCAAAATAAATCAAAATTTATTTTTATGAGTGACTAGAATAAACACGAACAACTTCAAATTGGATTAGTTTCTCCCGAGCAAATTCTCGCTTGGTCTGAAAGAATATTACCTAATGGAGAAAGAGTCGGACAAGTGACTGCAGAACAGACTTTAGATTATAAAACTTATGAACCAATAAGAGATGGATTATTTTGTGAAAGAATATTTGGACCTAAGAAAAGGGGAGTTTGTGCTTGTGTAAAACCTCCAATGATGGAAAATGAGAAGGAAAACTACGACTCCAATTTTTGTACTCAATGTGGAGTTGAACTTGTTATTGATCCTCGAATTCGAAGATATCGAATGGGATACATTAAATTGGCATGCCTAGTTGTTCATATTTGGTATTTCAAACGACGTCCCAGTTATATCGCGAATCTATTAGATAAAACTCGTAAAGATTTAGAAGACCCAGTATACTGCGATGTGTGACTTGATCACAAGCTCCGATTATACAGATCCATAGGAACTGTCATCCTATTTAATCTAATTGGGATGCCCTTAGCTTTGACACGCCCCTCGGCAAGAGGGGCATGAAGCTCAGAATTAGAAACATGTTGATAAAGAGGAATGAATCTAGGGTTAATATCTTGTATATTATGAAATTAAATTGCTAATTGGACTTCGTAAAAATACTTCTTTTATTAGAAAGAAAGAAACAAAATGGAATCCAAAATCTGTTTCATTTTTCTTTTTATTCTAGACCAAAAAGAAGATATGGTTATAGGAGTCTATTCATCGCACATATGCTTCAAATAGTATTGCAACCATCGAAGTAAAACAGAAACCTACAGGATCAATTAATAAAGAGATACAGACAAGTAAATCCCATATGAATTTCAAATAAATTCAAGGTCTTTCACAAAGAAATGTATCGGGAGGAGACTGCTCACTAATTCCATATTTATGTCATAATACGAATTGTAAACCAATAATTGAATTCACTTGGAACTTGAGCAAAGAGTAACTATTTAGTTTTATCACTTGGGAACGAAAACCGTCGGGATACATTACCAGAGAGCAAAAAACATTTTTTGCATAATGATACATAATCACTTTCCATTTTGGTATAGTTACTTGAGCCGGATGAGAGGAAACTTTCATGTCCGATTCTGAGGGGGGGGAAAAAAGATTGTAAAAACCTATCCAAATGTTTGTATTACTAGGCCCACAGCTAACAAGCCAACTTTATTGCGATTTCAGGGAGAACTTCGTGAATATGAGTATAAATCTTAGGCAAAAGATATTGCTTCTTATTTCTCTTGGGATTTTCCGCTATTTCAAGAGCGAGAAATTGCCACTAGAGGAAAAGCTATCAGAGAACAATTAGCTGGTCTAGATCTGCAAATGATTATAGATCATTCATATATAGAATGGAAGGAAATAGATACGAAAATATCTATATTATTCTCATCGGAGGAGATAGAAAACGAATTTTCGAATCAATTCTCGGACTCGAAGGAGACAGAAAACGAATTTTCGAATCAAGACTGCCCTTTCAAAAAACTATATAATAATATGAAGAAAAAACTTTTTTCACTTCAAATAAGAAAGGATCGTTTGGTTAGACGAATGAAATTTGCTAAATATTTTATTCAAACAAATGTAGAACCACAATGGATGGTTCTATGCCTATTACCAGTTCCTCCTCCCGACCTAAGGCCAATGTATCAATTAAATGAAGGTGAAGTGATTACTTCGGATCTCAATGAACTTTATCTAAAAGTTATCCGTCGAAATAATAATCTTTTAGAATCCGTAGAATGGACTCGTGCATTTCTACTACCAGATTTATTGTTTGATCAAAAGAAATTAGTCCAAAAAGCCGTAGATACACTTCTTGATAACAGTATAGGCGCACAACCGGTGAAAGATAGTAAGGATAGACCTTATAAATCGTTCTCAGATTTCCTCCAAGGTAAAGAAGGAATATTTCGTGAAAGTTTACTTGGAAAACGGGTCGATTATTCAGGTCGTTCTGTTATTGTGGTAGGTCCCCATCTCTCATTGTATCAATGTGGATTACCCCGAGAAATCGCAATAGAACTTTTTCAAGGATTTTTAATTCGTGATCTAGTTGAACAACAGATTGCCCCCAATCTAAGAACTGCTAAATTTTTAATTCGAGATAGGAAATCTATTATATGGAATGTACTTAAACAGACTATCCAAAGACATCCCATATTGTTAAATCGAGCACCCACCTTACACAGATTAGGAATACAAGCATTTCTACCTGTTTTAATAGAAGAATGTGCCATTCGGTTGCACCCATTGGTTTGTGCAGGATTTAACGCCGACTTTGACGGAGATCAGATGGCTGTCCACGTACCTTTATCTATGGAAGCTCAAGTCGAAGCTCGTTTACTTATGTTTTCTCATCTCAATCTTATCTCTCCAACTATAGGAGATCCTATTTGTGTACCGACTCAAGATATGCTTCTAGGACTTTATAGATCAACTCTTCAAAAAAACTAGGGCATTTATGAAAATAGGTACCACTTGAATAACTCAAAAAAGAAGATCATCTCGCCTTCGTTTTATAGCTATGATGATGCACTTAAAGCTTATGAACAAAAACAAATTGATTTAGACAGTCCTTTATGGCTCCGATGGAGGAGAGATATAGATACCTCTATTATTAATTCAGTAAATCGAGAACTTCCTATCGAAGTTCAATATGAATCTTTAGGTACCTTCTACGAAATCTATGATCATTTTCGAATAAGAAAAGGTAGAGTGGGGGAAATACTTAATAAATACATTCGAACAACCGTTGGTCGTATTCGTTTTAATCGAGAAATAGAAGAAGCTATAAAAGGCTTGTGGACTTATGATATCCGACAAGAACTGTCACTATTCAGAATTTAATGTTATTCATTTTATGATCCTTTCATTCATGCAGAGATAAAGATTAAGGAAGCCTTCGAGCTTAAACCCATTGCTGATTTCTGCTCCCCAACCCAAAATGGGGAGATTTTATCTTATTCAAAATGGAGATATTTTATTCTTATGACACAACCTAAATTCAGAGTGCCTTTTCCTTTTGAAGTGCCCTTTTTTAATAAAGGGATGTATAAATTTGTTATGAAGCACCTTATTAGAAGATTCGTAAATCAATTTGGAATGACATATACATCACATATATTAGATCAACTGAAGATTTTAGGTTTCCAGCAAGCTACCGATGCAGCTATTTCATTAGGAATCGATGATCTTTTAACAACACCAGCTAAACTATGGCTTATCCAAGATGTGCAGCAACAAGGGTTTGCTTCGGAAAGACAGCATGATTATGGAAATGTACATGTAGTGGAAAAATTACGTCAATTGATTGAGATATGGCATGCTACCAGTGAATACTTGAAACGAGAAATGAATCCGAATTTTAAGATGACTGATCCTCTTAATCCAGTACATATGATGTCCTTTTCAGGAGCTAGAGGAAGTCTATCTCAAGTTCACAAATTAGTAGGTATGAGAGGATTAATGTTAGATCCTCAAGGAAAAATTGTGGATCTACCCATTCAAGGAAATTTATGCGAAGGACTTTCTTTAACAGAATATATTATTTCATGTTACGGTGCTCGTAAAGGAGTTGTAGATACTTCTATACGAACAACAGATGCTGGATATCTCACACGTAGACTTGTTGAAGTAGTACAACACCTCGTTGTACGTAAAGTAGATTGTGGTACTATCCAAGGTCTTTTTGTAAATCTTATTCAAGATCAAGAAACAATAAAAAATCAATTTGTTCTACAAACACTAATTGGTCGTGTATTAGCAGACGATGTATATATAAACGGAAGATGTATTGCCACGCGCAATGAAGATATTGGGATGAAACTTGCCAATCAATTATATTATTTCCAAATACAACCAATATATATACGAACCCTTTTTACTTGCAAAAGTATATCTTGGATTTGTCAATTATGTTATGGTCGGAATACTATTCATAGTAACTTAATCGAATTAGGAGAAGCAGTTGGCATTATTGCAGGCCAATCAATTGGAGAGCCGGGAACTCAACTAACATTAAGGACTTTTCATACTGGTGGGGTCTTTACGGGTGATATTGCAGAACATATACGAGCCCTATTCACCGGAAAAATGGAATTCAATGAAAATTTAGTTTCTCCTACCCGCACCCGTCATGGGCACCCTGCTTATATATGTCATAATAGTTTAGACGTGACTATTGATAATCAATATGAAGTAAAAAACTTAACGATTCCGCCAGAAAGCTTGCTATTCATTCAGAATAATCAACTCGTGGAATTGGAACAAGTAATTGCCGAGATTCGTGCCAAAAAACCCCCCTTTAAAGAAAAAGTCAAGAAATATATATATTCTGGCCTGACAGGAGAAATTCACTGGAATATCCCTGAAGAGCACACGAATATACTGAGAGGGGGGGTGAATCAGTATATTAATAATTTTAAACTTAAAAACTTTTATTCAAATGTAACTTCAAATTCACAAACGAACAATTATGCACATGAACACAAATTTTACGTGGAAACCCAATATGGGAGAAAACCACAAAATAATTTTCTTTTATATATAATATTGTTCTTTTACAATTTTTTGTAGGCACCAACCTACTAGAGGCTCCAACCCCTATGTTTATGAGCACCAACTCACTGGAAGCACCAACTCCCACACTTCGTAGGCACCAACCTACTGGAAGCACCAACTCCCCTGTCCGGATTCTGAGCACCAACTCCCCCTGACCGGATTCTGAGCACCAACTCACTAATTTCAAAACTTTCTTCCACCTTGACAATGTTGCTTTTTTCAACTGATGATGGATTCTATTTTGCCGCACCAAACTGAATATTTCCTTCCTCAATCTGCTGATATTGTAGTCATAGCTCTGTCTTAAGATAATCTCAATCAATTAATAATATTTATTGTTTTCCTTCCATTCCCTATATCTATTAGCTAATTGTCTTCAAAGCACACTGTACATTTCTTCAAACTCAAACATACTGTAGTTCTGCAATGTATCTCAAATTTGTAGATCTGAATGTATTCTTTATTTTTATCACATATATACTTCACATATGATTCTTTAATTATCCTCTATATTTCTCTTCCCTTTATTTCATTCTGCTTCTTTATATTCTGCTCCCTTCTTTTATTCACTCATGCTGATTACAGATATTTATAAATATATCTTTAAAATAATATATTCATAAAAAAATCTGAATGTATATTAACTTTTCTTTATTTTCATATTCTTCCTGCTCTTTTTTTTTATTCTTTTTACTTGCTTACTTCTTCTTTTATTTCCACAAATAGTTTGAATATTTATATATTCATTTCTTCAAATGAATCAATGTGTCTCTTTAAAAGATATGACCCTTTATATACGAAAAGGTGTCTTTTTATTAAAACATTATTAACTTAAACTAAGTTAATCTTTCTTTGTAAATTTAAATTGCAAATCAAATACTTTGTGTAATATATGCTTGACGGCATCATTACAATCATTATATATTAAATTATTTTTTCAAACTCATATCAAGCATTTGTAATGGCGTGGCTTAAGATGACATTCTGAATTTAATATAATCTCCATTGTGCAAGATGAATCGCAGCAATCTGGTGGCGTCTTCTATCCAACTTACTGTTTGCAAATGGCTCCTATCTCCTCACGCATTATACCCAATTCATAACCGTTAATACCAACAGTATTAGACTATATCCGTTTGCAGCCAATATCGAAGAATAATCTCTATCTCTTCATGAATTGGAATGTGGAGTATTATCCACAGCTGATCGTTTAATCCCTAACGTGACAGTCCCTGTAGTGGACGTTACCAGCATTGATACATTTCGTTGCCAAGAGAAATAAACGCCTACCAAACTGTGTGACCGCAGCAACCAGAAATCAACTCTTTGGAACTTGTGACTCTCAATTTTTTGTATGCAGACCTCATCAAACTTCAGGCGATATATATTCGAAAATCTTCTTTTATCTTCAAATAAACACTTCAATATCAATCGCTGCGTTTAAAACTGCATATAATATTGTTAATCTTCGAAAATGATATTTTCAACTTCGATACCAAACTTAGAAAACATCAACCGCTGTATATCCTGGTCTTTATCATTGTTTATCTTCTTGTCTTGAACCTTCGATGTATAATATAAATTCAACCATTGATATATATCAATTGCTGGAATAATAAAATAATGGATGACTGTTTTTATTACATCTTCTAACCGATGTATACCCTCATCGCTGCATTGTATTTTATCTTCTTTTGAACCTTCGAATACATATATCAACCGTTGTTTGAATATTCATTTATTATGCTGTGTTATTAATCTGTTGATAGAATGCGATTCAGAAAGAAACTTTAATATGTATTATTTTTGACATTAGCTGCTGTATGAAGCGACCTGCCGGGAATTAAAAGGTGCTGCAGTCCTCAAAACAATTAACTATCCTTTCTGTGCATAATAATATATATATTTTTAACGCTGCATTCCTTTATTACTTCCGTACTTTAGCGCTAGCAAAGTAAACTGCTTGATGAATGTTCAAATCTATCCACATTTTATCTTCCCAACCGTAAAGCTACATTTCGTTCTTTCCAAACGCATATAGTTGCCCATACTTATGCACGAGCTTGGCGTCCCATAAATTGCGTAAAGACATATCTTCTATTGATGTCCATTCTCCCATTTTTGGATCATATCTCTGACTTAAATCTTTCGGGTGCAAATGTCATCCTGTAGTAAGTTTAACAAAACAATCTTATGTTTAACACAAATAATCTCAGTCGCCCTTATTCTTCATTGCTATCAATTAATATAGCTTTGCCGTTCATGGTATAATCTTGACAGTTTATATTTTCTAATGTCAATACCAAACATATTGGTTTTTGACTCCTGTTTTCGAAATGATGCAAATGTCACTCGCCTAAAAGTTATGCCTCCAAATGGAAAAATGATCTCAGGTTCCTTGCGACTTGGATACACCAATTTATAACTTCAAACAAACGGCTCCATTGTCAAACATATTTGATATAAATATTTGCTATCGCTAAGACATTGATATAGGTATGTGTAATACCATCTCCTGTGTATAACTTTGCATAAAATCTGAGACTTCAATAACTTTCGGTTTCCTTTCAAATAATTAAACTTCTGTAATAAAACCTGCTATATGTGCTGTATGTCTTCTTAACTATATATACGCTGTTTATCTAAATCTCCATATGCTGTTTGCTGTTCTGATTCTGATAACCATTCATGTTCTGATAATCTTCATTAACATTCATATATCTTCATTAATATTCATATACATATCTGTTCTTTGTTTGCTATAATCATAAGTCTTAAAATATATCTTCAACATGCTATACATATAAATATCTATACATTTATATATATATATATATAACTGTTCTATTATTTGTATACAGTATTTGCTGTGATCTCATATATCTTTTAGTCTTTATGCTGGATGTTCTTCTTTGACATCATGCTGTCAGATCTTGGCATCAATGACAATTTCCATCAATCCCTATATAGTCTCATTTAATAGACAAGACAACTCATTAATGGGTATTATCGGGAGGTATATATGAATCCGCTTTTCATAAAGATCAAGATCAAGTGGATATTCCAGAACTTCTTCTTTACAAACATAAATCACTTTCGAATTATTCAGTGGATCAAGTGAAACACGAATCAGTTGACTCAAACTGTTTTGAAAAAGGGAAAAAAATCTTGAATTATCTCAAAACTGATCGAACCATACCTAACAAACATCAAGACTCTATCGATTGCACCATTCTTTTTGAAAATACCAACAATATGAGGGTAAAAAACGAACTCATCGTACCATTATGGTGTGAAACAATGGGTAAAGCGAAGAATCCCTTGTCCTTATTTAATTCTTAGAATCCCCAGAGAAGGTATTCTTTATAAAAATGACAACATTTTTGCTTTTTTCAATGACCGTTTTTCGATGGAAAAAGAAAGGAATTTTCTTGAAAATCAATTAGACGGAAAGCCCAGATTAAAAGTAAAAAAGGCTTATGCTTCTCTTATTTCAGTAAGAACAAATACGGTCATTATCAATATGATTCAAATTAGCTTGCTGAAATACCCTTTTTTCAATATGGCAAGTTCTCCATTTTTGTTTCATAACAAATTAGGTCACACTAATTCTTTTTTTTCGAATGATCAAAGTCAATTACTTAGTAAGGGAACTATTCGTTCAGTACTTAATAAGAATAAAAAAGAGAAATCTTTTCTCATTCTTTCTCCTTCTGATTTTTTGCAAATCGTTTTGTTTAATGATTTAAAATGCTTAAATACAGTAAAAAAGTCGGATGCAAATAAAAAAATACCATTGTCAGGTCTCCTGGGTCATTTACATAGTATTGCAAATCGTTTTCCAGACTCTCATTTGATGACTTATAAAAAAGTGTTACTAAATGAACATTCAATTTCTAAGTATGACTCGAATACTTTTCAAGGAGCTAAATGCTATTTTATGGACGAAAAGAGGGGAATTTATAAATTTGATTCATGGAGGAATATTATTTTCAATTTCTTCAATTTGAATTTGTACTTTTCCCTATCCAATTTTTTTGAAAAAACATTTCCAGTAGTCAGCCTTGGACAATTTTTTTGCGAAAGTATATGGATATCCGAAGATAAACAACTCCAAGGATCTGGTCAAATTGTAGTTGTTCGTGAGGAATCTTTCATCATTAGATTATCTAAACCCTATTTGGGTACTCGAGGAGCAACTCATAATAGTTATTATGGGAAAATTCTTTACGAAGGAGATACATTAATACTATGTCATACGAAAGATTAAAATCCGATGATATAATTCAAGGTCTCCCTAAAGTTGAACAATTGTCAGAAGCCCGCTCGAATACTTTAATATCGAAAAATCGAAAATTTTTTTTTAAAGAATTGAACAGACATCTAGCAATATTTTTTGGAAACTTTTGGGGGTCATTCACCAGTGTTAGAATAACTATGGAGGATAGTCAGAATCAGTTAGTCAATGAAATTCAAAAGATTTATCGATCCCAGGGGGTACAAATTTCTGATGAACATATAGAAATTATTGTGCGCCAAATTACATTGAAAGTTTTAGTTGTAGATGTCGAAAAGTCCGAAAATCAAAATTTTGAAAATGGACTAGATAGTGTTTTTTTACCCGGAGAACTCATTGGATTATCACGAGTCCAAAGAATGGATCGTGCTCTAGAAAAAAGAATAAACTATCGAACCATTTTATTGGAAATGACAAACGCATCTCTGAATACTCAAAGTTTTCTATCAGAAGCAAGTTTTCAGGAAACTGCTTGGGTCTTAGCTAAATCTGCTCTTCAAGGTCGTATTGATTGGTTGAAGGGCTTGAAGGAAAATGTTATTCTCGGGAGAATGATACCTGTTGGTACTGGATTCAACTCTTTGGAAAAACGGAGTAAAATGGATCCGAGAATGAGGAACAAAAGTATATTTATCAATAAAGTGATAGATTTTTTCTTTGATTAAGAATATAAAGTTTTATCGCAAAAACAAAAAAAAAAAGTGAAAAAAAAACTAGTTAAAATAAAAAAGAAAAAATCAAAACGAGCAGTCAAAAAGTAATTTTTATACAATAAATAAAGAAATAGAACAAATTTACTTTATATTATTGTATAAAAATAAAGAAAAAATCAAATGAATAATTGTACCAAGTACGTTACGGCAAGCAATCTAACCCATTCCATTGGAATGTAGATATTTCAGTTCATATTAAAAAACAGAAAAAGAAAATGACAAAAAAAAATTGGAACATCAATTTGAAAGAGATGGTAAAAGTAGGAGTTCATTTTGGTCATGAAACCAGAAAATGGAATCCTAAAATGGCACCTTACATTTTTAAAGAACGTAAAGATAGTCATATTATAAATTTGACTTATACCGCTCGTTTTTTATCAGAAGCCTGTGATTTTGTGTTTGATGGAGCAAAAAGAGGAAAACAATTTATGATAGTTGGTACAAAACATCAAACAACTGATGCAGCTAAATTAGCTGCTTTAGCAGCTCGATGTCATTATGTAAATAAAAAATGGTTCACGGGTATGTTAACTAATTGGTTTACTACAGAAGCAAGACTTGAAAAATTCAAAAATTTAATGAAAAAAAAAAATACGGGAGGATTCAATCAATTTACGAAGAAAGAAGCAGCAATACTCAAGATGTCTTTTCTATACTTCTTATTTTGTCCTCGACTTCAAAATGATTTGGAGTTCCATGACTTGTAGGTGTTCTTCGAGCTGTTATTTACCATTTGTATTTCATCTTCCTATACTTTTAATGTCAACTTCCCTTGTTTATCAACTTCTAGATAATGGAGTGGAATACATGATGTGTTTCTTGTATTACTCATTTCATTCATAACTATAGATGAAAGAGACTTGTGATTGATATCCTTGAACAATGTTTGATATCCTTGAACAATGTTTCATAAGCTGAATTCTGATTTCTTGCTTGAACTTCTCTAATGCCATCTTCGGGGCATGATCCTTGTGATAATGTAAGATCAGATTCACGATCTTCATAAATCTGTGTACTTGATTCACTTAGGATCAAAGATATGCATGAAGAGCTAATTGCTTCCATCCCCTTAGAGGTGCCAAAAACTATTTCCTCTTTTGATATATTCACGATCATGTTCTATCTTATTTTTTTTGTATTTGATGAATTGTATTAAGCTTTTCCAAGTCCTTTACTCCTTTCTCCTTTGAGGTGAAAACCTTCAAAGTCTGTTGGTTGTGAGCTTCTTGATACCAATTTATAATCACGCTTTTCAACTTGTCTTCTTAGGTTAGGTGATGACTTTTACTTCCCTTAGGTGAATATTTTGTCCTTAGCTCAATGTAATGAGTATTTTGTACATAGTTGAATTCTCCGATATGGATTCCACCTTGCCATCTTAATATGTCGATAAGTTTATTGTCGACAATAACTTGATATCTGTTTAGTCACTGTATATCATTGTGTACCATCAATAAATGGTGGAGGCTCTTAAGTGTTCAATGGTATTGCTTATCAACTTAAGATGCCAGATTCGGGGATATTACAAACTCCCAATCCAAGAAAATTCCCAACTTGAGAAGAAGAGGGTTTTAGCACCAAGCAATTAGCAAATTAACAATTGAACTAAAAATATGATCTTTTTGCATAATAAAAGGAATGCATGAAGAGCTAATTGCTTCCATCCCCTTAGAGGTGCCAAAAACTATTTCCTCTTTTGATATATTCACGATCATGTTCTATCTTATTTTTTTTGTATTTGATGAATTGTATTAAGCTTTTGCAAGTCCTTTACTCCTTTCTCCTTTGAGGTGAAAACCTTCAAAGTCTGTTGGTTGTGAGCTTCTTGATACCAATTTATAATCACGCTTTTCAACTTGTCTTCTTAGGTTAGGTGATGACTTTTACTTCCCTTAGGTGAGTATTTTGTCCTTAGCTCAATGTAATGAGTATTTTGTACATAGTCGAATTCTCCAATATGGATTCCACCTTGCCATCTTAATATGTTGATAAGTTTATTGTCGACAATAACTTGATATCTGTTTAGTCACTGTATATCATTGTGTACCATCAATAAATGGTGGAGGCTCTTAAGTGTTCAATGGTATTGCTTATCAACTTAAGATGCCAGATTTGGGGATATTACAAACTCCCAATCCAAGAAAATTCCCAACTTGAGAAGAAGAGGGTTTTAGCACCAAGCAATTCGCAAATTAACAATTGAACTAAAAATATGATCTTTTTGCATAATAAAAGGGCTCTTTTCTAAAATAATAAAATATCTTAAAGCCTCTCAATTCAAAATTATAAAATAGACTTGTGAAATCCAAAAGCCAGTTAAATTATGAAGTCCTAATTAAATACCCATACCCATATGACATAGTTGCTGGTAAATAATAATATACTGTGAGGCAATAGGTTTTATTAAATTAATATATTATTTTACTTTGAGCACCTAACCGCACGCAACAAATGGGGATAACTAATAATGCCCAACACTTGTCACTGGTCTAACACTATATGCAAAGGTAGCTGAGCATTACCACACGGTAACCATACAGGTAGGTATAAACAACACGACAATTTTCGCCCAAGAATAGGAATGCCAATTAGGCTGGATAACATGAATTGGCCAAATGACTCTCTTCAATTAACCACTGTCGGGGATATTATAGGCACGCTCAGACCTGTGAAGCTAGGTGGAGTTGATGCTTGGTACCTGCTGTCACTCAAACATTCACACGTCAAGTGTACCAGCTCATATGTAAGTAGCCGAAGCAGATATAAAATAATATAATATTACATATCACCGCAAAGGGAATTTTAACTGCGTAATCATTCTTATGTATTCGAATGTTACAACATCACCCCTTTTCACATCTAATCATCTACTAAACATTGTATTAATAATCTCATCCAGCTAAATACATCAAATAATCATTAATTAACATTTAATATTAGGGATTATTATTAAATAAAGTAAAATATCATTAAATAACATGAACCATCATTAACAACAACAATGAACATATAACAGATCCACTAGCCATATTACTATAAATACGTGATCCACAATGAAATGTCACATCAAATCATTGGCACAACATTAGTACACATCATAAATTCATCAGCAATTCCAAAAGGCCAAAATATCATCTATCTACGTAAATTTATCCAAACATCATCATATAACATCATGCCACATCATTGCATAATCATCATGCATATATGATCATCACTAAACCACATGTATAACTTACTATACACATCAATAGCGATACCATATGAACAAAAGAATGCCAATACAAAAGAATAACATACAAATAGTCATGTGATAAATCATATATAGAGTCTAGCTCAGATCAAAAGAATAAGAAAATGACAGAATCCAAACAGGGGAGGCACTGCAGATGCATCCTAACACACATAACTATTATTTGAGGAGATCCAGATCAAATCCAAACCTTGCAAATCAACACGAGAATAATCAGATTTGGGAATTAGGTGAAGGGAATATGGGTGATAGAGATGAGACCACATAGATCCTAGCATGAGAGATAATCTTAGTGATCTTGCTAGAGGTCAGTGGGATGTGCAACAACGTATAGCTCATATGGTGGATTTGATGGCACAACAATTGATTCGGAATAACGACCATAAGAAAAACAACAATGGAAGCAATGGTACTAATAGAGCAAAACTTGGTGAACAATGGGCCTGACCATCAGCGTACCTTTAGTGGGACAGCCAACTTTAGGCCCCTTATGACTAATTTTATCCGAAGAAGTGACATTCCTGCAAAAAATGAACCAACAGAACGAGAATATCATGCACAATTTTGGAGAGATTGGAATTGGATGGATGATGAATTTAAGGCTGCAATGCTGTTTCCGGAGTACTTAGCCTTAAGATAGAACTAGGCAGTGAAGTGGTGGTGGTCGTGGTGGGAAACCACACAATTGGGAGTTACAAAGGAAAGTGGGTAAATTGACCATCCTTTATTTTGATGCTTTTGGGAAAACAACTGTAGGAGACTGGGTACAAAAGCTTGACATGTACTTTGAGCCCAATACAACGGGTGAAGATGAAGCCTTTAAGTATGCAACTTTCCATTTAGAGGGAAGTGCTTGTGAGTGGTGGCACCATGGACTCATTACCTTGGGCCATGATCAGATAGTCACCTATGCAGATTTTACAGAATGGTTAATAGAAAGATTTGACAAAAAGGACCTTGAATTATACTTAAAAGAGTTGGATCAATTAAAACAGTGGAGTTTAGTGGACACATACATAGCAGATTTTCAAAGGTTGTCAGTGATGGTCACTGATATATCTAAGAAAAGATTGGTTGTTCTATTTATTGATGGGCTGTTTGAACCTTGGAGGGCTTGGATTAAGGCTCTTAACCCAGCCGCACTGTAGGTTGCTATCAGAAAGGCAAGAGACATGGAGTCATGTACCTCAAAAAACAAATTTCAGTTAAAGGGGTTCTTGAATAAGAAAGATACGTATAAAAAACACTTTCATAAAGACTCAAATCAGAATAAGAGATTGTCGACAAGGTTGGATGAAGAGCAGCTCAACGAGCTTAAGAAGAAGAAATTATGTTTCCAGTGTAGAGAGCCTTGGGTCCCATCCCATAATTGTGCATTTAAGGCCAAGGTAAAGCAGATTAAATACTTTTCAGCGGATGAAACAGCCTCAGAAAAATCAGGCCAGCAAGCTGATTCAGAGGGAAGTGAAGATGATAGCTCTACGAAAGAGTCTGAAAAGGACCAGGAACATGGGGGACATACCTGCCCAGTTATCTAGTGTCAAGAAAGTGAAACTTTCAGAATTAGAGGACTTTTATGTGGACAATACATGTTCACACTCATTGATACAGGTGCTACACAATTTTATTGATGGACTTGTGGCAAGGAGAGGACTCAAAACAAAGAGTGAGGGATTTAGAGTGATGGTTGCTAATCGATTCACCCTTACTTGTACCAAAAAGATTTCAAACCTAAGCATTAAGTTGGATGAGTATGAGTCCAAGGCTGACTTCTTTGTGGTGGGTATAGAAGATACAGATGTTGTTGGATATTGCTAATGCATGGGATGGTGATTGATACATTTAATATGTTTAATCACTACATTACTGAATGGGCAGTTATACTGTTGTCATTTGTGGTTTGTCACTGATGTCAACATATGTTTATGTGAAGAGTACAGGCTAAGTATGCGAGTGTACGAACATTGTACGGCTTATTTAGAACGTGCGAAGACAAATGAGAGAACAGGAAGATGTGATCTTATATCCAAGATTGCATCATGTAAAGTTTTATATTGAATGAGTTACATATGGTTTGGTGAGGACTGGTTCTTGGATAGTGACAGTGGAAGCTGACAGAGTGAGTCTCTGTGTTTTTGGTATATCTTACAGATGATATGGATTAAGTGTTCCTAAGTACAAGCCTAAGTTTTTCAAATCTAAGTATTCGAAGGATAAAGAATGTTATGCTAGTGAAGGAATTCCTGATGATGATGATTTAGATTATGAGGAGATTGAATTTGGTTCTATTAGAGATGAACCAGTACACGAGCAAAAAGCTTTAGTATCTCATGTTGATAAGAAATCTGAATGGATCATAGACAGTGGTTTTTCACATCATATGACTGGAGATAAAAACAAGTTTGTTAAATTAGTAAAGTATGATGGTGGTGTTGTGAGGTTTGGAGACAATCTTCCTAAACCTATCATAGGAGTAGGATCTATTGCTCTGGATGGAAAAACTAATACTGATAATGTACTACTTGTTGATGGACTCAAGCATAACTTATTGAGTGTTTGACAGTTGATGGATAAAGAGTTTCAGTTACAATTCAATGATGGTAAATGTTTTATCAGAAGTAAGGCAGGAAAGTTGATTGCAACCGGTACTAAATCTAGAGGTAATGTATTTGAATTAAATACATCTGGAGCCTCTTGTTTTGTTGCAAAAGTAGGTGATAGTTGGTTATGGCACAAAAAGTTTTGTCATGTTAACTTTGACAATATTGTGAAGGCAAGTTTGACTAAAGCAGTAAGAGATCTACCGAAGATTGTGAAACCATCTAACATTGTATGCAGAGAATGTGTTATGGGAAAGCAGACTAGAAGCAGTTACAAAAGCAAAGCATATACATCAAAAGAAAAGTTGGAGTTGGTACATACAGAGCTATGTGGACCTACAAGGACAAAATCATACTATGGTGAAAGGTATTTCATACTTTTTGTTGATGACTTTTCTAGAATGATGTGGATTACTTAAAGGAAAATCATAAGCATTTGATAAATTCAAGATATTCAAGGCAAAAGTAAAGAATGAATTAGGCTTAAAGATAAAATGTTTAAGATTAGACAGAGGTGGAGAGTTTACTTCAGACTCATTCAATTCATATTGCGAAGAGCATAGAATACAAAGACAAACATCTGCTCCTAGGACTCCACAACAGAATGGGATAGCTGAGCGAAGAAATAGGACTATACTTGATGCTGCTAGGACAATGTTGCTTGAAGGAAACGTATCTCATGTGCATTCGAGAGATGCTGTTGGGACAACGGTGTACACATTGAACAGAGTTCAAATCAGAGAAGGTACAAATAAGACCCGTTATGAATTATGGTTTAATCATACTCCTACTGTAAAATATTTCAGAATATTTGGTAGTAAGTGCTATATCAAGAGAGATGATGAGATAGGGAAGTTTGATGCTAGAAGTGATGAAGGAATTTTCCTTGGTTACTCTACTAAGAGCAAGGCTTACAAATGTTTCAATTTGAGATAAAGAAAAATGATTGAAAGTAACAATGTGAAGATAGATGAAAGGTTTCAAACAAGAGAGAATGTATGACTGTAATCAGGTTATAGAAATCAAAGAGGTTGTTACTGCAGAAGAAGAAGAAACTGTTGAGACTGAATGCGAAAAAGAGATTTGTGATAATGACATAGATGAGACTACTGAGATTCCTAAAACTCCGAGGTATGTAAAGAACAATCATCCTGAAAATCAAATTATTGGCAATACCAATCAAGGATTATTAACTAGATCAAAGGTTAGAGAAGAAATTTGTTTGATTTCTCAAGTTGAACCAAAGAATGCAAATGAAGCTTGCATAGATGAATCTTGGATAAATGCTATGAAAGAAGAGTTAGATTAGATAAAGAAGAATAACACTTGGGAATTGGTTCCTAGACCTAAGAACAAAAATGTGATAGGAACTAAATGGGTTTTTAGAAATAAAATGAATGAAGGAGTTGTAGTAAGAAATAAAGCAAGACTGGTATGTAAAGGCTACTCACAACAAGAAGGTTTAGACTTTGAAGAAACATTTGCTCCTGTTGCTAGAATAGAAGCTGTGAGATTATTCTTGGCTTATGTTGCACACAAAAACTTCAAAGTGTATCAGATGGATGTGAAATCTGCATTCTTGAATGGGGATCTTGAAGAAGTATATATAGAACACCCTGATGGATTTCCTTTATGCGAAGATGGAGACATGGTATGCAAGTTGAAGAAAGCACTATATGGGCTGAAGCAAGCTCCAAGGGCTTGATATGCAAGGTTAGACAAATACCTACTTCGGCTTGGATTCAGAAAAGGTAATGTTGATAGTAATTTGTATTTAAGAACTCGTGAAGATGGAGTTTTGATAATATAAGTATTTGTTGATGATATTATCTTTGGAGGTAATGATGATCTATGTGAGAAATTTTCTAAAGAAATGGAAAATGAATTTGAGATGTCCATGATTGGCGAAATGAAATTCTTTCTTGGACTGCAAATAAATCAGAGCAAAGATGACATCTTTATTTCTCAAACTAAATATCTTAAAGAAATGTTGAAAAAGTTTGGAATGGAGGACTGTAAACCAGTTGGTACTCCCATGGTAACTGGTAATAAGCTGACAGTTGATGATGAGACAAAGTATGTTTTTCAGACCAAGTACAGATCAATGGTTGGAGGACTACAATATCTGACTCACACCAGACTAGATATTGCTAATGCTGTTGGAATTGTGGCTAGATATCAGGCAGAACCCAAAGAAACACACCTAGCTGTTGTGAAAAGGATACTGAGATATTTGAAAGGAACAATAGACTATGACTTATGATATGACAGAAATGATAGCTTTGAACTTCATGCTTATACTGATGCTGATTGGGCAGGAAACATTAATGACATAAAAAGTACTAGTGGTGGTGCATTTTTCCTTGGGAAAAAGTTGATTTCATGGCTAAGCAACAAGCAAGATTGTATAGCTCAATCTACTGCGGAATCAGAGTATGTTGTTGCTGCTATAAATTGCACTCAAATTGTTTGGATGAAACAAATGCTAACAGACATTGGAATAACTTTTGATGAGCCCATAGTTATCCATTGTGATAACACCAGTACAGTGAATATGTCAAAGAATCCGGTGATGCACTCTAAAACTAAACATATTTCTATCAAGTATCACTTCTTGAGAGACAAGGTGGCAGAGAAGGAACTAAAATTAGAGTATATCAGTACAAAGGAACAAATTGCAGATATCTTTACAAAATCGTTGCCAAAAGATACCTTTGAATATCTCAAAGGTATGCTTGGGGTTCAAACCCCTCCCAGTCAGAATTAAATGATGCAGCGATGCATCAATCTAGAGGTTTTTAGTGCCTTATCATATTTTGGATTGGATGTAGGGATCTACTCCTCAGGGGGAGTGATCGTAGAAGGAAAGTGTTAAAGAACAGTTGTTGACTCATGGCACCCTTTTGCCATTGCTGTCAAAGGGGGAGTGTTGCTATAGGAAAATCCCTACTGTATGAGGAGATTGTATGTAGTACTGTTTGGTTGCAGAGCTTTGGATTGACATAACTTTGGGATGATGGATTTTCCCATATGTTGACATCAATGCCAAAGGGGGAGATTGTTGGATATTGCTAATGCATGGGATGCTGATTGATACATTTAATATGTTTAATCACTACATTACTGAATGGGCAGTCGTACTGTTGTCATTTGTGGTTTGTCACTGATGTCAACATATGTTTCTGTGAAGAGTACAGGTTGAGTATGCCAGTGTACGAACATTGTACGGATTATTCAGAACGTGCGAAGATAGATGAGAGAACAGGAAGATGTTGTGATTTTATATCCAAGATCACATCATGTAAAGTTTCATATTGAATGAGTTACAGATGGTTTGGTGAGGACTGGTTCCTGGACAGTGACAGTGGAAGTTGACATAGCGAGTCTCTGTGTTTTTGGTATATTTTATAGATGATATGGATTAAGTGTATGCAAGCTTAAGAGATGAAAGACAAGGCACTGAAGGATGTTAGTTGATCAGCGCAAGGTACGGAATGCTGGATGACGTTAGCTGTGGTGAGTGATTTGGAGAAGACTTATTTGGGAGCCGACTTCAGAGGTGTAGCGTGGATTTTGTTTTGGCAAATGTAAATTAAGGATGTCGGTCCTTAATTGTTGTAATAGAATCATTGTATACTTGTTTTAGGTACCGTGTGTATCTTAGCAAGAGTTTATGTAATTAGGAAAGCCTAATGGGACGACTTGATCATGTAGAATGTAATAGAGTATATATGTAAGATCTTTTCTTTGGAAAAGACATGGAAGTAATATATGTGATGTGAAAGGAATTAGAAGAGCTGCGAGCTTGTGTCTGCTGGATGTAGAGCAGAGGATTACTGGTGGACTTCATTGGAACTGATCAAGCAAAGATAGTTGTTGTTGGGACAGTTCAAAAGATTGTGCATTTCTTCATATACACTTGTTGCGAACAGTGAGTTCTGAAGGTGGATTTAACCTTCTTTAGGCAGTGAGCCCACCCTTCTTTCTTGACTCCTAACAGGGTCTGTCCTCTAACAAGGACTGTGTACTGTAATGTTTCAATAAGCTCCTAACAGGGCTAAATCTTCTAACAAGGATACTATACTCTCAGTACATCATTTGTGGGTGCTAATTCCCACCGGGGTTTTTACCTTTAACAGGGTTTCCTCGAGACCAAAATATTGTGTTGTTGTGTTGGCATTCATTGTGTTCATTAGATCTGATATTACTGCTACTCAAAGTTTAAAGTTTAATAATCTTTCATACAATTGATTCACCCACCCTCTCAGTTGTATTGTGGACTGTTATTCCTAACAGATGTAGTCCTTGGTATGGAGTGGCTTCGGTCTATTGTAAGGTTCTATATGGACTTGCAAAAAATGGAGAGGAAATTTGATTCAGGAGGTTATAAATGTTTACTTAGAGGCATGTCTAACGGTGGAATTCAGAAGTGTCTTTTAAGAGGATGGAAAGACTCATCAGACATAATCAGGTGGAGGGGTAAGCATTGTCCTGGCTTAGGGATAAGGAGCAAGCCAATAAATTCAAATAAGGATCTGTGATGCAATTTTAGAAAATGCACAAGATGAGGTGCACATTTGACGGGGAATCCTAACCAAGCAAGATTATTTTATACTTGTTTGAAGTTCAATTTCAATGGTTTATCAAAATTCGACCTAGGGACAGTTTATGTGGAGAGAATTGTTTTGCCACAATGTTAGTCAGGTCATAGCAATTTATTCCTTAATTTTTTGTTCTGTTCCTAGAATAGCATTACTAGTGACCAAAGAATCAAAAAAACTAGGAAAAATTATGATTACATGTGATTAATCACAAATCAGAAAGCCCCGTTATGTTTTCCTTGAAAAATTTGCGATTTATGGTAAACGACTTTCAATGGCATTTTCCTTAGTTAATCATGTATTTGTCGGCAAAAATAGATGACTAATCGGCAAATAAAATGCTGGAAACACCCGAAACCCTAAAAACTACTCGCGAACTAAGTAAATCTTTCCCAAATGCAGCGACGGTCTATTAAAAAGGGCTCAACACTTATATGTTACTGCTAGGTGTGTGGAAACAGCGATGCAAAGGGCACAAAGGACACTTCTCATTGCAGAATAATGGTGTTTTGGAACATGGCCGAGCACTCTTCATTGCATGTGAGTAAGTTGTTTGCAAAGAAATCAGTTTCAGACACCATTTAAGAATGAGGAAAACCACGAGAGTGCAAGTGTGGAGTGTTGCCGGGTTAGGGAAAATTCAATCAAAGTAATTATCATGTGCTGGTAGTAGTTTCTATGATTGAAGCAAATGAAAATTAACTTGGTGTTATTAATGTTCATGTTGATGACTTTTATTTTCCAACTCTTGCCTAAGTTGTTAAAGATTTAAAACATCTAATTAGTATTTGTCCAAGATTTGTAGTTTGAATACATGATAATGTTATAGTATTTTTATAGAATATGAGATTATTATTAAATAACATTTTAATAATTATAAAAACGTGTAATACAATTGAGAGAATCAGATAAAATAACATTTTAAACAAATTCATAAAAACTATAGGATTTCATTTATAAATTTGTTTCTAGAAATAATGATCAGAAATATTAGATAATAAACAAATCAAAATGATTGAAATGAATATTAGATTTCTCTACAACAAATATCAATTTCTTTTATTAATGAGCTGTGAATGGAACATTTGTAACATTTTACCCCTTCCTTATTAATCCATGTATAAATACATTTGAATGCTGTGACAATAAAATGAGTCAGACAGTAGTGTCCAAGAACAATTTTTTTGTCAATAAGAGGCCGAGGCCAGGAATTTTATTTTATTAATATAATTAAAATCTTTACAAACTCCATTCATGCCCAAGAACAAATTTTTTTATTCAAATGCTATAAAATTAAATTTGTTTAGGAAATTATAGGACAAACAAATCTGATTTAGAAAACTATCTAGTTTATTCTCTCTAGATCTATGATATGGAAATGTCCTTCAATTTATTAAAAAATAGTGTCTTTTAAGTTTTTTTCTATAATTTTTTTATGTTTTTATAGAAGTCAATTTTGTCTGACTTTTTAAAAACAATTCATACTTTTGGTTTGCCAAATTTTTCCACAAGATTTTTGCTGCTATAGTATTGACTCGACTCATTAAAAGCTCTGCAAGTCACAATTTGACTCAGACTTGGGACTTTGAAAAAACTCAGCCAAACTTGGCAAATTAAAAAAGTGATAATCTTTTGTGCAAATTTTAGAGAAGAATACTAGTAATATGCATTTCATAACTTCAATTATACTCTAAATTATTCAATTACAATTACAATAATAACAATACATATGTATAAACAAAGAAGCAAGTACATAAAATGGGTTTTGAAAATTGAACTTGAAACATGAAAGATGATATGAAAGGACGAGTTGCCTTTGTTGAGAATGTGAAGTCCAACAGTTATGTGATCATTCAGTTTCTCAATTTGTTCATTTCTCCGTTGTCTCTTTATATTCAAAGAGCTGAACATGTCTATAAATATGAGTACAGATTGGATGTAATTGATTTGAACAAGTGAGTAAAGATATTTCCTGCCTTGAGAGTAGATGTAGCCAATTTATGGTGAACCACTATAAATCTTGTGAATTTTTGAAGAAATTGAGAAGAGATGGAAGATGTTTGGGTGTTGGATCCCGGAGCTTCGTGCTTCTATATATTTAAGAGTCACACTGAAGTGGGAGTTGCTCATCCTACTTCAGATTCATCTTTGTGTGACTTTTGGGCTGCTTGAAAGCGGTTTTTGGAGCAATTTGATGATGAAGCTGATTTGGTTATTGAAGAATTTCTTGACATGTTGGAATCTGATAAAAACATAACAGCTCATGGGTGTGATATGGAGTATCTGTCCACTCCTGTGAAAGCTAAAACAAAGCATTGTGTACATTGGTGGGATGAAGAAAGTGAAGACACCAGTGTTCGATGGGATCGATTGAGAGGTGAAAAAGAAACTTCACTGCTGCAAAATGAAGAATATGAAAACAAGGATGTGATAGATAGTTGGGAAAATGTGGAGGATTTGGCTGAAGAGGAAGATGTTGAGTTTGTTTCCTTCGCAACTCTTGATGCAGCTGTGGCATGTATAAATGGTTTGAGCAACCATGAACTCATGACACCGAAGAGTGATGCAGGCATAGTTGTTAAGGTTTTAGGATCATTGCAAATGTAATAGCACTATCTCATTGTATGTGTTTTCCAAATGCAACAATCTCTTGCATTTATATTGAGAATGAGCCAAGAAGAGACATGTCCCTTCATGAGACATGTCTATTCATTAATATGTAATTAATATATAATGATAATTATATATATATATATATATATACATATACATACATATATACATACATATATATAATATCTCTTGAGTATTATATTAATTTCTCTAATATTTACGTAATAATAATATTTATATATATACATCTCATATATACTAAATATATATATACATATCTTCACTAGTATTGACTCATAGTGTTTATTCGACTGAAGCTACAAAACATCAACACTCCCTCTTAGCTAGGGAGGATAAATCAATCCAATGTCAACACTTAAGACACTTGACAACATCAATTATATGATGTAAGAAATAAAGGCATCATCCTCAAGATGTAATCAATAGAAACATGGTCTCAATATGTAGATTGTCTCCATTGGTGATTCTATCCATTTGATATCATAAGTATTGGCCTATCAGAATGTCAACACATGACATTCACCAAATACTCTGAGTATTGGCCTATCAGAACATCAACATATGATATTCACCAAGTACTCAATAAGGTACTGGCCTGCAGAATATCAACACATGATATTCACCAAATACCTATCATATATCTATACAAACAACTCATAGACCGTCAATGACATCTAACACTTAGTTGTTGATTTACAAGATATATCTATGCAAACAACTTATAGACCGTCAATTTAATGACATCTTACACTTAGTTGTTGCTTTACAAGATGTATCTATACAAGCAACTTATAGACCGTCAATTTAATGACATCTAACACTTAGTTGTTGATTTACAAGATATATTTATGCAAACAACTCATAGACCATCAACTTAATGACATCTAACACTTAGTTGTTGCATTAATTCATCATGATCTGTTTCAACATTATAAATAATGTATATCATGATTTAAGTTATTGTAAGATCGTCACCTTCCAATAACTTCTACAAATACAAGTGATAATCATTTGGAAGTCGTCACTTCCTCATGATTTACACAGGGGGGCGGGCCCATTAAAAACATTCATGATTCATTAATATAATAATCAATTTTATCAAGTTTACCTCAGAAGTGTTTCACCTTCAATAGTGAACTCCTTCTCAATCAATATGATCAAGATTGTCACAACTTTACTGAACCATCTACTCCCTCTGAAGCTCAAGTTTATCAACTTCTTGACATCTTTTGAAATTCCAAACTCCCTTTAGTCTCAATCATCAATTCTTTTGGAAGCATCAAGTTCTTTCTCCCTTGAATGCAATTTTCTTGTGCTTCTGTCCTGAAGGTATGTCAGAGAGAGATTACAAATAGCTCACTAAACTATCTCGACCGGAAATACCAATGATAGAAGCATACAAGATTTTAATAACCAATAGTATAGAATGAATTAAAAAACTCAAAAATTATGTGCATTAATAAAACATGAAATACTTATCTTTTATAAATTTTAAGTATTTCATTTTGTAAGGTGAGCCCACATAGAAAATATCATGCAAATTCACAGAATGATATCATTGTTCTCAAACATTACTATAACTCTTCACATGAAATCTATCTAATAACCAAAGGTTCTATACACTATCACAACCTTCAATCTTATTAGATCTCCCTTCAAGTGGTTAGGCTTTAAAGAAGGAACCTCGCTCTTTTTCAGATGATTTTTTTATATTATAGACCCGTACAAAGTCGGTCATAACTTTTGAACCTGGAATTTTCTCTTCAATCGCTCTGGTGAGATTCTTTTAAATTGGTTTATCACAAACGTATCCGAAATTTAGCAAAATCCAACGGTGCATTTGGGAGATATGGTCTTCGTACCGAGACTGTATTTTCTGAGACAGTCACACATTCACCATCAACAAACTACTCTCTTACATTTGCAACTTGGCTCTGATACCATGTTAAGGTTTTAGGATCATTGCAAATGTAATAGCACTATCTCATTGTATGTGTTTTCCAAATGCAACAATCTCTTGCATTTATATTGAGAATGAGCCAAGAAGAGACATGTCTATTCATTAATATGTAATTAATATATAATGATAATTATTATTATATATATATATATATATACATACATATATATAATATCTCGAGTCTTATATTAATTTCTCTAATATTTACATAATAATATTTATATATATATTTAAGTATATATATACATCTCATATATACTAAATATATATATACATATAAACTAGTATTGACTCATAGTGTTTATTCGACTGAAGCTACAAAACATCAACAGTAGTAGCCATGGTTGACGAAGAAAAAGAAATTAGCAAAGAGGGATTGCTGGTTAAAGAGAGCCTCACATCTATTGAATTTCAGAGAACGATAAATATCGATGCCCACATTATTGAGGCCAACCTCCTTTAGCATAAGCATGAATGAGGCAAAAAACTGGGATATACAAGATAATGAGGACAAGCATGTTGAGCGAGGAAGAATGAAGGAAAGGGACATCATTTGGGAAGACATAGAAGATAGAGGCAGATTTGTTCAGGTTGTGGAGAAGGGGAGCATAGGAGCAAGTCACTGTATTGTGTATGTTTTCAAGGGTTCTTCTACGGATGGAGTGTATTTTGAACTTGCTGAAAGTAATGTTTCTGATTTTATATTAATGGGTGAATTTGTGCCTGTAAAATTTTAAGAGAAGATGTTGTGCTGTTAGATTTTATTGAGTCTGACATAATTTGGAGAAGATTAATTTGTAATGTTGTTGAACAGTTGTTGGCGAAATTAAAATCTTCAATGGGCCTGGTTACAATGTGAAATTAGGAGCGAAGAGCAAGGGAATCTTTGTTTGCAGCCATGTGCGTTGGACTTCAAGTGGGAGATTGTTGAGAATGTGAAGTCCAACGGTTATCCATTCGGTTTCCCAATCTATTCATTTCTCTGTTGTCTCTTTATAATCGAAGAGCTGAACATTTCTATAAATATGAGTACTGATTGGATGTAATTGATTTAAACAAGTGAATAAAAATATTTCCTGCCTTGAGAGTGGATGTAGCCAGTTTATGGTGAACCACTATAAATCTTGTGTTTGTGTCTGATTTCTAAATTTCTTTTCTGATCTTTATTTTGTGAATCTGATCTTGTTTATTTTAACAACTTTTACATTCATAAAATTGTTTTCATGTACATAAATAATAGATTTAGTAATCCATGGTATTTGCACTTTGAAGTTTCACTCAGATGTTTATCTTGCTCAATCTTAATCTGGAATGAGCAGAGATTCTTTTATGGTTACTTTAGAAAGGGATGTTATATGTCCAAGACATGATTTGGGTCATTATCCAGTCTGCAAGGAGTTTTGTAGTCTAGTTCAATTGCTCTTAATATACATAGTAGGCCTTTGCTATTATAAAATCTGTGACATTTCAGATGACAATGCATGATTTGTTAAAGTTTGATAAAATCATTATGTTGTTATGCAGTTCATGGACGTGGCCTTTGATCTGATGCAATCACCTTTTGGCGATCGGTGAATTTTCTATTGTTGTTACAGTTGTTAATCTCATGTTGCAGCTCTTCTATTGAATAGAATATCTGTCTAAAACATGTCCATTTTGCATGTTACTTTTGTTCTGGGCTTGAGAAGCTATGTAATTATCTTTGTTTTCTTTACCATAGAGAAGTCTTAGGAACATAAATGCAAGAGTTTCCACAATCGATTTGCATCTGTGCAAAGTTTTCAAAGTTGAAAAATCAGTAATAAATACAGTTATGTGAGTCTTCTGGAATCAACTGTGTATTTTCCCGTCTGCAGGACATACTGCAAACTGTTATTAAAACAATATAAGCACAATTAAGGAAGGCAGCCAAAATATTTGCTACCATACGTCTATATGATTTGAATTAATTAATCCAGAACAACATAAAGACTTGAAAAATAATATTTTCTCTATTGTTTCTATTGGGATGGAGTCGGCTATATTATCAATAATGAGCTAAAGTTTTAAAACGTTTCTCTGGGCCGATCTTTGGATTTTGCTCCATTTTCCCATATTTGTTTGCATACCTATACGCATGAGACTGAAATGTTGAATTGCTGGCCTTGTTTTTACTTGTATTTTTCAGGCTTATACGAACACTAATATGGAGTTATTTTCAATAAAGACATCCGCCAAACTTAAGGGAAAAACATCTTTTGCGATTTATTTTAATAATTATCATGTTTTGATTTGACGATGTAATGTGCATAATTCCCATGGACAACAATCTTGGTAAATCTGTTTTGAAACTAAATGCATTACATGAATGACAAGGCAACACACAGAAATAAGCATACAAATGCATACAAGGAAGACATCAAAATGATTGATTGCAAGGGAAACAAATGGCGCACATCCACTACGTGGGAGTAGGTAAAGCTGAAGCTGAAGGAGATGAGAAGGCACTTCATAATGTTGTAGATTGGAAAGAAAAGGGCATTGCCCTCAAACACCAACTAAAAGAACAGGAGAAGGCAATCCTAAACCCTTGAATTATTTTGCCCAGATTTTTAACCTTTACGAAGAATGCATTGAGAAAGAGAAGATACAAATTTAATGAGATCGTTATATTTCCTAATTACAAGGTGTATTCCTTTCTCATTTCTACATGGTTATAGTAATAAGAATGTTTTTTTTTTCTTTCAGGTTCACAACTTAAATGTGATTGTATTATTTTCTACACTAATTGAGATCATTAAACTAATGTAAACTTAGAAGTGTTGAGATAAGGGAGAGAGAAGCTATAAGCATAGACGAACTAATTGCATTTCATTGGTGCTATCTTCATTTTGAGTTAGCATTACAAGGTTGATTCAATATGAAGGATCTATATAATTGTTCCCTTTCTTTGCCAACCTCATTTGTTTTTTATCATCAAGATAGGTTTCAAGGGACTAAAATTGCTCTTGTTTCCTTATGTCAAAGCACTTGTAGGCAAATGTTTTTTCTCGAGTACATTCAAAGAGAGATAAAAGCAGTTGAAGAGTTGAAGGGTAGGCAAGGTAACATGAATATGGTGGGGAAGGACATGATGGAGAGTATATGAGGGCCATCAACAAATGCACTGGTTTAGTTGGAGGAGAAAATGGATAAAAAAGGGAGAGGGGTATGCGTCTTTTTCATGCTCATGCACTACTACTATGTATGATGAATACACAATAGAATAATTTTTCAGGAACATGTAGATCCTTTTTTTACTCTTTTTCCCTATCAGAAGGTTAAATATGTCGAACAAACATGGTCACGAGAAAACCATAATAATTCGACATGGATCATTATTTTAGTTTTTCATTTCTAAACACGTGAATGATCCCTTTCTTTGCTAAGCACACACGCTTGTTCGTTTATAATGAAGTTACGTTTTAAGAAAAGGTGGTCCCACTTTTATTTCCTTAACTCTAAGCACTTGCCAATAAATATTTTCCTTTTTGCTCAAGTACACTAGTAGAGACAAATGGAAGTTACGAGGGAGGATTGTGGGTTTTTTTGATGTTTATACATTTTTAGGATATATCCTGAAGGTACAATAGAATAATGTTTCAAGCACAAGGAAAGTGTAGATACCTTTTCCACCTCTCTTTTCCTAATGTCACAATGCCAAGCATTTTGATAAAACAAGACAACGAGAAGGGGATAAATAATTCAACGTGGATAGAGACTAGATTAGATTGTGATGCTTTGTAAAACTGGTGGTCTCTAACATTGGCATACCATAGAATTAGGTCTTTCGACAATGGGTTGTTTGCAATATTAATGGTTTGGATATGGGTTGCCAATTATTTACCATATGGTAGTTTGATTACATATACAAGAAATCCCACTCTTAAGTATCTTAAGTATTGCGGGATTGCATATGTTTGAGCATGAGAATACAATTGTTTTTCTAGAAAACTCATTGGATAAAATATTGGCATGTTTTCACAAATTTTCAAGTTAGATTCATAGTTTTAGTGATTACACATTTACTCTTCAAACAAGACAATATTTAAATATGTTTGGTCTCAAAGAAAACATAACACTATCATAACCAATTCCAAATAGCAAATCTCCTTTTTTTATTGGGACTTGTTTACTATTTCTTACTATTTCCATTTGTGAAACAAGGTTACAAAATCATTTTATTTTATAGTTGATTGACAACATTTTTTATATTAGGAATTCTACTCTCATAACTAAGGAAGTTGAGACCTCAAATAATTTCCGCAAAAATTTGAAATCATCTAAACTCTCAATTTGAATTACAATATAAGCCCAAACAATCATCTTGTCTTTTACAACTTATAAATACAAATGATTAGAATAATATTTGTACTTTAGAAGTCTGCTCTTCATATGATCAATTTATATTCATACAATCTCGGGTTAGAAAGAAAGAAAATACTTTTGGAATAAACTTACTTTAAGGGCAATGTGTTAATTGAAAGATTTTGATAATAAAATATTAGCATATTTTCACAAATTTTCAAGCTGGATTCATAGTTTTGGTGATTACACATTACTCTTCAAACAAGACAATATTTAAACATGTTTGGTCTCAAAGAAAGTATAACACTATCATAACCAATTCCATATAGAAAATCACCCTTTTTCATTGGGATAGATCTACCACTTGTTTACTATTTCCATTTGTAAAACAAGGGTACAAAATCATTTAATTTTATAATTGATTGACAACATTTTTTATATTATGAATTCTACTCTCATAACTAAGGAGGTTGAGACCTCAAATGATTTCCCCAAATTTGAAATCACTAAAACTCTCATTTAAATTACAATATAAGGCCAAACAAAACAATCATGTTGTCTTTTACAACTTATAAATACAAATGATTAGACTAATATTTGTACTTTAGAAGTCTGCTCTTCATATGATGTTCAATTTATATTCATACAATCTAAGGTTAGAAAGAAAGAAAATACTTTTAGAATAAACTTACTTGAAGGACAATGTGTTAATTGAAAGGATTTGATTAGATACAAAATTTGCACAAAATCTACCAACAACAAAAGGATATTGGCACCATACTATCATAATAAAGGGCAAATAAATACACAATTATCAATTGGTGGATTGGTTACTCAATCTTAAACAACAAAATAAAGGCCAAATAATGTACATAACATAATTAAGAGAAAATGATTGCATAGGCTATGACACAAAATGGAAAACTCTTTGTTCATGTCTTCTACAAGAAGAGTTACATAAGAGGCTCGAGGCACAATTCCACAATCTCGACTAATTATGAAAATCACCTCAATCTGCTTATTGTCTACTACAAAAAATGAATTTTCAATTTTCCCCTTGAATTTCTCTATAAGAGTTCTATTCGTTCTTTTTGAAACCATGCATTATGAACTTTGTAATTTGATAGTTAATTGCGCCTTTCAAATTTTTTGATTGCAAAACTGTTTATGAGAAAATGCAAAACATTTACATATTTTAAGGAAGCTTCCTATATAAGAAAGAACGAATGAAACCTTAGGGGGATCCAATGATCATTACTAATGAAGATCCATTAGTTGCATGGAATGCAAGATGGACTATGCTTGGTTGCCTACCAATCAATCACACACCATAAAGAAGTGTCAAATGTTTTTATAAGTGTGATTTCACTGTGTGGATTAGTTGAAAATGCTATTTACGATCCACATGGGAGTTGATTTGGATCCTTCAACCAATAGTGCAATAAAGAGTTATTATTTGACCTGTGAAAGTCTAAATGTTGCGATTCATTAATTTTATGTTATTTTTCTCTATATATCAATGGATGAGGTGCATGTTGGCTTGTACAAAAGTACTTCATGAAAGAAAAATCTGACACGATTTAATTAAATATGCAAAAACAAAAAGGTATCAAAATATCACGTGCTGAGTGATGGTCAAAATACCAAAGATTAATGATAAAAGGACAACTTTGAAGAATGGAGCTCTTTAGTTCTTGACAACATTAGAAGGGATCTTTTCTTGTTCAAATGAATCCCAAAGCACTTATGGAGTCAAAATTTGAAAATTTCAAAACTTGAGAAGCGATACTTTTAGCTTTTGTAGGGTTTCTTGCAAAATGGCCTACTTGTACCATCCGTTCTCTTCAAGCCTTTAAAATTATTTTTCAATGCAATGACATACTTTGAAGTTGCATTGAGCTAGAATTATAGTTGAATGGGAGGGAGAAGGATATTTTAGATTTTTCCATTGCCAACCATTAAATGATGTCTAGTCTAATTTACTTTTGTCAAGCACTTTTCTAAAATCCTCTTATCAAATCATTGTGTCATCTTAAAATGGTGAGGGTAGGCATTGTTGCATTAGAGATAGGATACGCCCTTTCATTTCCTTCGAAGCTAACTCTAATGTGTTGAACTGAGAGTGGCTTTGTTCTTCCTAAAATATCAGTTATCTTTACTGTTGTTGTCCTCTTATTATTGATTCATGTACAAAGTAGAATTTCATTTGTTAAAGAAAAAACTCCATTAATTATTATGCTTGTGAGACTTTAGGAGACAATGAGTAATTTGAGCATTTAAGTCAACTTCAACTATGAATTTCAATGCTCATTTGAGTTGTGTGGCATTAAAGGATTATTTTGACCCAATGTAACTCTTTTTATCAATGGAATAACTTAGGTGTTTGTTTTAGTAGCTTGGGCCTCTATTTGTGCCTATTAAAGTATTTGTTTCTTCAATGCAAGATTTGGTGATGCAGTGGCATTCCTGGGGTATTCAACAAATCTGCATGGTGGTGTGTTGAAGTGGTTATGTGTTACTCGGTTGCATCTTTAACCGACGATCACGGTTATTGAAGAGGCTCGGTCACTGAAGGAACTCGGTAAAACCTTTGGCGTTTGGTGGAACATGTGCTCGGCGATGCTTGTGGTGCTCGGTCGACATGCTTTCTTGGTGATGCCTGGTGTGCTCGATTGTTTTACTGGTGCTCGGTAGTTCTGGTTTACCGACCAGAGTTCTTGGAGTTTTGGTTGGCCGACTTGGTGTATTTAATGTTGGTAGCTTTAGTTGTATTCTCCTATGTGGATCTAGAGGCCAACATGGAGAATTAATTGTTTGTAAGGCTATTTGAGAGCCAACTGTTGTTGCATTTAATATTTATATGTAGTAGAAGGTGACTTGGCTTAGGAGTTAATTATTTCTTCCAGCCGACTTGTGGTTGAGGAAATGTATTTAAAGAGTGTTTGGGTAGTTGTTTAGGGGCAGATTGGGGTAAGCATATTTTGAAGGATAATAATTGGATCTTGCGAGCTCTTGAAGATTAGATTGATTGTCTGATAGTTGTGATAGAAGAGCTAGTGGTTTGCATGCTTGGAGACAAGGAGATTGCTTGGTGGCTTGCGAGCTCAAGTTTAGATCTGCCTTTGTGTTTCCATCAATTGCTGATGTGATTCAGAGCTTGACTAGCTAGGAGATTGCATAAATACTTTTGTAAGTGATTGTATTTGGCCCTAACCCGGAAGGCCTTATAGCCAGGCATGTTGAACGAAAATCTATTTGAAGAATTATATTGTTGTATTTCGTTGTGGTTGTTGTCGTTGTTATTGCTGGTGTAGAATTGGACTGTCCATTTTGGGATTATCCAGATCTACCTAGCGTCAGGTGGTATCAGAGCTTGAAGTTCTTGAGTGTGTAAACCGATCTCTGAGTGGAAGCAGTTTGCACCAGGACCTTAAGTTGGTGATTTGTTGCCTTGGGTTTTTCAAAGATCTTGAAGGATGCCTCTAAGAAGATTGGACCCTAGGGCGATTGCAGATCTTTATGATGCTGTGGAATCAAAGATTATAGATAAGGTTAAAGTCAATTTCAGATCTGTGATGGAATTGATGAAGAATGACACGATCGTTGAGATCATGAGGGCTATTGATGGTATGCCGAGGAATCTTGGTCCTAAAGATGGTTATGAGGAAGTTGCTAAAGACTTTGAAGCTGTTGAATCTAGTGGAGATGACCAGAGAGACATATCTGGTTGGTTGCATAGATTCTGAGCTCGGTTAAGTACTAGTTACCGAATGGAAGTTTCTACTTTCTCTGGTACTTTGAGACCTGAGGATTTGATTGATTGGATCAGTGAATTAGAAGATTTATTTGAGCTTGAAGAAATTGAAGATCCTCTTAGAGTAAGATTGGCACAGACTAAGTTGAAAGGACATGCTGCTCTTTGGTAGAAAGAATTGCAAAGAGATAGAGAAGATGAAGGTGAAATGAAGATCAATCGGTGGAGATTGATGGTGACTAAATTGAAAGCTAAGTTCATACTTGCCGACTATGAACTTGACTTGTTTAAGAACTTGCAGAATCTGAAGCAAAAATATTTGACTATGGAAGACTATACCGAGGAGTTCTATAAGTTGACTATTCGGTTTATACACAGAGAACTTGGTAAGGAAAAGGTAGCTCGGTATGTGAATGGTTTGAGATTTAATATTCAGGATGAGCTTGGTATGCTGAAGATTGATTCGGTTGAGAATGCTTATCAGTATGCTCTGAAGGTAGAAGATAAGTTGAATAGGAGACAACATGGTAATTCCTGAGGGAAGGAGAAGCTTGATCACTTGTTGAAAGATAAAATGACTGTTGAAGATGAACCGAAACCTGCGGAGCCAAAAAAGAAGACAAGTAGGGTTATCTTTAAGGGTACTTGTTATAATTTTGGTGAAGAAGGATATAGGTCTTTTGAGTGTACACAGAAGAAGATTGGTGATCGAAGGAATGCTGTGGTAAATGAGAACATTCTGAATGAACCGGAATTTGAGAACTTGTTGGTTCGAAGAAAATTGCTCGGTGCAAGGGTGGAACCTTGTCAGAGGAGTAACTTGTTCAGAAGTCGGTGCAAGTTAGGAGGTAAACTTTGTAATGTGATTGTGGATAGTGGTAGTACTGATAACCTTGTAGCTGAGGAGATGGTTCAAAAACCTGGTTTGAAGAGAATGAGACATCCTTATCCTTATAGGATTGGCTGGTTACAAGATGTCCATGCTCTGGAAGTGAGGGAGGAATGTCTTGTTGATTTTCAGATTGTCTAGTATAAGGATCAAGTGTTGTGTGACATTGTGGACATGATTATTTGTCACTTATTGCATGGTAGACCTTGGCAGTATGATTGCAAAGCTATGCATGACTATGTTAAGAATGTGTTTACTGTTGAGAAGGATAACATGAAGTTTTCCCTGATGCCTTTATTGGATACAACACTCGGTAGGAGAAACGTGAGCTTTGGTAGCCGAGATGAGTTGAATAATTCTGAAAGGATTGATCAGTATGGAGAAAATACCTGTGTGTTGTCTGTTAGTACTTTTTCTTGCACCCTCTATTTCTAAAATATAAAATGATAACCAGACATGGGATATTTATTTGATTGTCAGAGATCTACTTCTTCCTACAAATCAGAGGACAAGAAAGGGCTAACGTTGACAAGGCCTACAACCTTCTTCACTTTGAGTTCCACTCACTCAGGCAGGTACACCTCATCTACACACACATAACTCCTTATTGCAAACAATAGTCCTGCATGTATATCACTTTGTGGAATAGTTTTCAGACTTTCAGGTAACAAATACCCTAGTGCTCACTAGATCTCATGCAAAATCCCACTTGCATACAATGAATCTGAAAACTAGACATACTTCGTAACTCCTCCTATCAACATGAAAGGGAAAATGTTATCATTTATGTATTGGGTGGGATGGACCTTTGAAATACCCCAAATCCCTCATAGACCAGTGCCTTATCCAATGGGCAATAGAGTCAAACAAATTACTGAAATAGAAAGCTTATGAAATGAGAAAACAACACAACCTTAATATGTGATGCCTTACATCAAACATACACTGTTTATCAAATTCTACTTACGAATCCAACTGTGTATTCAGATATGCAATCTCCTATTCAAAGAATTTAACTCTCCCCTTGGAAGAGACCCGAAAATAGGAAACACATTGATCGGTATGCACTGAAAGACAAATATGAAACAACCTTGATATCTCACTTTATACACACCTGAAAATGAATCCTAAACTTAGTTATTTCCTTGAAATAACTCTATTGTGAACTCACAATAGAAAAACTAAAACACCCTTGATGCTTTAACCAATAAATTTCAGGAACAAATGGAGACAATTTTGATAACAATTTAACAATGCAGAAGATTCATTCAAATGTTAGACTATTACAAGAAAAATTATCATCTGAGACTAGAAAGGAATTAGGAAAACACCCTATATAAAGAGAAGAGGGCAATATATTTATAGGAAGAAACCACTCATGGAACCAACTCTGAGAAAATTACAGAGAATCCAGAACCCCTACTAAATGATCTTGGAAATCTTGTTAAAGGATTGTAATAAGCCCGGGATCATTTAGGTCAAAATTAGGTCTACAACCACCAGGTACAACAAGAAATGAAAGCAATCAGGAAATCCTGGAAACCAGGGAAGATCAGATCAAATATGAGGTACAAGTATTTGGGTTTCTTATCAATAGGCTAACTACAATTATAATTCACCAATTTCTTGTTGTAGACAAAACAACTTTAAATGCCAGAACCAACTTGGCAAACACTTGCATGAATCAGTGCATGGAATTCTCTGATATCCATCAAACCCTAGCCACCCTATTAAATATCAGTTCTGCATTAAACATGCATGGCACATCAGGAACTAAAATTAGATCACGACAGCTACCTGCATCTTACTCATCAATTTTCACCTGCAACTGTCTTGGAACAAAAAAATTTGATTTAGTTTTGTCGTATCTGGTTCAGTGTTCAAAACCCTAACAAGAAACCCTAGTAGAAGATTTAAATTTTGAAAAACAACGGTTAATCAATCAGGTTTAAAACATGACCGTTGATCTCTATCCTTTCTCGACATATCAAACGGCTCACATTAAATGAAAACAATCACTTAAACCTTTTAAAATTACTTGGCCACATCATCATATTTTGGCATCCAATTAGAAACAAGCACATCGGATCAACTTGGCATTGAGGACCCACCTTCTTATTAGTCTTTCCATCAGATGACTGGTGCAAACCCGCGATCACTATTTATCCTGCATCTTTCTTTAGCGGCATCACGACCACCATAGATCTTGTCTGGACCTGCAATCTCTTTATCTTAACGTCAGCAAGCTTCTCTTGAACCCTTAGTCATCCAACAAACACATGACTTAAGGCATTATTGTAAGTCGCAAAACATTTTGCTTAACCGTGGTCTGATCAGGAGATCATGCGAATGAAGCATTCATGTGATTGCTGAGTCTTTCTTTAACTCTAGGTTTTATCAAGCGAACACACAACCACCACCTGATCTATTTTCATCAACGGTCTTGATTCTATCTCCAAGCCTTCAAACCTTAACTCATGCTTGATCACAAGATCACGTGACTGAAGTATTTGCTAGATCTTGGAATATTTCTCTTAACCTTGGTTATATCTCGAGAACACGAGATAGCCCTTATTCTCCAAGTTGCCAGATGTTTTACTTAACCCCAGATAAATCATGAGATGAAATGCCAACCATTGATCTTGCTATCATCCTACGACTATCGCTGAATTGCTGAGCCTTTAACTTAACTCACCTTATATCAAGAGATTCAATGAACAAAGAGAAAGCTTGACCTGTCTTCAACTGTGGTCATACTTGGAGATTACGCATCTGAGCACTCTCGCAGTTTCTGAACATTTGGCTAACCCCTGGTTAAATCACGAGAACACGCAAAAGCCTCAGTCACCAGATCGCTGAATAAAAGACTTAACCACCAGAAGTAAACCCTTGACTTAACTCAAGCCCATCTGGAGATTACGCAAACAAAGGACTTCGCGTGATCGCTGAATCTTTCTCTTAACTGGGGCTAAGTCCTAAGAATACGCGACTGAGGCAATCTCCAAGTCGCTAGATCTTTTCTTTACCTTGGGTTACATTTGGAGAATCAACGCCAACCGCCGATCTTGATCTGCATCTATGACTCAAGTTTAAACGCTAAAAGCTTCCTGACTTTATTGGATATCTGGAGATTGTGCGACTGAAGGAAGACATAACCGCCCTCCAGGTCGCTAGATGTTAAGAACTTAGCTGCCAAGATCAGGAGAATATGCGAACACTAAAGTCACCTGTTCGCTGAATAAAATGACTAACTGCCGGGGAACTTGGAGATTCAACGAACACTTAGTTGTGTAATCTCTAAATAGAAACATAAAAATTCGGGCAAGAAAATTAGACATGTACAGAATGGGGACTTAAGTGGCCCGAAAAGGTAATGAGAAAATAGACCTTGGCTAGGGTTTTTGGACTTAAACAAATTTCATGAGGCCCTAGGACATGGATTTAGACCTATTTCTCAAACCTTCAAGCAACCATATATTTTTGGTTTTTACACTTGAGCACATGCGATCTGAATCGAAGCTTGAACACATCTTGATTAATCCATGGCTAAGGGCACAAGACATGAAACCTGATAGATTTTCTTTGCAGATCAAAATAATTTTGCAGCAGGACAAGGCAACTTCACAAAATTTTGCAGGAATAGACCATTTTCCTAGGATTTTGCTATGATAGGAAAATGGGCTAACATTGTCAAGGAAAGACATGAAAAGATAGAGGAAGAAGAAATGGAAGAGTATGCAAGGTGAAGACTCAAAGGACTTGTATGTGAAGAACCAGTTCAGGGTTTATGTGCTGAATCCCAGAAGATGTTGTTCCATCCTATGAGAACATCTTTTCGAACTTGGGGTGTCTGATGCAGTGGCATTCTTGGGGTATTCACCAAATCTGAATGGTGGTGTGTTGAAGCGGTTCTGTGTTACTTGGTTGTAGCTTTTGTGTGCTAGAAAGTAGTCACACTTCTGTGAATCATTACATCCAATAACTCTCAACAGTGAGGTCTCGAATAGCGATTCACAACTCTCTATTCGTGGAGTGCAGGGGTTTGTATATGAGGCCCTCAGATTGACCTAGTTATGCCCATGCAAGTACACCGAGAAATGAGAGATTCAAAGATGAATAGCAAGCATGCTAATCTCCATGATCATCAAGTTATTGCATGCAAATGAAACTAGTCTAGATGATAACAATGCAAGAAATAAACTATTCTATTGAAATGAATGCTTATACAATGTTAATCTATGAAAGGAAACATGAATTTAAACTATTATGTGAATGCAATATTAATCTAAACTATGGATTTCCATAAGGCATGAGAGAAGAAGACAAGAAGAAAGAAGTCTCAAATATCCAAGCTCCAAATGTGCTCAAAAGCTTCTTCCAAGATTGCTCTCCAAACCCGCATTATAACAATAACATGAAAATTCTGGGATCTTTAATGAGAAGGAGAGGGCTCCTTATATAGGAAAATGTGGAAGAGAATGCATCCTCAAGAGCAATGTGGGATAAATCCAAAAAGAGGAAATAAAACTCATTTTTTAAAAAGTGTGGAGAGAAAAGGGATTTTATTTATTTTTAATTATTTGTTTCCCTTTTTTCATCACAAAGAGCTTTAAGAAGATTTTTTATTTATTTAAAAGAATGATTCTCTATTAATTAAATAAGATAACATTATTTAATTAAAAGAGAGATATCATTCTAAATAAGATAAAATCATTTAATTAAAAAAGATTTTAATTAAATAAATTTATTTTATTTTAAAAGATATTTCTTTCAATTAAATAAAGTTATTTTATTTATTTAAGAGAGAATATTTCTTTTAATTAAATAAAATTATTGAAAGAATTAGGAAAAAGATTTTTGTTTTGTTTTTATTTGATTTATTTCCTTTTCCATCACAGATTTTGCTTTAAGTGGGGATTTTATTTATTTAAAAGAAGAATTATCTTTTAAATAAATAAGATAAGTTTATTTAATAAAAAAAAGAATATTTAATTAAATAAGATAAAATCATTCAATTAAAAGGGGTTTTAATTAAATAAGATTATTTTATTTAAGATATTTCTTTTAATTAAATAAGCCTATTTTATTTATTTAAAAGAGAATATTTCTTTTAATTAAATAAAATTATTGATGAAATGATCAAACCTTAAAAATATTTGAATTATTGATTTAATTGCAATTTCATCAAGGAATTGATTTAAAAATTGCAAATCATTGATTCAAGAAATTGATAAATTAATAAATGGGGCCCAAAGTCTAGGCGACCATTTTAAGGTGCATACATTTGCCCCTCTTTGACTAATGTGAGATCGATTTGGGATCACATGTGGTCAAAGAATGAAATTGAAATGTGAGATCTATTTGGGATCACAAAACAACCCAAATGTGTGTTTGACAGATGGAAACACATCAAGACAAAGATAAGCTGATTGAAAAAGACAAGGGCAACACCCCTGTAAATAGGTAATTGTCAAGTCTCAAGAAAGGTTTGATTGATAGGTTTGATAAAGGTGAATCAAGGATTGAAGTTTGATAGGTACTACCCCCTTGTGATCGAAATCGAAATGAGATAGAGGAGAAATAGTACATTGATAAATTTGATCAAATCGAACTAAAGATAAGGTTCTTGATGTAAGATAAAAGATATAAAGATCACAAAACCAAGGTAGATCATTATGAAAGGTTATGCCCCAAGGTTGAATTAGAGAAAAAAGAAGTGGGGTGAAAGTGAATGAGAGATAGAAGTTTGGAAGAGATGGAAAGAAATGGAGAGAAGAAAGAGAATTTGCCTTAAGAAAGAGGATGCCCCAAAATCAATCAACTATTTAAGATAGAGAATTTCAATTGAGATCATGAAAGAAGATAAGGAAATGAAGATCGGAATGTGATCACAGTTGATTAAAATTCCAAAAGAAAGATGAAGGAAACCCTCTCAAACTCATAATGCAGCCTATAAATGCAGATTAACATGAGGTCTAACAATGCAAGCTACATGAAAATGCAAAGGTGTACTTGCAATGGAGCAACTGTAACATAAGATTTTGTGTTCTTCATTCATTAGAGAATGTAAGGAACTTATTTTCATCATTGGGCCATTATTAACGGACATCGAAAAATCACACAATCATCACTAGTCACAAGCGCAACTATGAAGATATGAGTATGATTTATATCAGATTGGAATGTGGAAAGATTCTAACATGAGTATCAAGGACATAAAGGTCAAGATGACTACAATGCTAGCTTACCCAATTTAATATAGCAAAATCACACTCGCATCAAGGCATAAACGCCAGGATGACCATTTGAACGGTTGTGCAAAAACTGTCAAGGATGATGCCTTAAATCTCCTAAGTGTGTCAAGGAGACAACAAGAGACACTGAAGAGGTTCAAGAGGACACCCACAAACAAAAAGCAAATAAAAAAATGCCCCATGCCCCAAGTCTTCTAGCTATGCATCATGGAGAGACTTATTAGACAGGGACACACAATGAAAATCAATAACAGTCAGCACACAAAGAAAAAAATCATGGCATATCTCAAGCATTAAATGTTGCATTAAAAAATTTAAGTGTGTAAATTGATACTGAGTTTCGAGGATAAGGATCAAATGCTTGCAAGCAGGTAAGATCACATGACCAAACTGGATAAGACCAAATTGATAAGTGTTGAAAAACACTCGAAGTCAGGAGTTGTGTTGAAAAACATAGTTGGGTTGTTTTGAAAAACACCGTTTGTGAGGTGTCCTAAAGACAAGCATATCCAAGAGACCAAAGCTAACACAGTGATGCCCCCTAGAAAAAGACAAAGACCAATTCCAAACCAATGCGACAAGGACAAGGCATGATGGAGAAAGGCTAAGCATCGAGGACGCATGCTAAGAAACAAGGGTGCAAAGGCCTCAAGTAGTGCCTGTTTCCAGGTTTTCACCACTTGGATTTTTTAATATTTTTTTTAAGGACTTTTTATAATTTTTTTGTATTTTTGCTACCAAGGTGCTTGTTTCCAAGTTTTCACCAAGGCATTGTTCCTATTTTTTTGATTTTTTAATTTTTTTAATTTTTTTGGTATTTTTTTGCAATATATTTTTTTTGGAAATACTCAAAGCGTCTATTACTAGATTTTCACTAAGATGATCATTTTTTTAGGACATTTTCCAATTTTAAAGATTTTTTCAACATCATATATGAATTTTTTGTGAAATTTTTTCAGGATCAATAAAATATGTACAAAGGATGCCCCCAGATAGAATGGGCATCAAACTCCCAAGCAAGATCACATCGTGTAGTCCCAATGTCTAAGAAGGTGGAGGACAAGAGGGATTAGCAAGCTGGTGGAAGAGATGGAAGAAAGGAGAATGAAGGCGAATAGAGGGAAGAAATCCTCAAGGTCAAACACCTCAAGAGTACCCAAGCTAGGGAAAAAATTGTCATGTAAAGCACATTTGGACAAGCAATGAAAGGCCAGCATATGATAAGTCACAAAAGCATAATGCCAAAGAAGGAAAGGATGCAGTCCAAAGGAGTAGACATGTCAAGAGACTTCATAGCATCATTTTTTAATCTTTTTTATTAGATCAAGACCAAAGAGGAAAATGATAGCGAAAGGCTAGAATAAATGGAGGAAAGTAAATATGAAGGCTAAACATGAAAGGAATGAAAGCAAGATCATTATAAGGTAGCTCACAAGATAGCTAAATGTTCGTGTATAGGTCAACATTGTCAAGATCATAGAGAGAAGATAGAATTGATGAAATATGTAGAAGAACTACGCATGATGCCTGAGTGCTAGGTTTTCATCATGGTACTTATCCGAGGTGCCACAAGGGAGTGGTTTTCACCATAGGATGAATTTATTTCTCTTTACTTTTGCTACCAAGGCGCCTGTTTCCAAGTTTTCACCAAGGCACATTTTTAATTTTTTAATTTTTTTCTTTTCTTTTTCTTTTTGAATTTTTCTCTTTTTTGGAAGAAGGCAAAATTTTCAGATAATGCTCCTTGAAAGGATAAACCATAATATGCCAAGGATTCAAAATGATATGCTCAAAGATTCTGGTAGGGAAAGGAAGATGGAAGAAAAAAATGGAGGATAAAGTTTTATGTAAAGCGAGTGAGGTTGGAAGATAGGAGGAATAGGAAAATGAGAAAAAAGGATAGAAGGTAGAAGGATAATGAATGGAAGGATTGTGAAAGGGTAGATGGAAAGGAAGACAAGATCAACATCAACACACACCTTGAAGGGCGGTGAGAGGATGGAGAAAACATGAATGAAGGAATACGTGAAGGACTATTGCGAATGGATAGCAGAGGTTGTGGTTTAGGTGCATGGAATGGAAGAATGTTTTTGGAAGAAGATGAAGTGGAAGTCTTTGGAAGTTTGAGTGTCAACTTCACTTTTTGCTTAACACCAGACTCTTTCAAGAGAGATTTTGGAATCCATATAGCCGTAGGCTTTTCATTTCTTTTTGATGATCTAGAGAGAATATCTTGAATGATAGATTTTGGAACCCATACTTGTCTTGTATTTTTTTCCTTAGATATCTCTTTTGACTTTATGCCTCCATGTCGATTAGAGGAGACATGGTGATCTTTTTTTTTTGATGGATTCTTGTATTTCTTCTTTTTCTTGTATTGAACATTCAAGTTACTTCCAAAAGACTTGGGACTTGTGGAAGAAGGAGGATATGACTGGTTTAAATGGGCAGGTGGATGAAAAGGATTCAAGGGTATGCATCTATGTTGATCTCGAGGAAAGATAGGAGATGGAGGTATGTAAGGACCCAAGATGGATGGCGAATTAGGAGAGTTAGGAGGGGTAAGTGAAGGTACATAAAGACCCAAGATGGAAGATAGACGTGAAGCCCTTAGTAGTGGTGGAAGAGGTGCAAGGATGGAAATGGAAGACGCAAAAGGATAATCAACAAGTTCATCAACATTTATATGACAATCAAGGACATCAGCACCTTTAGAGTGAGCATTAGAATTTTCAATAGAATCATGGACATCTTGAATATGAGCACCTTCTTTGATAGGATTGTTCAAAGCTTGCAAAGACTTAGGAAGAGTAGAAAGTGGAAACAAACATGGAGTGGTAGAATAAGAAGATGGAAGACTTTGATCTTGACAAGGATCTTTGGATAGCATAAGCACATAATTTTTCTCTTGATTTTCAATAGGCTTAACATTGGAAGTAACAACACCATTTTTACCAACCTTAATGGAAGTATCATCTTTGGAAATTAGAAGTGGGGTAAGGTTATTTTGATTGTCAATAAGCCCAACAGTGTAAATAGGAGCTTGATCTTGCTTAGGAGAAGACTTAAGACATGATGGAATGCATGAGAAAGGGTGTGTAGTGTCAAAAGAACCATGGAACGGATACGAGACATCATGAAAAGGATTGGATGACATGGAGGTTTCTTGATCTTGATCTTTCTTTATGTTCTTTTCTTTATCATTTTTAGAGTCCTCTTGACATGGAGCTACTTCTAAGGACAAGGAAGCATGTTGGGATTGTATGGAAGACTTTGGAAGAGATGGGGAAGGACTAGCTGAAGTAGGCATTATAGCGCATAAAGGCTTAGGCTCTTTAGGTTTAGCATTATTGAAAGTATTTACAGCCAAGTGTTAGCTTGAGTATCTTTAAGAGGTAGCCCTTGAGGATAACTGTAGGGAACCGCATGAAAAGTATTAGGATCTTTGTTGGATGAAGGATTTGTGAAAGATTTGGAAGACTTGGAAGCTTTAGGAAATGTGTAGATATTGGAGGAAGTAGGGGATGGAAGAGAATCATCACAAGACAAAGGTCCATCATTAACATGATCTTGCTTAAGAGTATAATCTTTATTTTCAGCATGAGAGTTCTTAGAGGATACATTCTTATAGTATTTACGTTTATAATTAGCGCGTTGAGCTTTCTCTTCCTCAAATGAAGTAGATGTATCATCTAAGTATTGTTCACAGAAATCATCAAAGTCTCTTTCAAAATTAGAGTCATATAGATCACCATCAAAATCTATTCAATGTGATGACCCTTTTCCAGTAAGCACAAGCACACAACGAGGAGGACTCTTAGGAATAGGGGTTTCATAGGTATCATTACATTGTCCATCATCATAGTCATCGTAGTCATCATAGTCATCAAAGATGGGCATGTCACTCTTCGTGGAAGAGGTATCACAAGGGCTATCATATTTCTCATCATGGTATGTCTTGAGACAAGGAGTAAGACTCTTGGGAGAAGTAGAAGAGGAACGAGATCGTAAAGAAGAAGAAAGTGAAGACCTAGTGGAAGAAGAAGACTTAGAAGATGATGAATGCGAATAATTTCTAGAAGAGTCATGGAAAGAATTGGAAGATGAGGAAGATGAGTAATGTTTAGAAGAGTCATGATAAGACTTGGATAATGAGGAAGAATGAGAAGAATTAGAAGATGAAGAACATTTGGAAGGAGGAGGTTGTGACATGATCATGAGTATGATTCTAGAAAAGGCTTGTGATTTACTCGATTGCTCTTGTATTTTTGTCATAAATTTACCATCCATGAGAGTTTCGGAAGAATGATACTCTTCAAATTGAGCAATAAGTTCAAGATCATCTATTTTCAAGAGAGGTTCCATAGCAATATAGTTGAAACCCATGGTTTCGGAAGAGGAGGAATCAAACATGGAAGAAATGAATAAAAGAAGGTAGAGTAGATAATAAGAGGAAAAGAATCAAGAAGACATGAAGAGTTTAGGAAGAAGAGGAAAAATGAAAATGGGAGACTAGGAAGACATGAGAGATATAGAAGAAAGAAGACCAAGAATCATCTTGTGCAAATTGATACCATTGAAGTTCATTTGGATGTTGAGCAACATGTCATAGCACTTTTGGGGAGATCTTTGAAGTTTTTATCACTCAGGAACTTAGATTTGTTTATTTTAAAAGATCACATAAATACATCAACAAATTTTCATCATTGATCAAGCACATAAGATAGAAATCAAGGAGTTCAAGAAAGAAATTGTCTTCAAAAAATGAGCAAGGGGAAAAGCAACCTTGCACATGAACAAGAATAGTGACTTAGTATTTCTACTCCTTAAGAACTACTTGTGTATGTTCTTGAGAATGTTTTAGCAGGCACTTAAAACACAACAATATCCTAGCAAGCTGTCTACAAGGCTATACATAGCTCTTCTAAAGGGAATCCTCGATATACACAAGGTACGTGAGGCCCAAATCCGTAGATGAGAAGAGTCTAAAATCACATAGCCGGGGGGAGACGGTAACCCAAATCTCCTCATTCACTTCTCAAAGGTATAAAGTTCTTTGAGGCTTAGCCAAGAGTGATATCTAACTCATTCCCAAGAGAGGTGTCTTTGGATTCACCACCCGCTATTTATACTCCACCGGAACACGGGAGTTAAGGTCATCCCTTGAGGTGATGAAATATCCAAGTAGGGCTTCTAAAAATAAAAAAGTAAGTAATTCACTATCAAAAGTATTGGAAAGCACTAAAGGTGGTACATTTAACCCTTCAAGTAAATGTGAGGTGAGTCCACAAAGTGGTGCATTTAACTCCTCACACAAACTTAAAGTGAGTCCATGCCTTAGAAAACTAATGAGATCAAGAAAGCATAAAAAGGAGAACTTTGTGGAACACTTAACACTCTTTTCAAGTAGACCCCTCCCCTATGTATGAATGCTGACCTTGCATCCAATGGGCGGAAATGAGGGGCGATTAGAAATAAGCGAGTCCAACACCCAATTTAGCTAACAAGATCAATCAAAAGTACTCTAAAGTTTCTTATCAATACTACTCACAAATGCAAAAGGGTTTGAACCATGGAATATTTAACTTTCCAAATAAACATGAAGCGAGTCCACAAAGTGGTGCATTTAACTCTTCATGTAAACAAGGAATGAATCCATGCCCTAAATTACTCAATGAGATTTTTGATATTGGAACCAAGAATTACTTAAGATGTAAACACAAGCATTCACTTACACAAACTTGTATGAAAGAAAATCCATGTTCATTCATTTCCCATTAAGAGCATCAATTGAAATGTGTTCTATGAAGCATGTAAACACTCAAGCCAAACACATGAGAGGTTCATTCTTATTTCCAAAATCCAAATGTTGTAGAGATGTAACAAAATACCTCAACTCCAAAGCAACGCGCTTAGTAGATTTTACCTCATTTTTATTTTTTTGTTAAGCATCTCCATGAAAGCAAGCCACGAACCTTCCAATGAACAAGACAATCAAACAAGCAAACAAGATATGCAATGTATACTCAACTGATGCAAACCCTAAGGTGGTTAGATCTGAAAATCAATTTTTAGAAGAAATAATAATCAACAAATAATCCAAATGACAACTCACATTATGCATTGAACCATATGAAAAATAAGTGCATGCTAATCATCAAATACCCTTTTTTTTAATTTTGATTTTTGACCTTGTCAACAAGATTGGACTTATACCACATGAATTCGGACCCTAAACCCAAAATGTAGAAAAGAGACATCTATCAAAAAATAGAGAGCTTTCCAAAAATGTCAAAATTTCAACAAGATCTTTTCATTTGTGCCCTAGAGAGTCATTTTCTCAAAATAAACCAGTTTTTATAAATTGACCAAATGAGCTATGATATGACCTCTAAATTAAAAACACAATGAATAGACCCCCTATATAATTTTAATACCTTTCTAGAAATGTAAATATTTCCAAAAAATATGCTGATTTGCGTCAAAAATCAATTTTTTATGAAAAAAAAAAAAAATCATAAAAAATACAAATTACCTCTGAAAAATCTAAATTTTTTACTGAAGCTTCTTTGATATGTCGCCAACCTGAAAAAAACATTTCAGACCAAAACACCAAGTGGTTTGAGAGATATGATCAAATCTTTCAAATCTAGGGTTTTCCATCTCCAAACAAATCTGCACAAGGGTTAGCTCCAAAAATAATTAAAATTAGCATGCAAGAGGTGGGTTGCCCCACGGTGGGTGCCAAAAATGTGTGCTAGAAAGTAGTCACACTTTTGTGAATCATTACATCCAAGAACACTTAACAGTGAGGTCTCGAATAACAATTCACAGCTCTCTATTCGTGGAGTGCAGGGGTTTGTATATGAGGCCCTCAGATTGACCTAGTTATGCCCATGCAAGTACACCAAGAAATGAGAGATTCAAATATGAATAGAAAGCATGCTAATCTCCATGATCATCAAGTTATTGCATGCAAATGAAACTAGTCTAGATGATAACAATGCAAGAAATAAACTATTATTGAAATGAATGCTTATACAATGTTAATCTATGAAAGGAAACATGAATTTAAACTATTATGTGAATGCAATATTAATCTAAATTATGGATTTCCATAAGGCATGAGAGAAGAAGACAAGAAGAAAGAAGTCTCAAATATCCAAGCTCCAAATGTGCTCAAAAGCTTCTTCCAAGATTGCTCTCCAAACTTGCAGTATAACAATAACATGAAAATTCTGGGATCTTTAATGAGAAGGAGAGGGCTCCTTATATAGGAAAATGTGGAAGAGAATGCGTCCTTAAGAGCAATGTGGGATAAATCCAAAAAGAGGAAATAAAGCTCATTTTTTAGAAAATGTGGAGAGAAAAGGGATTTTATTTATTTTTAATTATTTGTTTCCCTTTTTTCATCACAAAGAGCTTTAAGAAGATTTTTTATTTATTTAAAAGAATGATTCTCTATTAATTAAATAAGATAACATCATTTAATTAAAAGAGAGATATCATTCTAAATAAGATAAAATCATTTAATTAAAAAAGATTTTAATTAAATAAATTTATTTCATTTTAAAAGATATTTCTTTCAATTAAATAAAGTTATTTTATTTATTTAAGAGGGAATATTTCTTTTAATTAATAAAATTATGAAAGAATCAAGAAATTTTTTTTTCTTTTGTTTTTATTTGATTTATTTCCTTTTCCATCACAGATTTTGCTTTAAGTGGAGATTTTATTTATTTAAAAGAGTAATTATCTTTTAAATAAATAAGATAAGTTTATTTAATAAAAAGAGGAATATTTAATTAAATAAGATAAAATCATTCAATTAAAAGAGGTTTTAATTAAATAAGATTATTTTATTTAAGATATTTCTTTTAATTAAATAAGCCTATTTTATTTATTTAAAAGAGAATATTTCTTTTAATTAAATAAAATTATTGATGAAATGATCAAACCTTAGAAATATTTGAATTATTGATTTAATTGCGATTTGATCAAGGAATTGATTTGAAAATTGCAAAGCATTGATTCAAGAAATTGATAAATTAATAAATGGGGCCCAAAGTCTAGGCGACCATTTTAAGGTGCATACAACTTTAACCGACGATCTCGTTATTGAAGAGGCTCGGTCACTGAAGGAACTTAGTAAAACCTCTGGCACTCAATGGAACATGTGCTCGACGATGCTTGTGGTGCTCGGTCGACGTGCTTGCTCGGTGATGCCTGGTGTGCTTATTTTTTTTACTTGTGCTCGGTAGTTTTAGTTTACCGACCGAAGTTCTTAGAGTTTTGGTTGGCTGACTTGGTGTATTTAATGTTGGTATCCTGTGTTGTATTCTCCTATGTGGATCTAGAGGTTGACATGTATAATTAATTGTTTGCAAGGCTATTTGAGAGCCGACTGTTGTTGCATTTAATATTTGTTTGTAATAGAAGCTGACTTGGCTTAGGAGTTAATTATTTCTTCCAGCCGACTTGTGGTTGAGAAAATGTATTTAAGGAGTATTTGAGTACTTGTTTAGGGGTAGATTGGGGTAAGTAGATTGAGAAGGATAGTAATTGGATCTTGCGAGATCTTGAAGATTAGATTGATTGTCTGATAGTTGTGATAACAGAGCTAGCTGTTTGCATGCTTGGAGACAAGGAGATTGCTTGGTGTCTTGCGAGCTCAAGTTTAGATTTGCCTTTGTGTTTCCATCAGTTGCTGATGTGCTTCAGAGTTGGACTAGTGAGGAGATTGCAGAAATACTTTTGTAAGTGATTGTATTTGGACCTAACCCGGAAGGCCTTACTACCAGGCATGTTGAATGAAAATGTATTTGAAGCATTATATTTTTGTATTCCGCTATGGTTGTTGTTGTTGTTATTGCAAATGTAGACCTGGACTGCCCATTTTGGGATTATCTAGATCTACCCCACATCATCTAGTTTTGGGGATTCATTTGACTTTCTAAACCCATATATAATTGATTACAATCGAGCTACTTTTGGTACACTATTTTTATCAATCGTAGGAGCCATGTGCAATTACCAATGATTTTTATGTAGGGTTGTAGAATGATCTCATGCATTTCCACATTAGAGTAGTAGCTTCCTTTTGTTTCCCATTAGTCAATTTGTCCTCATAGTTATGGTTTGAAGTCCTTATTTTTTGGTAATTTTTTTCTAGGAAATGAGATGAATTTGACAACAAATGAGCGACCTTATTGAAGACTATATAAGAATGTGACCATACACTAGGTATGAGTTAGAGCTCTAGGGGGTAATGAATGATGAATTATTAAGTTTGAGAAAGAGAAAGGTGACAGACCTAAAGTGAATGACATAGGTTTACCAATGATTTTTGAGGGGAGGTGAAGGAAAATGTAGGGGTCATAATTCCTATGGGGGTTTGCATTGCTTATGTGTGCACATCTTATGTGTGCACATGTAATATTTGTGTAGTGTGTTGGGTCAATAGAACCAAAAGAGAAAAGGGAATTTATATTGAGATATGATTTATAAACAAAGGAGATTGTTTAATAGTAAGGAAAATTGAGAAGATAAAGATTGGAAAGAGAGAGTAGAAACATGTACTTGAACAACTTGTAGAGATGAATTCATGTCAATTTTGGCTAATGTCTAAAGAATTGCAACCTCCTCCACCCCTTTTAGAACTTTTAATTGCATGGAATTTGGAAGGTATCCTTACATGGTTCTATAATTGAAGAACTCTATGAGAAAATATAACCATAAAAAATACAACGACCCTTTCAATTTGATACATCAATGATTCACTTGGTATAGAAAATTTGGCCATGGGTCACACTTGGGCATTTGAATTGGGTCATCTTCTTTTTCTTCTACCTCTAAAATCTTTGTCTCTTATTCTTTAGAATCCTATGTCCCTTCTTTTTTTGAGGTCTCGACAATTTTTGATGCTCCCCATATAAGAATCAAAAGGGGATGTGAGATGTACATTTGTAGATGATAAAAATAACAGATTTGAAACATAACCAACAATATTTAACTAATCCAAGAAACAACAATTGATCATACTCAACCAACAAAATTAACATAGACAACTTGCGCAAATGATTCTTAAATTATGACTATCCTTATAAAAAAAAATAGAAGTACATATATACAATACTGATATACTTTATTGGAAGATTAAATTGTATTGCAAATCTTGATGCTCCAATGCACTTCACGAGTAAGAATGCCCTTAAGAACAAAAGGGTTTTCATCCTCTAATTCTACTCAGGTTTTCATCCATAAAAGTGCCTAGAAGATGCAATGAAAATCTTGATAATTACAAATGAAATATTTTCCTAGTTTTTTATGCTACTCACCCACAAATCAAACTAGTTAGCCTAAACTAAAGTAGGCGTCAAGGCCCCAAATTCAAGATTCACATGCCACAACTTAGGTCAGCCTTAGAGGCATTATAGAATTTCTAATTGGAGGTTAGGATTCTCTCCTCTCTCTTGATTTGGCATAGGTTAGGAAAAGCCCCAACCTCATCCTAATGTGTAGCCAAGTCAATTTCTTCCTCATGATCTAGTATGGATTAGATGGTATCCCCAAACCTCAATTGTTGACGCTCCTTTGACATGCATAAAATCTCTACCTTGATCTCCAATCTCTAATGTCTCCCATTTGTGATGCTCATGAGAACTATAACCATTGAACACTAATATTCTTTGGCATGGGTTAAGCAACAACCTTGATCTCTATCTACAAAAAGGGACATGAGAAGTCCTCTCTCCCCAAGATTTCTTGACTTCAACCAATGAAAATTAGGATGCTTGATAATCCTAGACCTTATCGTGTGACATCTTTGTGAGTTACATTTCTCCACTTAATGAGATTCTCCTTAATGAACCTATTTCTCAATTCTTTTATGTTGGTTTTTATCGCTTCTTCTTGGATCAACATCAATTTGTTATGTATGTGGAGCCTAATCAGACTCAGGTTCTTTCAGCGCAGTTTCCCCCTAGGCTTATCTATGAGGGATTGGGGGTAGCACCCCCAAGCTCGGAGTCAAGGGGCAGAGCCCCTTGCAGGGTCCTGGGGTAGTGCCCCAAGTGGGGTCAAGGGGTAGCGCCCCAAGGAAGGGTCGAGGGGCAGCACCCCAGGGCGGGGTCGAGGGGCAGTGCCCCTTGACGCCAACAATGACTTAATAATATTGTAAAGGGTTGGCCATCAATTTTCTATTAGTTGGAGTATTTTTTTCCCTAATTAGGTGAAGTCAAAAATACTTGTAAAAAAGGGCTTAGGGTCAGAGATTTATTGTATGAGGGTTATTTGTAGCTTCTTGTGATGGTATTGAGTTGCAGGTTTTAGATTATAATCATTGAATAATAATAAAGATATTGGACTCAGTGTTGGTGGACGTAGCCCAGGGATTGGGCGAACCACGTTAAATTTTATGTTATTGTGTTCTCTTCTGTGTGTTAATATTTGCATTTTTCTACTTATTATTCTAACAAGTGGTATTAGAGCTAGGTTATTTCATTCGTTCTTTCATCTATTCTCTGAAGCAAGTCTCACGAGTCAGTGGGAGAGTCTCTTGATTAAGTGGGAGAAATGGCAGATGAGGGTAGGCTGAAGGTTGATAAGTTTAATGGGCAGAACTTCCAGTTGTGGAAGATGCAAATGGAGGACTATCTCTATCAGAAGGATCTATGGCGGCCATTAGAGGGAATAGCCAAGAAAGAGGCAACAATGTCTCAAGAAGATTGGGATATTTTGGATAGGAAGGCATTGGGGAGTATTCATTTATGCTTGGTACAATCGGTGGCATTCAATATTACTGGAGCAACGATAGCTAAAGCTCTGATGGAAACCCTAGTGAAGTTGTATGAAAAGCCTTCAGCTTCAAAAAAGGTATTTCTTATGAAGCGTTTATTTAATATGAAAATGGTAGAAGGTGGATCAGTCGTTGATCATTTGAATGAGTTTAATACAATTACAAGTCAGTTAGCCTCAGTTAAAATTACTTTTGATGAAGAGGTCAGGGCTCTCTTGATTTTGTGTTCTTTGCTAGAAAGCTGGAATGGCTTGGTAATGGATGTTAGTAATTCTATCTCTGGTTCTAATACCCTAAAGTTTGATGATGTTATTGGTGTTATATTGAGTGAAGAAATTCATAGGAAAAGCTTAGGGGCATCCACATCAGGCAATGTATTGAACGCAGAAAGTAGAGGTAGAACAAGAGATAGAGGAAACAACTCTAGAAATCATGGAAAATCATGAGGGAAGTCAAAGGGAAAGAGGTCTCAATCAAAAGGACCTAGCGACTGCTGGTACTATGGAAAACTAGGACATAAGAAGAAAGATTGTTGGTCTCATAAGAAAGATCAAGGAGACAAACATGATGGAAACAAGGAGGCAAATGTGGTAAGTAACAAATCCGAAGAGGATGCTTTTCTCTTATCTTTAGAAAATTTTGATGATTCATGGGTGTTAGATTCGGGGGCTTCATTTCATGCTACACCCCATAGAGGTTATTTTGTTGATTATGTCTAAGGGGATTTTGGGCTAGTTTATTTGGGAGATAATGAACCTTGTAAAATTGTTCAAAAAGGGAAAATCAAGTTTAAGTTGCACAATGGTAATCATTGGCTACTACAAGAGGTAAGACATGTTCCAAGGCTGAGTAGGAATTTAATTTCAGTAGGGCAACTCATTGATGAGGGTTGCACAGTTACTTTTAATGATAAAAATTGAAAGGTTTCAAAAGGTTCCTTAGTAGTAGAAAAAGGTGTGAAAGTAGGCACCTTATATCTTTGTACAGGTCATACTGTTCCCTCTAATTTAATTGTTTAAGAGAAAAATGAATGTTCAGGAACAGTTGCTGCAGTTGAGCAAGTAGAACAAGAGACAATAGCTGGAGATTCTGAAATAGTGCTGTGGCACAATAGACTTGGGCACATGAGTGAAAAAGGTATGAAATTAATTCATTCAAAGAAAGTTCTACTAGGTCTGAAATGTGTTAATATGGATTTGTGTGAAAGTTGTGTGTATGGAAAGCAAAAGAGAGTTAGTTTTGTAAAGAGTGGGAAGGAAAAGAAAGATGAAAAATTAGAGCTTGTGCATACAGATGTATGGGGTCCAACGTAGGTATCTTCCCTTGGTGGCTCTTAGTATTATGTTACATTTATTGATGATGCAACTAGGAAAGTATGGATATATTTCATTAGACAAAAATCTGATGTATTTGAAACTTTTAAGAAATGGAAAAGCTTGGTTGAAAATGAGACTAGAAAAAGATTAAAATGTCTCAGATTTGATAATGGTGGTGAGTATTGCAGAAAAGAATTTGAATATTATTGTGCCTCTACTGGTATTCGTAGACAAAAAATAGTTCGAAGGACTCCATAGGAAAATGGAGTGGTTGAACACATGAACATGACAATAATAGAGCGTGCTAGGAGCATGAAGTTGCATGCTGGGCTCCCCCTAAAAATGTGGGAAGAGGCTATAAATACTACTGTATATTTGATAAATAGAGGTCCCTCTACTCCCTTGGGTTGTGGTATTCTAGAGGAAGCATGGACAGGTAAGAAGGTGAGTTATTCTTTTCTCAGAACCTTCGGTCATGAAGCGTTTGCACATATAGATTCTGAAAATAGAACCAAGCTGGAAGCTAAATCTATGAAATGTATATTTGTTGGATATGGAATTGATGAATTTGGTTATAGGCTTTGGGATTTTGAAAATCATAAAATTGTAAGAAGCAGGGATGTCATATTGAAAGTGTTGTACAAAGATTTGTTGCAACAGCATGAGAAGAAAGAAAATGATTATGTAGTGCTGGATGATATTCCAAATGATAATGTTCCAAAAATTCTTTATGCTCCGCAACAATGGCAACAACAAATACCACACATCCCAGTGAATGTTAGATGGTCAAGAAGGCTAAGTTGACCTCCAGATAGATTTTCACCTTCTTTGTATTCTATCTTATTAACTAATACTAGTGAACCTGAATGTTATAATAAAGCTATGCAGGTGGATACAAAACTTCAGTGGGAGTCTGCAATGATAGATGAAATGGACTCCTTGCTGAAAAATTAGACTTGGGACTTATGTAAGTTACCTGTAGGTAAACGAGCTTTGCAGAATAAATGGGTTTACAAGTTGAAAGAAGAATATGGAGGTAAGAAAAGATTTAAAGCCAGATTAGTCGTAAAAGGATTTGCATAGAAACATGGTATTGATTTTGATGAGATTTTTTTTCCAGTTGTTAAAATGACTTCTATTCGTACTATTTTAAGTATTGTGGCTACTGAAGATTTGCATTTAGAGCAGCTTGATGTTAAAACTACCTTTCTTCATGGTGATTTTAATGAAGAAATATATATGGTGCAGCCACAGGGATTTGAGGTCAAGGGTAAGGAGAGTTTAGTGTGCAAATTGCAGAAAAGTTTATATGGCTTGAAGCAAGCACCTAGGCAATGGTATATTAAATTTGATACTTTTATGAATGAGAATGGATACACTCAATGTAATTCTGACCATTGTGTTTATTTTAAGAGGTTAAATAATGACAACTTCATTATTCTATGTTTATATGTTGATGATATGCTTGTAGTTGGATCTAACATGGATCATATTTAGGGGTTGAAACAACAATTAGCAAAATATTTTTTTATGAAGGATTTGGGGGTAGCAAAACAAATCCTTGGCATGAAAATTTGCAGAGATAGGAAGAACAAAAAATTAACTCTATCTCAGACTGATTATGTTGAAAAGGTGTTGCAGAGATTCTACATGAAGGATGCCAAAGCTTTCATGACACCTTTGCCTGGTCATTTGAAATTGACCAAAGAAATGTGTCCAAAGACACCAGAAGAAGAGGCAAAAATGTCCAAGATACCTTATGCTTCAGCTATAGGGAGCTTAATGTATGCTATGGTATGTACTAGGCTAGATATTGCACATGCAGTGGGAGTTGTTAGCTGGTATATGAGTCACCCTGGGATTGAGCATTGGAATGCAGTCAAATGGATTCTTAGATATTTGAGAGGTACATCCAATAAGTGTTTACACTTTGGGGGCTCTTCTACTACTTTTCATGGCTATGTTGAATTAGATTTGGTAGGAGATATTAATACCAGATAGAGTACTACAAGTTATGTATTTGCTATTGGTTGGACAACAGTGAGTTGGATTTCTTGGTTACAAAAGGTGAATGCTTTATCCACTACAAAGGAAGAGTATGTTGCTGCTACAGAGGCAACCAAGGAGATGATATGGCTTCAATTCTTCATGGAAGAATTGAGACATCCACAAGAAGATAATTATTTGTATTCAGATAGTCAGAGTGCCATTCATCTTGCAAAGAATTCTGCTTTACACTTTAAAACAAAGCACATACAATTGTGATATCATTTCATTCGGTCAATTTTGGATGATGGATAGTTAAAGTTGGAGAAGATACACACAGATGATAATCCAATAGATATGTTTACAAAGATAGTGACAAGGGAGAAGCTGAATTCCTCTTCAACTTCGGTTGGTCTTCTAGAATGAACATAATAAAAGAACAACAAAGTCTAGGGTGGTTTCTTTATTCTAGTGGGAGCTACAGGTTTGGTCAATCAGTCTCCAAGTGGGAGGATATTATTGTGGAGTCTGATCAGTCTCCAAGTGGGAGATTGTTATGTATGTGGAGCCTAATTAGACTCAGGTTCTTTTGACGCAGTTTCCCCCCAGACTTATCTATGGGGGATTGGGGGCAGCGCCCCCAAGCTCGAAGTCAAGGGGTAGAGCCCCTTGTGGGGTCCTGGGGCAGTGCCCCAGGTGAGGTTAAGGGGTAGAGCCTCTAACAGGGTCAAGGAGTAGCGCCCCTTGCGGGGGCCCATTGGGGTAGCGCCCCAGGGTAGGGTCGAGGGGAAGTGCCCCTTGACGCCAACAATGACTTAATAATATTGTAAAGGGTCAGCCATCAATTTTCTATTAGCCAGAGTATTTTTTGCCCTAATTAGGTGAAGTCAAAAATACTTGTAAAAAAGGGCTTAGGGTTAGATATTTATTGTATGAGGGTTTTTTGTAGCTTCCTATGATGGTATTGAGTTGCAGGTTTTAGATTGTAATCACTGGATAATAATAAAGATATTGGACTCGCTGTTGGTGGACATAGCCTAGGGATTGGGTGAACCATGTTAAATTTTATGTTATTGTGTTCTCTTCTGTGTGTTAATATTTGCATTTTTCTGCTTATTATTCTAACACAATTTACCTCATTGATGATGGTGACAACTCCTCTAAGGGTGTAATGTAATGAACAATACATTTCTTCAAACAAGACAGATAAACACATTATAAATTTGGTTGTAATGTGGGAGCTCTGCCTCATAGGATACTATAATCAGGGTAGTAAGGTAATCTATTAAAACTTGCAATAACACTAAAATCTCAACCACAAAGAGATTGTTAAGCAATTAGTATTCACAATATTAGGAAAAGATGCAATATAAAAAGAAAGCATAAACGATAATCAATATGAAATCATTTCAACATAAACAAATATGGAAACCATGAAATCCATCCTTGTTGTTCTCCTTCTCTATGCAATGTTGGGCTCTCAAATTTGAGTTCAAGATTATGCCACCATAAGAATTCAAAGCAATTGTGGTTTCCAAAATCAGAGAATTAGCTCTTTATTTATAAGATTTTTAGGGGTTTCAATCAAGTTTCCTTGATTGATGGGTTGATTGGTGATGCAGAAGAGTTAACTCAAAGTGAGTAGGAGTTCAATTCAGCTTGACTGCCTTGATAAGTGGGTTGATTGTTGAGCCGAAAGAGTTAACTCAAAGTGAGTAGGAGTTCAAATCAGCTTGACTACCTTGATAAGTTGGTTGAGTGTTGAGGTGGAAGAGTTAACTCAAAGTGAGTAGGAGTTCAACTTAGCTTGACTGCCTTGATTGGAGAATTTGATTGATGAGGGGGAAGAGAAGACTAAAATATATTGATTAGTTAGGAAATAGAGTTGTAATTGAGAAGCTAACTCAAAGTGAGTGTGAGTTAGGATTTAGGAGGATAAATATGAGTTAAATAAGTAATAAATTATTTACTTGCACATGTGGAGATATTTATAAATAATAATTACTTATTTATTTATGAGAGAATTAAAATTAGTTGTAATTAAATAAATATAATTTATTTTATCATGAGAGGGGAAATTGATTTAAATATTACATAGATGTAATAAATTAAGAAAGAGGGAACATTAATTAAATATGATCATTTAATTAATTATACTACGATGGGGAATAATCAAATAATATTTGTTTATTTAATTACTTTGTAGATGAACTAGTGATGAATAATGATTTAGACATTTAATAATTAAAGTAATTAATTAAAATCACTTAATCATAATGTGTACTAGGATAAGTACCTTCATAAGGCTAGTTCGTTAATAAATGAATAATATAAGCTAAATACCATAATTTAAGAGCTAATTATGCAAATAAAGACAATGAGCACTCTATGGCTCTCTATTTAGATATGCTAATGCAAAGCTCTCAACAAGCCTCCATTAGTGACAAATCTAAAACATGAAAATGATATGATAAACAACTAATTAAATCAATTCCAAATTGAAATTATGCTTAATTAACTCTAAATTTTCCTTTCTAGCTCAAAAATGCAAGAGGTTTGATGCTATTCTCAAATTTGTGGATGATTTCTCATTGATTTATGCCTTTCTTTTATAGATTTTGGCAAGTGTAGGGGGTGGAGTTGAGTTGATCATGGTTGAGTTGAGGTGAAGTCCATGGTTACATCTTTGGAGATAATTTAAATGGATTATCCTCAAAGCTTGGGACAAAGAGACAAAATGGGTGGTCAAGATGCTCTCACCTTATGTGTGATTGAGATTTTCTATGAGCTTGATCCATGTGAGCTTGATCCTTAAATCCTATTGGTTGAGACATTTTCCTCCCATGTGGTGTTTGAGGGAACATAGAGATTTATTAATTGAATTTAATTGATTTGTTTAGCCATGTGTACCCCTTGAATGGGTTAATTTGATTTAAATTGAACTATGCAATTAATTAGATTAATTGCATAATTTATTGATTTAAATTGATTTAATGGCTTTTGATTTTCAATTAAAATTGAATTTTGGTTTGATTGCAATTTTGCTTTGATTTTGCCTTAGTTTTCCACATGAATTGATCTTATCCATTTTCAAGTGATTATAAATGCCCCTCTTTGAATCGATGTGTGAAGCGTATCAGTTCAAAGAATGTCCTGATTGTTTTGATGTAGTCACTGATTTAATGATGATCGATTTGATTTTGATAAAAGAGGTAGATACTAATGATGAATTGATGAAATTTTTGATTGATTTGAAGTCTTTGATGGTTGATTTGATGCTGGATCACTCACTGATATGATACCTTATTTAAACCTGATTTGATGTTTCGATTCCCCATTTGGTAAATGCAAAAAAAATTTACGATGAAAGATTATGGCTCTGATTTGATGTTTATGATGTTAATTCTGATAGTCCAAGTGTATGCCTCCTTGGGAAATGAATCAAAATGATTTTGCATGATTTGATTGAGATTGGGAAATTTTGATTTGTTTCTCAATATAAAAATTTGGAAATGCCCCAATCATGAAAGAATTTGATGAGAAGATATTTGATTGATAAAATATTGTTGATGTTGTGGATAAGTTGATGATGTTTTGATATCGTTTGATGTCAGTCAGAATTAATTTGGTGATGTTGATGTCAATCTGATAGGATAAAGTTTATGGGTTGATATTTCATTGTCAAGATCTAGAGAGACAAAACAATGATTTTTCCTTCCTCAAGATCTAGAGTTAGGAGATTTGATGTGCTCACGATGAGAAAATGGATGATAGGATAACTTGATTGATGTTAGATGATCAATTGGATGATTTGAATGATTGATATTTGATATGCTTATGATTAGAGGTTTTGATGCTATGGGGTTGATTGGATGATATTTTTTTATGCAAAATTAGAGATTGGTAGAAGAGAAGGGTCATCCGTTGGTATAGGTGCAGATATAGATATAAGTGATGGATAGAGTTAGGTTGCCCCTAGTTGATAAGCATGATTGAATATTGATGATGTCCTTGATGAAGTGTGAATCATTTGATGGATCATGATTTACATGTACTTGTATATTGATGATGCTTATGTACCTTTGCTAATTAGATTGAGCATGATTTTTGATGATGAATACTTCAGACATTGATGATGTTGATCAGGACTTTGATTATATGGATGGACATTTGCTGATGCATATTTCCTTGATTTATCTTGATATAGATATTGATGTATCTTGATATGGTCCTTTGATGATAATAACTCTACCCCCTTTAGCTTTCCTTACATATTTTGAGAAAAGGATCCACTTGCAAGCTAATATGCAATTAATCTAACATGGATGTAGCTAGCCATCACTATTCATAATTTGGATGCTTATTTTCATCATCGAGTTTTTGGAACATGAAATTGGTACAACCCTCACTGGTTCAACCATGATGATATGAATACCTCTTTCCTCGGATTTTAATATTGCAAGTAAACAAACAAAGAATTGATCCCTTTCATATACAAATGTCCTCAATGATTCTTTGATGATCATGTCATTAGACGGATTCAAATACTTCTATGAATCAGCATGGCAAGAACTCAATCATAAATCAAGAAAATATCATGTCTTCATCATTGCTCATCTAGTAAAACTTCATCGATTTTCTAAAAAGACACGATTCCAAAAATTAAAGTAACACTTTGAACATTTTTTCTTTTTGTTTGTAGATCCATATTTCAAAAAATTCATCCACTTTGATCCTTAGTTATGTTTAAGCTTTTTAGATTTTGATCTGATTTATTTTTATTTTTTAGATTTTTGATTTGATTAAGATTTTTAGAGTTTGATTTGATTTTTCAAATGTTGTTGTTTAGATCAAGTACTTGGATGTTCGAAATGTGATATTGATCAATAAGTCCAAGTGTAGCAACTTTTCAAATTTGATGCAATGATTTGGAGCCAACTTGCATCTATTTTGCTAAGCTCATTGAATTTGGATTGGTGCCCCCCCAGTTTGATTTAACAATGATAATGCTTTGTTGGACAATGTGACTTTTGAGAGTTTACTTAAGATTTTACAATTTTTTAATTTTTAAAAGATTTTTTTAAAATATTTTTGGATTTTTAAAGATTTTTGATGTTTTTGAATTTTAGATTTTTTAGATTTTTTTGGATTATAGAGATTTTTGATGTTTTTTTTGGATTTTTAGAGATTTTTCATGTTTTTTGATTATTTAGAGATTTTTGATGTTTTTTTGGATTTTTAGAGATTTTTGATGTTTTTAGATTTTTTAGAGATTACTAGTTCTCAAACAAGATCACATTGATTTGTCCCCAATGTCTAGCAAGGTATAGGACATGAAACATGGATTTGCAATCTGATGACAATGAATAGGTCATGATGGATGAAGCAAGTGTGTTACCCGTAGGACTATCTCCTCAAGATTATCCAAGCTAGGAAAAAATAATATCTCAATGTAGGTCAATGATGTGGTGTTTGGATAGTGTAATCACCTGAAAATGGACAAGATCAATTCAAGTGAGAAATCAAGGCAAAATCAATGCAATAAAATCAAATCAAGCTAAAATCAAAGCAAAATTGCAATCAAGCCATGATTCAAATCTAATTAAAAATCAAAAGCCATTAAATCAATTTAAATCTAATAAATCATGATAAATCAATTAATTGTGCAATTAATCTAATTAATTATACAGTTCATTTAAATCAAATCAACCCATTCAAGGGGTACACATGGCTAAACATATTAATTAAATCCTATTTTCCCTCAACCACCAAATGGGAGGAAAAATGCATCAACCAATAGATTTTAGAACCAAGCTCACATGGATCAAGCTCACATCGAATCTCCACCACCCATAGGGAGAAAGAATCTTGTCCACCCATTTTATCCTCTTGTCCCAAGCTTTGAGGAAAAAATATTTAAATGGTCTCCAAAGGTGGAACCATGGACCTAAGCCTAACCCAACCATGATCAAATCAACTCCACCCCCTACCCTTGCCAAAATATATAAAGCAAGGCATAATTGAAGAATAAATCATCCACAATTATTTGAATAGCATCAAACCTCTTGTAATTTTAAGCTAGAAAGGCAAATCTAGGAGCTAATTAGACTAATTTCTTTTGGAATTAATTTTTTTAGCTTTGTTTATCATACTTTCTCATATTAGGACTATCACTAATGGAAGCTTGCTGAGAGCTTCTCGTTAGCATCCCTAATTAGAGAGCCATAGAGTGCTCGATCGTCTTTAATTTTGCTTAATTAGATTACTATTTGTGGTAATTTAGGTATTATTTTGAGTCATTGATGATACTAACCCTATGAAGGTACTAATCCAAGTACACAAAATGGTGCCCACCGTGGGGTAATAGGCCTCACTAATTTTTAAATTCAGAGACATTGATTTTTTTCTAGTCTATATTTCTATTGTTGTCTATTTTGTAGGTTTTTCAATGCTTTTACCATTTTCTACAATGCGTACACCTATTCCTGCAGTGCGTACAAGGTCTGAAACAATGCTTCTATAGAAAAGTTGTGCGCCTCTACACAGACTTTCAACGTGTTTAATCCTTCTATCTTCTTGTCTAAATTATTTCAGCCTGTGTGTCCAGACTCCAGAGCATGTTCAATCTATTCTGTAGCGTGTTTGAGGATTTCTTTTAACACCTTTGCTTATTAAAACAACACATCTAATTTCTATTTCTGCACGTTTAAGTTTTTCCTGCAGCGCATTTAAAAGTTTTAACAATGCTTTCAGTCATTTCAACAACACATTTAATAGATTCTGCTGTGCATTTGATTAAATTGAAAATTTACAGAATCTAACATTTGGAAAATGATTTGTCTATGTCTGCAGGATGACTGGTCATAAAAAATTCAAAAAGCTAGAGACCAGATTCAATAGTGAGGAAAAGCATTGGCTAAAAAGATCAAAGAGGAGAACATAGCAAATATCAAGCTATTTTTGGAGAACTCACAGAAAGAAACTAAGGTATATGAAAAATATTTGAAGATTGTAGAAGCCTACAAATCTAAATTTGCTTCATTAAATTGGATTTACTTGCCTTAATCAATTTGATTCAAATTTGATAAATAAGGTTAGATTTCAATTTTATTCTTGTTTTTCTTCATTTTACTTGTTTGTGTTGACTAACTTGTTGGAGGAGAGGCAAAAAGGAAGGAACGATTGCCGCTAGGTGAGCCTAAATCATGGAAAAATCATCAAAAATGCCCCTAGCCTTTGCTAGCTTCGATTGAAGGTAAGCCTAAACTTGGTCAATTTTTCTTTAAATTGTGGCCTTGTGATTTTTGTTCAAATCTAGTAAGTAAATAGGTTAAAGGATAAAATCAAGCACTAAATCAAACAACCCCTTGTTTGTGGAAATGAGTAGAAATACACAATTTCCATTAGTTAGTGGGTTTTGGAAATTGAACATTGTTAATAGTGTTTGGGAAGCAAGAATAGATAGGGATATGCTCTTCACCTTTTGGTGAATCAAACTCCCAAAACCTATCTCTTAATTCCATTTTTATCACTTTCAATATGAACATGCTACATCTTTAGTGGGCTCACCTCCAGAGATTTACCTTAACGTGGCCGGTGAGAGGGACAACCCAAAGTGGGATACATTTTCCTTTGCCGCAAAAATCTAACCCACTATAAAATAAAATGCATGCATCCTTAATGGGGTGTGTGACAAAAGGATATTAAGCTTTCAAACTTCCTCGAGTAGTTCGTCGGGATTGTGCAAAACTATGATATACCGGTGGTGGGAAGCCTCCTAATTTTGGGGGATGAAAACTTAATGTCAATTTTGAATGGAATCTTGATTAAATACCTTGTTAAATTAGCAAATCCTACCTTGTAGAGCCATGTTTACGAACCAACTTGTGAACTAGGTAGATTGCTTGAAGTGCTTTTCATGAAAAACCCGTGATAACATCCTTACAAATTCAAACACTTTTTGTGTAGAGAATTAAAAAGAACAAGTGTATTTTTGATTTCTTTGTTTGAAAAATACGTACAACAAGTAAGAGATATCCATTTTGAAAATTCATCTTATATTTTTAATCTCTTCATAAAAACAAACAATTACCAAGTTTGGGGAAAACAATTCTAAATCAAACCTTTGTTGAATGCTGGTTTCTAAACAATCTCATAGACTCGAACTATCTTTACAAGAAGATGGAACCTACATTGCAAAAGAGGTCCCCGAATTTGAATCTCAGAACTCTTTCATAAATCACAACCAAGGGGCTATTCTCCTGAACCTTTTTGAAAAGAGAACTAATCCAATGGATAGAAACTCCACACTTCACGATTACATCCATGGAGGAAATAATGAAAACATTAATCATGCCAATCAAGGGCCTAAAGAAACACTCTAAGATAAGGCCAATAGGGTGGCTCAAGACATCAAATTTCTTGAAGTTATGGACAAATTAATAGAAAGAGATAGGGAAAGATATTTCCTAAATTTAGCCCAAGTAGGGGTGAAACTTCCACATGATTATGACGTTGATCAACTTAAGCAAGATAATGAAGATGATGATCCAATAGGTGTGATGAATAAACAACTAAAAATGTTCCAAGCACAAATCGACCTAATGAAGAAGGCAACCGAACCTAAGCCATTTTCTATCGAGGCCTTATGCCTATTTCCTTTTGATAAAAGCTTGGTTATGGCACCTTTTCTAATAAATGTGGTCTTTCCAAAATATGATAAATATATGGGTAAATCAGACCCACAAGACCACCTTAGAGAGTTTTGTGCTCTAAGTATCGAATTCATGCATGATACAACTTATCTAATGAGACTTTTTCCAAGAAGTTTAGGAGGCCAAGCAATGGAATGGTTCTCAAAACTTCCATAAGGGATAAAGACATTCAAGGAATTAGCCTCCAAATTCGTGACTCATTATTCCTACAACATTGAGCACGAGATCACCATGCTTAACCTATGCGACACTAAACAAGGAGATGGTGAATCTTTCCTAGGGTTTCTTCAAAGGTGGAGAACAGTCTTCGCAAGATATCCATGAAGCATACTTGAAAAGGAAAAAATAGAGATATTTATGAATAACCTAAATGTGGAGATGAATTATAGGCTCCAACTTCAATGTCCCCCTACCTTTGAAAAGCTTATCAAGAATGGGATAAAAAATGAAGAGGTGTTGGTTAAGAGAGGGGAAATCAAGTTATTCAAAGATAATAAACCCTATACCAACACTAATAACAATCATAACTTATCTAATTATAACAATAATAAAGGAGCCAACAGTCACAATAACAAACTGAGACTATGGTTGAAAAACAATAATAAAAATCTTGTGAATGATGGAGTTGTGGAAGTGCACAACTTAAAGGCTACCCCCTTTAACTTATCAAGTGTGTCGAATTCAACGTATAATGTCAATCAAACGACCAAAGACCCTTACAATAATAAAAATCCCAACAACAACAACAACAATGCTAACAACAACAACACTCCCTTTAATAATTCCAATGTCAATAAACCTAAACCTTTCTTTTCCACATATCAAAAGAGAAAATTCACCTTTTTAGGTGAACCTTTAGAAAATGCATTATGGACTTTGGTGGCTAATAAAATCATTACCTTACCCAAATCAAGGCCATATGAACCCCAAGTCAAGCCCAATTGGTGGAATGATTTTCATCATTGTGAATACCATCGCAACAAAGGACATAAAATGAATGAGTTCATGAAACTAAAACATCTTGTACAAGACCTAATTGATGATGAAACAATAAAAGTGGAAGGGCCTCAAAATAACGAAGACCATACGGCTTCCAAAAACCCTTTCTTAAACCATGAAAAAGGGGAATCATCAAATACCAATCCTAACAAAAAAAGAGGTAATGAGAAGGTTAGCTTTGCTCATACTTATGATAACACCATTAATACTCTAAGTGGTGATGTAAACACCATAAATGTGATTGTGGTGAAAGAAAATCCAAAAGAACCAACATCTAATGTTGTAAATAGGGGGAAAGCATCAAAGATTACCTTACCAGGAGGTGCCCCAAGAATTGTCTTACCAAATCAAACCTCATCTTCATCTTTGAAAAAATATAATTTGGTAGACCAATTGCAAAGAACCCCTGCTCAAATCTCTATTCTAGAATTACTCAAGATTTCACCAACTCATAAGGAGATTCTAGAAAAAGCCTTAGTGGAGACCAATGTGCCTTTAAATTTAGACACGCATAAATTCCAAAACATGGTAGGTCATCTTGTTGCACCCCATTGTCTATCCTTTTCAGAACAAGATGATATGTTTTTAAACCACCCGCAAAATATGCCTTTGAATATAGAGGTCTTAATCCACAAGCATAGAGTGAAAAGAGTCCTCATTGATGGGGGAGCTGACCTGAGTATTTGTACCTTGAACTTGGTTAAAGCCCTAGGATTTTCAGAGGAAGCTATTGACCCTAAGAAAAAGATAACCATAAAAGTTTATGATGATGAAGAAAGAGAATCCAAGGGAGTCATATTACTTCCCATTAGAGCTGGTCCAATGCAAAAGGAGACCATTTTCCAAGTCCTTGACCTAAAATTAACTTACAATATCCTATTAGGAAGGCCATGGATCCATGAAATGTAGGCCATACCTTCAACCTACCATCAATGCCTCAAGTTTCCCTACATGGGACAAGAAGTCATGGTAAGCGGGGATTCAAACCCTTTCCAATATTGTAACAACATAAATCCTATTAATGAATCCTTAGTCCCACATAATATAGAAGGGTCTATGCCCCAAAGAATAGAACAAGGGCAAAGTCCAAAATATCTTCCATCTTTGAAGGGAAAATAAAAGGAAGAAAAATAAATTATTGTTGAAAATAACCAAAGTATTAATAACCTAACTACATTGACAAAAGGAAAAGAGAAGGTTAGTGAGGAAAGAACTCCTGAGAAACAAAAAGAACACCAAGCAAGGTCTGTTCAAATTTACACCAAAGATTCCCATTATCAAAAAATGGATCATATAATGAAGAATTTTGAAAATCAATGTCAAATCAAACAAAAGGGTGTAGGTGAATACTCCTTATCCATGATGGATCTACCCTTATCTCCAAAATCCCATGGAAGGCCATCTAGTCTACCTCATAAATATAATGATCACTTTGTAAGAGAAAGCACTTCTTTTTCCACAGATGAAGAAGATAATGAAATCTTAAATTGGCTATATAAGGATGAGGAGTCAAGTGCTCATGAAAAATGCATTCAAAACATAAGCATTCCTACTCATCAATATGGCAAAGGATGTCAAATAATGTAAAATATGGGGTATAAAGGACAAGGGCCTCTAGGTACAAGAAACAAAGGACTAATAGAACCTATCAAAATGTCATGGAGAGATAGTACATAAAAGAATGGATTGGGCTACCTAAAACAAGGGTACACTCAAAAGAAGTATCCTTTGGTTTATGACCAATTCTTACAACTAGGTTCCCAAAGTGATGAAGATTCAAACAATTGGGAATGGGAATCATTGTCAAATGAGTCATGTCAAGATAAAGAGGTTAATGTAATCCATACCTATACTTCTAGCAAGGGAAAATAATAAGCCTCAGGATCAAATAAGAATCAAGCTTCAAGTTCTAGTCAAGAGGTCTTAGATAATGTGCCAAGTCAGGAAATTGAAGGAAATATATGGGTAGGAGAGCCTTATGTTCCAACATGGAGACCTACTATAGGGGAATCTAACCCTAGATTTAATCCAAGAGAGTTTTACCCATTAGAGACCCTGTTGGAGCTTCTCCTTGCAGGACCAAACTTGAATCAATAGATGGGATTGATTCTCAGGGTAGACACTCAAGCTTGACAAGAAAATAGTCCAATTGATGAGGATAGAGAATATACTCCTTCTTTGAGCTCCACATCACTCAGGTAGATATTTCCTTATCTGCACACTCAAGACACCTCATGATAAACAATAGGCCTGCATATAGATTATTGTGGAATAATCTTCAAACCCCTTCAGGTAACTTGTACCCCAATGAAGCCAATTCACATGCAATAGCCCTACTTGCATAGAATGAGTTTAAAGACTAGAAAGGACCTCCTATTATTACTACCAACATGAAAGGGAAAGGTATTTTATTTGCATGATTTTAATGTTGGGTTGAAGAGACCCCTGAGATACACTAAGTCTCTGATAGACCAGTGCCTTGTCCAATGGGCCAAAGAGTCAAATACCCTGTTGCAAGAGAAAGCTATGAAACAAGAAAATAGTATACTCAATGTGTTGATGCCTGACATCAATCACACACCATGACCAAACCTCACTTTAACAATCCACCTGTGTATCCAAATATGTTATTACCCATCCAAAGGCGTTTAACCCTCCCCTTAGAAGAGACCTATAAATAGATAATACATTAACTAGCATCCACTGGAAGACAAGCATGACATATCTTTGACACCTTAGATCATACATACATGAACACTAACTCTAAACTAGTTATCCCTATGAAGACAACTCCACTTGCAAACACATAGGCAATACAAATACAAAAATCAAACACCATTGATGTATGATTAATGGACTCAGAATTCAAATGGAGATAGTTTGGTACAGTAAGAATATATTAAATCCTCATGCATAAGACAAACCATTACAATATGTATTATGTTCTCAAAACTAGAGAGGAAAAAGGGAACACCCTATATGCAGAGAAAAAGGAGAAAAATCTACAAGAAAAGGACCCTTCACTTGGAACCACTTCTCAAAAATTTTTTGAAGAAGGAACCCTTAAACCAACTTACACAACTCCCTTTATACCCCCTAGTCATCTTGGAATCCTAAAAGGATGCATCAAGATTCAGATGACTAGGGTTAGGGTTTCAAATACCCAACCAATCAAAATACAACAAAAGTTATTGAAGGGGCAAGAAACCAGTTGGCCATGCCTGTGAAAGATTTGCACTTATGATAGATCTCTGAGAAAGTACTGCAAATCATGAAAATTCAAATTTGTCAACTTGTTTGGCCACTTACAGCATGCCTCGAGCACAAAACCGCATAGTACATACCCCTGCAGATGATCATGGCACACCTTGGACCACATTGTAATAACAAGCAGATCATCTCCTACCAACTCCAGTCGCTTCTACATTGAATTCTAGTCCTTTCTGTCATTGAGAAACCCTTAAAAAATTTAAATTTGAAAAAAAATGGTTAGTTTCAAGTGCCAGCAACGAATCGACGGTCATAATTTAAATCTGGGCCAACTTTAAGTCCTGACCATCCGATCTAATTATTTTGTGGGCCTTATGTCTTACTCATCAAGAAACCCTGGGTTAACATTCAACGACTACGTGACAATGACTTTTCCTCATTCACAAAATGAAATACTTAACCTAAGTTTAACCCCGTGAACTATCGAATGAAGGAAACTTACTAACCCCAGTCCTTTATTTAGTGAACTGGCAGCTGAAAGAATTCATGAGTTCGCAAAACACTTTATGTCTCCGCTAAATAATTTAGCGATTATGTGACCTTCCTTCGCTGAATCACCAGACCTTTTAGAACACTGCCGATTCCTTGCGAATGAGTGAACCATTGAACTTTTTCGGCACCGCTAACCTCATTTATCTAGACTGCTAAGACCTTAGACCCCACCTAGGCCTGCTTTATGCCACTTGTCATTACCTCATTCGCGACTCATGCTCGGTCATCACTGACATAGGACCCACCCATTTTAAGCCTTTGAAAATAAATAAGATCTCATGGCTCTGACACAATCGATGAGAACTTACACCAACTACAAATTTTGTCCCCATCACTGATCCTTCTGATAATGATCCCACTGTGCCGCATCATCCACATCGACCAATAAAATTTGAACAATACTACACCACCTGGCAAATGGCCCCACTAAGAACATTAAGCCACTTGGAAGATTAGATGGTTGGTGCATGATCTGAAGGGCTTTGAAGATTCTATGTGCTCATACGCCAACCGTCGATCTTGAATCGTCTGATTGAGATACCGGGCCCACCTGACAACACATCCAACTCACACAATGTGGACCAATCACAATACAACAAATCAGCATATCTGGTAGATGGACCCACCAAAAGAAAAGGTTATGTCATACAAAAGAATCAATGGTTGTCTCAAAATCTCATACATCTGACAAATCTCATAAGAATTTATGCCCGTTGTTGATTAACTACAAGTGTCAGGACCCTTTGACAAGCCGGCAACCCAGGACCCACTGACAACTGCCAACATGTTAAAACATAGACCAATAAGATGTCACCATTTGTGCATATGTGTCAACAGACCCACCTATTTGAGAAGCTCTATCATAAAGGAGAATCAATGATTGGTGTAAGATCTCAAGCCTCTGACAAAGTCAATGAGAAGTTACACCAACCGTCAGATTGAGATGTTGTCAGAAGACCAGGCCCAGGAAAATACAAAGCCAAAACATTAGGAAGTATTAAAACAGTCAGACTTAGGAAAAATTAAAATACACTAGGCACTAGAAAGTTAGGAAAGATTAAAGGGGACCCCACCGACACATGAAAACCTAACCGCGAACATGGTAAAGTGGTCTCTAATAAGCACATGCAGATTTGGAACTTTAGGTGACCTGAATAAAGTAACACGAAATTAGAACAGGGCCAGGGTAAAGCAAAGGGTTTCTCCTACCAACGACTATATTTCCAAAATTTTAAATCAAAGGTTTAAGGCAGAGACCTGAGAAATGACTGCAAAGACCAGAAGAAAAGGGCTAAGGCCATGAAATTTTCTCTAGGTGCTAATAGTGGCTCTAGTTGGGGATGTATGCCTCTTGCAGGCATAACAAGGATCTAGAATCACTGGGAAAAGTAGACCGATTACTGAAAGAAAGGCACAGAGACCTCAAAAAAACACAAGAAACACACCAAGGAAAACAAGAAGGGAAACTATATACAAAGTGTACACATTTTTATAAACAACCTGAAACCTCAAAACCTGAACCAATCTTTGCCCCTGTCAAAAATCTAGTTTTCATTTCTTTCTACTTGAGGTAAACTGGATATTTTATTCCCATTTGTTTCACCAGGCATATCAAAATTTTCAATCAATCCATCTGGCAAAACAAAATCTTTATCTTCACCTTCATAGTGCATGAAAAAACCTGAAGCATTTTCATCATCTTGCTCACTATGAAAGTAAAACTCAGCATGCTCATGAATACTATCATCAAATTGAAACTGTTCTTTCTCTACCGATTCATGTATGCCATCAATCTGAAATGCAAAAGTCACATACTTTTATTTGATAAAAATCCTCATTCATACCTTGACTTTGCATATCCTCAGGTGTAGCTAGTTGGAGCTCAAAAGAATAATCAGGTTTATACTTACACATGTCATCATTATCAAATTCTGTAACATTTGAGACCTCCATGTGTTCTTCAAAAATTGGGTTGATAATTCCATGTAATACTCCTTGTTGCACATCATGCCAGAAAATGGGCAGATCATCATCATAGTCCTCATCATATAAAGTATTAGAAAACACCTTAAACTCACTACCCATTTCATCTCCATGGAGACTCTCAGCATATGAAGAAAAATAAAAACTACATGAATATTCACAGTCATCATCACCTACTAAGCATGTAGTATCCATGATTATGCCCTTGTTATCCAAAAGAGACCCATCAGATAACACCTTGTTCAAATCTTCATGTTTTGCCTCACTGATATCATAATGAATTGTTGTTTTTCTATCTTCATACCTTGAGGATGAATCACCCTCAATATCTTCACTGTCCAAAGAATGTTCACTTCCATCCTCACTTTCTCCTTCCCATGTTGCATCTGACTCATATGAAGACACCACAACCTCACTATCTTCATCATTCCAATTATCAATACTTAAGGACATAAACCCAAGTGCATCATCAGGCCCAAGGCTGTCATCACTAAGTATCCAATCTCTGATACATATATAATACTCTTCCCACAATGCATTTGACCAACTGGTTGACTCATGAAACCAAAGATCCAAGAATAAACCAACGAACTTAGATTCTAAAAACTCAACATCATCAAGAAGCTCATTATATACATCCCAAAATCTATCATAGAAAAGAGATATGGATAGATCCTTTTTTGCATCCTATTTTCAATCTCATCAATGACATGCAATCCCTAAGGATGCCCTGCTCAAGGAAAGCAAGCTCCTCCTCAAGCTTACCCATCAAACTTAATGCAATACTTCCATACAATTTTGCAGAGATGCAACTGAAAACTTGAAGTATGCAAACCTCTACTCACACCTTATCCTTTTCTTAGTGCTTGATCACTTAATAAGGAAACATCTAGACCTTGAAGAGTACTTGAGAGTTTTGTAGCAGAAGACTTTGTTGACTGGAAGGCAGGGTAGATCTAGAGCTTATCATGAAGCTCCATTAGGTTCTTTATCAGTAGAGTCACCACCTCCTTGAAGAGGAATTTTTTTTTTACCTTTCTTTGTACCTCTTCCAATCAACACAAAACTACACCAGGATATCACACTGTCTACCAGGAACTGCACTGATCAAATAGAAACTTTAGAGCCACCACTCAATACATATTGAGAAGATATTAGCAAATGCTTTATTTTTATATTTGACTCTTTGATCATATAACCAGACTCTGAGATAGTTCAGAAAATTAAGGAATTGGACATCTTAAACTTACTATCATTTATCATTTTCCTAGCAGAGTCACCAATTTTTTGGAGCTTCTCCTTGCAGGACCAAACTTGAATCAATAGATGGGCTTGATTCTTAGGGTAGGCACTCAAGCTTGATAAGAAAATAGTCCAATTGATGAGGATAGAGAATATCCTCCTTCTTCTTTGAGCTCCACATCACTCAGGTGGGTATTGCCTTATCTACACACTCAAGACACCTCATGATAAACAATAGGCCTGCAGATAGATTATTGTGGAATAATCTTCAAACCCCTTTAGGTAACTTGTACCCCAATGAAGCCAATTCACATGTAATAGCCCTACTTGCATAGAATAAGTTTGAAGACTAGAAAGGACCTCCTATTATTACTACCAACATGAAAGGGAAAGGTATTTGATTTACATGATTTTAATGTTGGGTTGAAGAGACCCCTGAGATACACTAAGTCTCTGATAGACCAGTGCCTTGTCCAATAGGCCACATAGTCAAATACCCTATTGCAAGAGAAAGCTATGAAACAAGAAAATAGTATACTCAATGTGTTGATGCCTAACATCAATCACACACCATGACCAAACCTCACTTTAACAACCCACCTATGTATCCAAATATGTTATTACCCATCCAAAGGCTTTTAACCCTCCCCTTAGAAGAGACCTATAAATAGATAATACATTAACCAACATCCACTGGAAGATAAGCATGACATATCTTTGACACCTTAGCTCATACATACATGAACACTAACTCTGAACCAATTATCCCTACGAAGACAACTCCACTTGCAAACACATAGGCAATGCAAACAGAAAAATCAAACACCCTTGATGTATGATTAATGGACTCATAATTTAAATGGAGATAGTTTGGTATAGTAAGAATATATTAAATCCTCATACATAAGACAAACCATTACAATATGTATTATGTTCTCAAAACTAGAAAGGAAAAAGGGAACACCCTATATGCAGAGAAAAAGGAGAAAAATCTACAAGAAAAGGACCCTTCACTTGGAACCACTTCTCAAAATTTTTTCGAAGAAGGAACCTTTAAACCAACTTACACAACTCCCTTTATATCCCCTAGTCATCTTGGAATCCTAAAAGGATGCATCAAGCTTCAGATGACTAGGGTTAGGGTTTCAAATACCCAACCAATCAAAATAAAAGAAAAGATATTGCAGGGGTAGGAAACCAGTCGGCCATGCCTGGGAAAGATTTGCACTTATGATAGATCTCTGAGAAAGTACTACAAATCATGAAAATTCAAATTTGTTAACCTATTTAGCCACTTGCAGCATGCCTCGAGCACAAAAACACATAGTACAGACCCTTGCAGATGATCATGGCACACCCTGGACCACATTGTAACAACAAGCAGATCATCTCCTACCAGCTCCAGTCACTTCTACATTGAATTCTACTCCTTTCTGTCATTGAGAAACCTTTCAAAAATTTAAATTTGAAAACAAATGGTCAGTTTCAAGTGCCAACAGTGAATCGGTGGTCATAATTTAAATCTAGGACAACTTTAAGTCCTAACCATCCGATCTTGTTATTTTGCGGGCCTTATGTCTTACTCATCAAGAAACCCTGGGTTAACATTCAATGAATACGCGACAATGACTTTTCCTCATTCGTGAAATGAAATACTTAACCTGAGTTTAACCCCGCGAACTAGCGAACAAAGGAAACTTACTAACCCCAATCCTTTATTTAGCGAGCTGGTGACTGAAGGAATTCGCTAGTTCGCAAAACACTTTATGTCTCCGCTAAATAATTTAGCGATTATGTGACCTTCCTTCACTGAATCGCCAGACCTTTTGAACACCGCCAATTCCTTGTGAATGAGCGAACCATTGAACTTTGTTGGCACCACTAACCTCATTTATCCAGACTGCTAAGACCTTAGACCCCATCTAGGCCAACTTTATGCCACTTGTCATTACCTCATTCACGGCTCATGCTCAATCATCACTGACACAGGACCCACCTACTTTAAGCCTTTGAAAATGAATGGTGGGTGCAAGATCTCATGGCTCTAACACAATTGATGAGAACTTACGCCAACCACAAATTTTGTCCTTGTCACTAATCCTTCTGACAACGACCCCACCATTCTACATCATCCATGTTGACCAATAAAATTTGAACAATACTGCACCACCTAGCAAATGGCCCCACTGAGAACATTAAGCCGCTTGGAAGATTGGACGGCTGGTGCAAGATCTAAAGGGCTTTGAAGATTCTATGCACTCGTACACCAATCGTCAATCTTGAGTCCTTTGATTGAGATATTGGGCCTGCCTGACAACATGTCCGGCTCACACAACGTGGACCAATCATAGTACAACAAATCAACATATCTGGTAGATGGACCCACCAAAAGAAAAGGTTATGTCATACAAAAGAATCAACAGTTGTCTCAAAATCATATACATTTGACACATCTCATAAGAATTTACACCCACCGTTGATTCACTGCAAGTTTCAGGACCCTCTGACAAGCCGACAACCTAGGACCCACTGCCAACTGCCAACGTGTTAAAACATAGACCAATAAGATGTCACCATTTGTGCATACGTGTCAACGGACCCACCTGTTTGAGAACCTCTGTCATAAAGGAGAATCAATGACTGGTGTAAGATCTCAAGCCTCTGACAAAGTCAATGAGAACTTATGCCAACCATCAGATTGAGATGTTGTCAGAAAACTGGGCCCAGGAAAATACAAAGCTGAAACATTAGGAAGTATTAAAATAGTCGGACTTAGGAAAAATTAAAATACACTGGGCCCTGGGAACTTAGGAAAGATTAAAGGGGACCCCGCCGACACATGAAAACCTAACCGCGAACATGGTAAAGTGGTCTCTAATAAGCACATGTGGATTTGGAACTTTAGGTGACCTAAATAAAGTAACACAAAATTAGAATAGGGCCAGGGTAAAGAAAAGGGTTTCTCCTACCAACGGCTATATTTTCAAAATTTTGAACCAAGGGTTTAAGGCAGAGACCTAAAAAATGATTGCAGAGACCAAAAGAAAAGGGCTAAGGCCATGAAATTTTCTCTAGGTGCTAACAGACCCAAGAGGATTCTAGTGAGGAAGATTTTGACCCTAGTTCTCTAGAGAATCTTGAAGAGGCACATATCATACACTAAGCGATATGATGTTTGAACCTTCAAATGAGGTCATGTCCGTAAACCCTATCGAACCAACCCAAAACTTCAATCCTTTGTCCCTTATCAATCCATATCTAATCGAATGGGATTCCTTCGAACCTACCATCCTCCCCACATTCTTGAATGATAACTTGGTGTCCCAATACCTTAATGCGGTTGAGCCTTTTTATACCTTGGGATATCAAGAATAAAGGAAAAAGGGGAGTATTCAACCTTTCAATTTTGAAAAAAGTGTAAAAAACAAAAAAAATAAAATATGGAAAGAATCTAATGTTGAAAACCACATTGTGGCAACGTTAAATAAAAAAGAAAAATAAATAAGGAACATTTTCTAAGGTGAAAACCCAACAAAGGCACCTAAGGAATAAAGGTTGGATACTTTTCCCAAGAACTACAAGGAAAGATCACCTATTTTAATTGAACCAAAATAAAAAGTTAACATCAGGTCAGAATTAGAGCCAAGAATCATACACTTATCAGCGTCCCTATCTAATGAGGAAAGAAAGGATTTCATTAAATTTTTCAAAGAAAAAAAATTCAATTTTGCATGGTCATATGATGATATGCCAGGATTAGATCCAAATTTAATCATGCATCATTTGAATATCAGAGGAGTAAGACCGGTTAAGTAGAAACTAAGGAAGATGCATCCACACATAGCTTTGCTTGTAAAAGTGGAGTTGGAGAAATTGTTGAAAGTAGGGTTTATAAGAGCCATTGATTATGCTGTGTGGATTTCAAACATTGTGCCAGTTTCTAAAGCAGACAAATCTATCAGAATTTGCACAGACTTTAGAGATCTTAATCTTTCATGTCCTAAAGATTATTTTCCTCTGCCGAGCATAGATGCCATCATAGATCTAACAAAATGACATTAAATTTTCTCACTTATGGATGGATTTAGTGGTTATAATCAAATAAAGATAGCACCTGAGGATCAATGTAGTACCCTACCCCTAGTTTGATTTTATAAATGTTATGATTATTTTAGGATGATAGATTATATGTTAGGAAATTATTGATGTTTATGATTTTACTAACCCCATACTTGCATGTGTATGGTTGATGTGTTTATTTTATATTTTTGTTTCACGTGCCTGATGTGGTTGAAGGACAGAGTTGTAGTTACTTGCTTGCGAGATCCACATGATCGACCGATCCCTGCCATTATCTGTTATATATTTATATATGTATGCACATGTGGGTTTTGTATGCAGGTTTGCAAGTGCCGGGCATCGAATTCCCTGAATTGTCAGGATGAGCATGCCCTATCACAATATCTCAAATGGTAAGAGAGGGGAGATAACACAAGTCCAAAACCCTAACCTAAGCTTAATTGTCCTAGGATTGGACAAGTATCAGTTTGACTACCCTACCTAGATTTGTCTAGTTGACACGAATTCATGGATCCCTTTTTGGTGTTTTCTTGGTTTTACTTTGTTTGGTTTTACCTCGTTTGGCTTCAGTTGATTTATTTTTCTTGTGGGTGATTTTTTATGATTATTAGATTAATGATTATAGTTAAATTTAATATAAATCATATTCCTAAGTTTATTTGAGAAAATTTAATTAAAAGTTAAATAATTGAATATTTAGATTTAATTGATTATTTAATTGAAAATTAGATTTAATTATGTTTGTATGTTTTATTAAATTATTAAATATTTAATTGCATGGTTATATGATGCATTACATATTTAAACTATTTTATACATATTTTAATTATAACATGTGCGTTAACATTAATTAAAAATTGAATTGTTCTAAAAAAGTTATCAACTTATTTTTAATAGTCAAAGTTGAGTAGTGCATGTAAAGTGTTTTTAATTATTAATTAAGATTTATTTTCAATTTTTGATTGGGAGTGGATGTCGGAGTTAGTTGTTGAGTTATCTTTAGGGTTGCATGAAAAGAGGAATTGAATTTCTATTAAGGAGTAATTGCATTCATTTGGGAGGGGGACAGGTTTTGGAGGAAAAATTGGATAGGCAGGTTGAGAGAACTTGGTTGAGGATTTGATATTGGAATACTTTGATGTTTTGGGATTTATCTTCAGATCTAGTCTTCGTTTGAATATGTCCTTCAATTTTGAGGTAGGGTTTGATTTATTCTTCCTAATATGCTATTTTGTGAATTTCAAAAATAATATTCTCTTCGCGCTTGTTTATGATTACCTATCTGGATCTATTCTGTGTATTTTTCTCTCTTCCTCACTGTATTCCAAAATTAATTGTAGGAGAAACTTTGTAGTATATATTTATTGTTTGCTAATGTTGGAATGGATCTGGTAAAGGTTTGAGTTTGTGAATTGCGGATTTAATTAAATAACCACTAGGGTTTCAATCAATTATATAATCAATTTGAATAGATTAAATTTCAAAAACCCTGTTTGTTGAAATTGGTTGTTCTAGGATTTTTGTATATAATATATATATTTATTTATGTGTTCAACAATAGGATTATTGTTGGGTTAATTTTTAAAGAAAATTATCCAGGTTGGATTTATATAAAATTAAATTTAGTGAAGATATTAAAAAGAGGAAAATATAAATTCATATATATAATCATTGTTAGTATGTTTAACAAAAAAAGATTATTAAATAAAAAATGATTATATTTATTTTTTGTATGTTTTAAGGAAAAGCTTGTTAAAAAAAATAATAATTAAAAAAAAAAGATTTTAATTATTTAAGGGGGGACTGTATCCTGTCCCTTTCCCTATCCTTGCGTCAGTATCCCTGTACCCCCTGGCATAAGCGCAAGGCTGTGCGCAGTCCAAGGACTGCCACATGGTAACCCTTGGGAGCCATGCCACAACCCTCGGGCTGACATGATAGCCACCAAAACTATCATGCGTAGTCCCATGGGGACTATCATGGTAGTACCGTGGCCCCCATAGAAAACCTTAAAAAGTGCTCTACACTTTTTCATTAATTTTGTTAAATTATTAATATTTAGTTTAAATTTATTTCATTTTTAATATTTGTTGCAAATTTTAATATTTGTTGGTAAATTTTGTTATTTTAAATGTTAATATTTATTATAAATTTTGTTATTTATTTGAAATGTTAATATTTATTTTAAACGTGGATATTTATGTATAAATTTTAATATTTATTTCCTTTTGGGTATTATTATTGTTTTTTTCTCTTAAGCATAATAATATTAACAGGAAAGGTAATTACATCAGAGTATTGTCCATGATATTCTTACAAAATTTACATGTTCTGCTTCTATGCTGACTAATCTAGTATAGACACAAAATTGCTTACTAGAGCATAATAACTAACAAAATAACAATAATGAAACCCAATCACTTAGGGAACCAGGCCGTCCAAGGCCTCTGGTGGTCAGGCCACTTAAGGCATAGGTCACCATGATATATGATGTTGTACGGGTTGGAGAAATAGGCCTCCCATGGCAATGGTGGCACAACTATAGGAGGAACATATATGGAGTCGGTAGCTGTAGGTAATTCATCCGAGAGAGTTTCTGACAGTGCTCCACATTGTTCACTACTTGAACTCTCTTGTTTTGAATCAATAATCACTTGATGTGTGATCTTTGTAGCTTCTTGCATAGTTCCTGTCCCTGCAATCTGACCCAGTATATCTTCCTCTATTATGACTATATCTCGTAGAGGTAGTGTCTGTCCCTGTTCTTTTAACTGATCCAACATCTGTTTGATGGTGATGTCAAAATCAAATTCGACATCTGCCTTGGTACTCATATTGTAATTACTTTGGTTCCTGTCCATAACCTTCCAAACACTTCTAATGACCTTTAATGCTTTACTCTCCTTTACCTGAATTACCATTGTAACCTGCATGGAGACATTATGGATGGTGAGCCTCTGCAGAGACTCAGTGAGAAAACAATGTCTACTCTTGAAATTATTGTCATTCCTAATTTTCCAAATATGCCATAGAATATGATAAGAAAGAGAAACCCAAAATTGATTAAATCCCTTAGTCCTGGGATAGATCTAGTTAAAACATTGAAAACATTAAAGTTTAGACCCTGCACCAACCCAAAAAGATTCCATAGTTCGACAGCGAGGCGACAATCAAAGAATAAATGGGTAATGGTCTCAGGCTCAGAATAGAAAGAGTAGGGGAAAGGTGCACCAGAAGGGTCTTTGAGAGGTAACCTATGTAGAAGGAAATGCCACAGAAAATAGAGGATTTTGGGTTCTGCTAGGGTATGCCAAAGCTTAGATAGGGTTTTACTCCAAAAATTGGGTTCCTGGCTAAGATGCCACTTGGTATTCAGGTGTTCAAAGATGTCATCCGAACTAGTAAGAAAAGCATATATATATTCTTGACTTTAGACTATAACAGAGGGGTACCATCCTTCCATTTAATGAGTCCAACTCTGTCCGAGTCCACATTAGTGTCTCTAGGTAGATTAAGGATTGAACAACTATCTCTCAGCATGGAATACGTTCTCCAATGGGAAGGGGGAATATCATATTTTTGGGTATTATTAATATTGAGAAAGGTATTTTCTTTTCTTCCATATTTAACAAAGTTGGAATTTTATTATTCTTTTTAAATACATGGAATTTGTGGTATATAATATAAATCACTTTTATTTGTATTTAAAATATAAGTAATAAGGGCTATGATTTAGTTTATTTTTATGTTGTTTAATTAATTTTTCCATATTATATTGAATTATTATTTGAAATCATTTAGGAATCTTTGTATTAAGGTTGTTATAAAGTATTTAAACTTGAGTTAAATAGTTTAGTGAATTTTGGCATGTGCATTCATTGTAGTAAGTTTATATTTTATATTTTATTATAAAATATAGGAAAAATAATGTATGCTTGTTTATGAGTTAGTTTTACATCTGCATGGAGTAATTGGGCAAAAAAAAAGTTTTTCTGCATGGATATTTAATTTGAGAGTTGTTCAAATGTTCTTATTGGCAACATGTATTTTACAAGTGTTATGTTTCTACTGAAATTGTGCATTTTCATTCTGTTGAACCTATAGGATGAATATAGAGAACATTCTTTAATTTTTGCATTATTATAATGTTTATGTTAAGTATCTCTTAACAGATTTATGCATTTCTGCATGTGGATTCAATTATGTTCATTATGGGATTTAAATGCTTAAGGTTAGATTTTAACCTTCTATGATGTGAGTGTTGTATTCTTCATTCCTGAAGTGTCTTCTTATGCTTATTGTGATATCAGGATACTAGAAGACCTAGGGGGAACACAAAGGTTGAGGTATGTGTCAGTTGTTCATGTTTTCGGTATTATGTTTTGATGTGTGTGTGAGATCCGATTATACCCTGACTTGACCATATGGGCTCATGATGCTTTGTATTCTAGTTATGGTACCTTTGTAATTATTTCTAGTTCTTGTGTGTGAAATTGGATCTGGGATTACCTGGTTGTATACCTGATTTGATCTATGTGAGATCTGTGAGCCTAGGGTAGTTTACCTAGATATGTAGTAGGAGGTGGCTTGCAATAAGTGCTGGGGCCCACAAGTGGCTGCCAAGATCACTTATTGTAAGTATTTATAATCAAGTGATAACTTAATATAACATTGAGAGATATTAAAATGAACCTAATAAGATATGCTTCCTCACCCAGGCATTAGTGCTAGTACAGACTAAGATGGAGGATGAGATGATGCTTGCCACCTTTTAAGGTGTGTGTCTAGCATAGTTAATGGCTTCATCTGTACGAGAGGTCATTGATACCGTGTATGGTCACTTGGGTGTCAGGATCTAGAGAGATTACCAGGACAAAACTCAAGGGTTAGACATACATGATTACACCTTCCTATGCATAGTCTAGTTATCCTACATGTGTTGGTTGCCTCTGGATTAGTGAATCTTACCTTGCTATCTTTTGTACACCTTGAGTTAGAGAGCTTTCAGGATCTTTTCCTTAGCTTGTTCTGTTTGATGTTTGTTATCCAAGTGGGATCTGGTGTTACCTCTTCATCACGATGGGAGTGGACTATTTAGGTTCATGAGGTCAGGGGGTAGTGATTCTTTTACCATTTGAGATTCTGACATTCATGTACCAATGCTAGATGATCCCTGTGGTAGTTGTTCCTTCTTGATCTTCATTGATGGAGTTGTGTTCTTCTTCTTCTTCTTCTTCTTCTTCCTTATTATCATGTATCTTTGTATCATTTAATCAGAGATATCATGTGTACTTTTCAATTATTGTATTACATACCTTGCAACATGTGTAGTGGATGTAGGTTATTATGGATACCTTATGGTATTGGCTATATTTATATTATCTTATATGTGACATTGCATTTATCTTTCATTTGTTTATATGAGTTTTGTAATTGTACCTAATCTAAATTAATTAATTAATGTTAATTTAATCTTTGTCGAGGAACTCTTGAGAGTTGTAACCCGTGTTGGTTGTTTGTATTAATGTGAGTAAATGGTAATTGCTTCCGCATTGATGTTTATCTTGTATGTTAACTTTAAAAAAAAAATTATTCTGCAAACTTAGATGCATGTTTAGGTTAAGTTCTCCTGGGTTCCCTGGCGGGGGCATTACACTTGGTATTAGAGCACCAAGTTCTACACTGGGAACTCTAGGAAGTTGTGTGCCCATTAGATGTCTAAACTGTCAAAACTTGAAACCAAACATAGACATATAACTCTTTTTGTTTGAGAACCATTAAATTGCAACTAAAAATTATGTTTATGTTTTCTCTTAAATGTCTTTGAGATATCACTTTGTCTAGTGATTGTCATAGGTGGTTTGACTGCTTATTGTGTGTGGGTACCCTCTGTAATGCACCTAGGGTGAAGTACCTTTGGGCGTCATGAAGCGATTACTCCCTTGAGTGTGGCTAGCACTAGTCACCTTGTTATGTGAATTTCTTTTTTGTGATTGATAATTTATTTTGGTTGATTGATGAATTGTTCGTGTTGTGTATGGGCTAGCATTGAAATTTTGAACTTTTCTTATGATTGGATTAGTCACCTAACTCTCTTTTCGATATCTATTTTGTGATGCTAGTCACGCTTAATTTATTGTTTAAAATTGAGTGCTCATATGATTTAATGTTGGAATTGTGATTCCCCCACTTGGGTTTTACCTTTTCAAGTTTTGTGGTGGCTACTTTGAATGTTTGGTATTGTTGGCCCTGTTATGTGATAAGTGTTGTTTCTATCATGTTCATCACGGACCACTGATAATATGTATAAGGGAGGACATTGTAGAGATGGTAATATGTTTGCGGTGTGAAAATATAATAATAGTGTCTCCTATATGTTTGCATAAGTGTTGCATTAACTAGATTTACATGAACTTCTCAACTTATTATTTGATGAAGATATGAATGTGTGTTTTATGCAATTGATTACAAGATGTTTTCTATAGTGATGAATGAATAAAGGTTTAGATCTATTTGAATTGTTAATGTATGATTGATCAATGTGATTTTTAGTTTATTCCTAACCATAATTATATTGCTCATAATGATTGTATATCATGTCCTTATTTTATGGTTTGTTTTTAGATGTTGTGTTTTGTTTTTAGTAAATGTTTCGTGCTTGAGGGATATATATCCTTATTAATTTGTGGGCTTCTAGGAGTAAGCCTAATCCTAGGGGGGGTGGATGTAGTACCCTGCCCCTAGTTTGATTTTATAAATGTTATGATTATTTTAGGATGATAGATTATATGTTAGGAAATCATTGATGTTTATGATTTTAATGACCCCATACTTTCATGTGTATGGTTTATGTATTTGTTTTATATTTTTGTTTGACGTGCTTGATGTGGTTGAGGGACGGAGTCGTAGTTACTTGCTTGCAAGATTCACACAATCGATCGATCCCCATCATTATCTTTTATATATTTATATATGTATGTACATGTGGGTTTTGTATGCAGGTTTGCAAGTACTGGGCATCGACTTCCCTGAATTTTCAGGATGAACGTGCCCTATCACAATATCTCAAATGGTAAGAGAGGGGATATAACATAGGTCCAAAACCCTAACCTAAGCTTAATTGTCCTAGGATTGGACAAGTATTAGTTTGACTGCCCTATCCAGATTTGTCTAGTTGATAGGAATTCATGGATCCCTTTCTGGTGTTTGCTTGGTTTTACTTTGTTTGGTTTTACCTCATTTGGCTTTAGTTAATTTATTTTTCTTGTGGGTGATTTTCTGTGATTATTAGATTAATGATTATAGTTGAAATTTAATATTAATCATATTCCTAAGTTTATTTGAGAAAATTAATTAAAAGTTAAATAATTGAATATTTGGATTTAATTAATTATTTAATTAAAAATTAGATTTAATTATGTTTGTATGTTTTATTAAATTATTAAATATTTAATTGCATGGTTATATGATGCATTAAACATTTAATCTATTTAATCTATATTTAATTATAACATGTGCATTAACATTAATTGAAAACTGAATTATTCTCAAAAAGTTATCAACTTGTTTTCAATAGTCAAAGTTGAGTAGTGCATGTAAAGTGTTTTTAATTATTAATTAAGATTTATTTTCAATTTTTGATTGGGAGTGGATGTGGGAGTTAGCTGTTGAGTTATCTTTAGGGTTGCATGAAAAGGGGAATTGAATTTCTATTAAGAGGAATTGCAATCATTTGGGAGGGGGACAGGGTTTGGAGGAAAAATTGGACATGCAGGTTGAGAAAACTTGGTTGAGGATTCGATATTGGAATACTTTGATGTTTTGGGATTTATCTTCAGATTTGGTCTTCGTTCGAATATGTCCTTCAGTTTTGAGGTAGGGTTTGATTTATTCTTCCTAATATGCTATTTTGTGAAGTTTGAAAAGAAAGTTCTCTTCGTGTCTATTTATGATTACCTATCTGGATCTATTCTGTTTATTTTTCTCTCTCTTCCTCCCTATAATCTAAAATTATTGTAGGAGAAACTTTGTAGTATATATTTATTGTTTGCTAATTTTGGAATAGATTTGGTAAAGGTTTGAGTTTGCAAATTGCTGATTTAATTAAATAACCACTAGGGTTTCAGTCAATTATATAATCAATTTGAATAGATTAAATTTCAAAAACCCTATTTGTTGAAATTGGTTGTTCTAGGATTTTTGTATATAAAATATATATTGATTTATGTGTTCAGCAATAGGATTATTGCTGGGTTAATTTTTAAAATAAATTATCCAAGCTAGATTTATATAAAATTAAATTTAGTGAAGATATTAAAAAGAGGAAAATATAAATTCATATATATAATCATTGTTAGTATGTTTAAAAAAAAGATTATTAAACAACAAATGATTATATTTATTTTTTATATGTTTTAAGGAAAAGTTTGTTAAAAATAATAATAATAAAAAAAGATATTTTAATTATTTAAGTGGGGGGGGGGGGACTGTACCCTATCCTTGCCCCTGTCCTTGTGTTAGTAACCTTGTACCCCTGGTATGAGCGCAGGGCTGTGCACAGTCCAAGGACTGTCATACGGTAGCCCTTGGGGGCCGTGTGACGGCCCTTGTGCTGACATGGTAGCCACCGGGATTGCCGTGCGTAGTCCCACGGGGACTGTCACGGTAGTACAGTGGCCCCCATGGAAAACCTTAAAAAGTGCTTTACACTTTTTCATTAATTTTGTTAAATTATTAATATTTAGTTTAAATTTATTTTCTTTTTAATATTTGATGCAAATTTTAATATTTGTTGGTAAATTTTGTTATTTTAAATGTTAATATTTATTATAAATTTTGCTATTTATTTTAAATGTTAATATTTATTTTAAACGTGGATATTTATGTATAAATTTTAATATTTATTTCCTTTTGGGTATTATTAATATTGAGAAAGGTATTTTCTTTCCTTCCATATTTAACAAAGTTGGAATTTTATTCTTCTTTTTAAATACATGGAATTTGTGGTATAAAATATAAATCACTTATATTTATATTTAAAATATAAGTAATAAGGGTTATGATGTAGTTTATTTTTATGGTGTTTACTTAATTTTTTCCTATTGTATTGAATTATTATTTGAAATCATTTAGGAATCTTTGTATTAAGGTTGTTATAAAGTAATTAAACTTGGGTTAAACAGTTTAGTGAATTTTTGCATGTGCATTCATTGTAGTAAGCTTATATTTTATACTTTATTATAAAATATAGGAAAAATAATGTATGTTTGTTTATGAGTTAGTTTTACATCTGCATGGAGTAATTGGGTGATAATATGTTCTTCTACATGGATATTTAATTTGAGAGTTGTTCAAATGTTCTTATTGGCAACATGTATTTTACGAGTGTTATGTTTCTACTAAAATTGGGTGTTTTCATTTTGTTGAACCTATAGGATGAATATAGAGAACATTATTTAATTTTTGCATTATTATAATGGTTATGTTAAGTATCTCTTAACAGATTTATGCATTTCTGCATGTGTATTCAATTATGTTCATTATGGAATTTAAATGCTTATGGTTAGATTTTAACCTTCTATGATGTGAGTGTTGTATTCTTCATTCCTGAAGTGTCTTCTTGTGCTTATTGTGATATCGGGATACTAGAAGACCTAGGGGGAAGACAGAGGCTGGGGTATATGTCAGTTGTTCATGTTTTCAGTATTATGTTTTGATGTGTGTGTGAGATCCGATTATACCCTGACTTAACCATATGGGCTCATGATGCTTTTTATTCTGGTTATGGTACCTTTGTAATCATTTCTAGTTCTTGTGTGTGAAACTAGTTTTGGGATTACCTGGTTGTATACCTGATTTAATCTATGTGAGATCTATGAGCCTAGGGTAGTTTACCTAGATATGTAGTAGGAGGTGGCTTTCAATAAGCGCCGGGGCCCATAAGTGGCTACCAGAATCACTTATTGTAAGTATTTATAATCAAGTGATAACTTAATATAACATTGAGATATATTAAAATGAACCTAATAAGATATGCTTCCTCACCCAGGTGTCAGTGGTAGTATAGACTAAGATGGAGGATGAGATGATGCCTACCACCTTTTAAGGTGTGTGTATGGCATAGTTAATGGCTTTGTCTATACAAGAGGTCATTGATACCATGTATGGTCACTTGGGTGTTGGGGTCCAGAGAGATTACTAGGACAAAACTCAAGGGTGAGACGTACATGATGACACCTTCCTATGCATAGTGTAGTTATCCTACATGTGTTGGTTGCCTCTTGATTAGTGAATCTTACCTTGCTATCTTTTTTACACCTTGAGTTAGAGAGCTTTCAAGATCTTTTCCTTAGCTTATTCTGTTTGATGTTTTTTATCTGAGTGGGATATGTTGTTACCTCCTCAACACAGTGGAAGTGGACCATTTAGGTTCACGAGGCCAGGTGGTAGTGATTCTTCTAGCATTTGAGATTATAACATTCATGTACCAGTGTTGGATGATCCTTGTGGCACTTGTTCCTTCTTGATCTTTACTGATGGAGTTGTGTTCTTCTTCTTCTTCTTCTTTCTTATGATCATATATCTTTGTATCAGTTATTCAGAGATATCATTTGCACTTCTTTTCGGTTATTGTATTACATACCCTGTGACATGTGCAGTGGAGGTAGGTTATTATGGATACCTTATGGTACCAGCTGTATTTATGTTATCTTATATGTGACATTGCATTTATCTTTCATTTGTTTATACGAGTTTTTTAATTGTACCTAAGCTAAATTAATTAATTAATGTTAACGTAATCTTCATTGACGAACCCTTGAGAGTTGTAACCTATGTTGGTTGTTTTTATTAATGTGAGGAAATGGTAATTGCTTTTGGATTGATGTTTATCTTGTATGTTAACTTTTTAAAAAAAAAATATTCTGCAAACTTAGATGCATGTTTAGGTTAAGTTCTCCTGGGTTCCCTGGCGGGGCATTATAATCAAGAAAAGAAGACATTTACATGCACGTGGGGAACATTCTACTAAAATGTTATGTCCTTTGGTCTAAAAAATGCTGGAGTGACCTATCAAAGAGCCATGATGACCATATTTCATGACATCATGCACAAGTTCATGGAGGATTATGTAGATGATATACTTGCTAAATCCCACTTAAGGGAGGAACATCTACCCATCTTAGAAAGAATATTTGTAAGATTAGAACAATTCAAAGTCAGGCTAAATCCAAAGAAATGTGCATTCGGTGTACAATCAGGAGAACTATTGGGATACATGGTTTCAACAAAAGGGATATAGGTAGACCCAACCAAAGTAAAGGAAATCATGGAAATGGGGACACCTCAAAATATCAGTCAAATGAGATCCCTTCAAGGCAGGATTCAACCCATCAGAAGGTTCATCTCTCAATTAGTAGAAAAGTGCCACAATTTCACTCAACTCCTTCACAAGGACACATTGTTGAAATTGGATGAGAAATGTGAAGAAGCATTCATCGTATTGAAGAAGTACCTAATGAATCCTCCAACATTAATGCCACCAATAAGAGGCAAGCCCTTAATTTTATATATCTCAACGATAGAACATGCATGAGGGGCACTCTTGGCTCAAGAGGATGAAGCTGGTAAAGAAAAGACCATCTACTATATAAGAAGAACATTGGTGAAGTATGAGTTGAACTACACCTTCATTGAAAGAGAATGATTGGCGTTAGTTTTTTCTTTCTAGAAACTATGCCATTATATGTTATCCCACAAGATTTGACTCATTAGAAAGATTGATCCCTTGAAATATCTTCTCAGCAAAACAACATTAAATGGAAGATTGGCCAAATGGGTCATGGTTCTAAGTGAATTTGACATAGACTATGTAGATAAAAAATCTATCAAAGGCCAAGTAATAGCTGATCAATTAACAAAGTCACCTTTAAAAGATGAACATCCAATCCAAGTAGAATTTCCAGATTCTGAAAGCATCAATGTTGAAGCAAAGACATGGCAATTGTATTTTGATAGTTCTTATACACAACATGGGTCAGGAGCAAGGATACTTTTGATTACTCCTCACGGGTCCACAATTCTAAAATCATACAAATTTCTATTCCCATGCACAAATAACATAGCTGAGTATGAAGAATTGGTCATTGGCATAATGTTGGCATTAGAATGGAAAGTAACATAGCTACAAGTCTATGGAGATTCCTAACTGGTTATTAATCAAATTAATGATGAGTATCAAACTAAATATTATAAGTTTATACCTTGGATATTTTGATGTTAAATATCTTTGTTTGTTTACGCAATATGATACCTTGGATATTTTTATGTCAAATATCATAATACCAAAATCCACCTGCAACATAGAATCCGATGAACTCGATATTCATACTCTCATGATTGGTTTCAATCACTGATAGTTGTACCAAGAATGTGAAAAAACCATGTAAAAGGGCAAAAAGTATTCATATAATCATATTTGAACTATGTGATGGTTGTACTAATTTTAGTATTCCAAAACTGCTCATTGATGAATGTAAGCTCCTAATTTATGAATAGTGATAACTAGCTACATCCATCTTAGATTAAATGTATTTAAGTGATTTGACTTTCTGAGTTTGAAAAAGAGAAAAAGGAAGAGAGGGTGGAGTAAATAAAAAATCAAATCAAAATCAAACGCACATCAAAACTACATGTGATAGAGTGTGTTGGAAATCAAAATCAACTCAAAAACAAAAGTGCTCTGCATTAGACTAATTTCATTTTTTAGATTCATCTAATTCATAGTAATCTTGCATCCATTTAGGAAATTAATCTAAGTTCATTAAATTACATTGCATTAGTTTACATTCATTGAGTAATTATCATCTTATAGTTGCATTAATTACATCATTAGGACATTATTCATTGCATTTAATTAAGTTCATTTTAAAACATTGCATTTATACTAGTTTTGCATACATCTAGTTTCTTCCATTCATTATCTTTCATTATTCCATTTAAGTTAAATTGCATTGGGTTGCACTCTTTTAAATTAAAGCTTTCACCATGTCATTTAAGTTCATTGCATTAGTTTTCATCCATTGATTAATCCTCATCATTTAATTGTATTAATTCATCACTAACCATTACTAAGATTGCATTGCATTCATTCTACAACATTGCATTTTCAAAATCATCTCATTAGTACATTGCATTGTTCATCTAGGCACACTCATCTAAATTCATACATTTAAACATTTAATTATATTCAAACTTATAAGTGTTAGGTCATTTACATTTACATATAAGATCATCATTATATCATTTACATCATTAATCATTAAATCATCCAACTTCATACATTACATAACTACATGCATCACATTTTGCATCACATTTATATCCTCTGAATCCATTACATTTAATATACACTACATAAATCCATACCATCAAATGAATTACATCCATAAAGCATCATCACATAGCGTTAATCATTAATATCATTAAAATGATATATTATAAACATTAACACATCTATCACATACATCCATCTACTCTATGTCATAAGTAAGAAAATCATTTAAGCATAGTTAGACATCTGCATTCATATCATAAACTGCATTTGAAAAGCATTAAAAAAAGCATGTAAAGATAGAATCATATAGATCTGCATATCATATCAAGCACCTAAAAATAAAGTCCAACACATGATGAAATCATATAAAGTAAATCTATCAATTGAGTATCAGAGTCCATAGTATCATCAAACTCCACCAGTATCTAGAAATCAAAGTCCATCAAAAGTATAACGAGTATCAAAGCATAAAAAGAATCAAATGATAAAAGAATAATGTGAGTCCAATGTCTTGAGATAAAAAATGAATAATCATAATGTACATTAAAGAATAAATATATAATCTAAAAAATCTCAACTACCAGAACCACCAGGACCATTAGGACCACGATTAGCATCTGGAGCCCTACTTGAGCTAGCCTGTAATCTATGCTGATTTATAGTAGCCATGAAGGTCTGCATCATTAAACTAAGTTGGGTCACCTGATGTCTCATCTCTGACATCTTAGATTGAAAAGATCAAACATCTGAGGCCAATACTAGTGTAGGAGGAGCCTGTACCTATACCTATGTGGGAGGAGCCTGAGCAGGTGGAGCCTATGGGGGAGCCATAGAAGAAGATGGAATGGAAGAAGATGGAATGGAAGTAGATAGAATTGAAGTAGATGGCATGGAAGAAGAAGAAGGAGCCTGTACAGGAGGAGCCAGTGGAGGTGGAGGTGCTGGAGGACCCTGTGCTTGATCTAACAAAATCTTTACAGCTTGGGCATCCACATCAGCAATAACCTATGCACCAACCTGCCTAAAAATCATAACTTTGTGTTGGCCCCATCTGGCCAATCTATCCACACCAACTTGATGCAAGGATTTTTATGGCCCACCACTAACTCTCATCCAACCACCCCTCATCCATACTCTACGTCTAGGAGGAATATGCGCATGAATAATGATTGGTATAATGGCCCTGCCTCCTCTCTCACCACACCAACCCCATCATCCTTGATGACCTCATCTTTGACCCCCACCATTACCATCACCATCTTCATCATCATCATTAGTATCCTCCTCGATCTCGAGTACTCTCGCAACATGATCAGTAAACCTTGGAAATAGTTTTAGAGTGAACCACGTTGCATAGTGATCATTTGTCATCCTGACATCTACTATGTGATCCCTCATATCCCACATAAGGTGGGGAAGCTACAGTAACTCCTCTTGAGTAGTCTGATAATCAATCTATGGGCCCCATATAGACCGCTCTACTTGTAATTAGGTGTATAATGCCAATCCCTGTGGCGTACCCTGTATGCAGCCATATTGGCGTAGGACCCTCAGAAAGAAGAATCTCTCAATAATCAAGGGCATGCACCCTATCATCCAACATGACATACACATAAAAGGTAACTCAGTTGCATGCTTTGGCCATGCCTCACAACCAATATATGGTCTCCAGATGACCAGATCAATGTAATCGATGATATGATGCCAATAGTCTAACTTGCCCAAATGGGCTTGTAGCACCATATCCTTGTGCATCCATGCAAAGGGCCAGCCTGGATCACAGTGATGAACTAAGATAGGTCAAGTGATAGGGATGTGCTCCCATGTCCACAACTATAAAAGGACCTCCCTGATAGAAAGAGTGGTGCCATAATGATACACTACATCTTTCAGCTCATGGTATAGTTGAGCAAGCACACAAGATCCTCAGTGAAATCTGCATGGCTGAGCGATCATATCCTCCAGGATATGGCTACAATCGATGGAAAAACTATGATGTCACGGATTAGGTACAAGGAACCCATGAACAAGTGCACCCAAGACTGTAGGAAGAATGACAAAAGGATGGGAACTATGCCCACTGAATAGAATCATCTCCAATGGTAGGATCAGCAAATACCCACTTGTATGTTGTCCCATCATACACTTGGTCATAATAAATTAGCTCCCCATGAGTAGGGATGCATAGTAGCTGATACACATCCTAGAGAAAAATGGTCAAGTCCCCCATCGGCAAATGGAAAGTGTTATGGTCAAAGTACCACCGCTCTACCATAGCTATCAATAGACCTTGATTCATGTGGAATTGAGGGAGAGAAAGAAGGAAAGACAAACCACATCAGCCAATGACTCAATGCTCTACACTGCTTAAATCATCTATCATACCGAATGACAATGGGTACATGCCATAGACACCAAGTGTTTTAAGCTCAGCTTGCAAAAAGAAAGTTAAACACATCAGAAATCAAAATCATTACATATTGGATCATCTAAAGTCAATCTAAAAATAAAAACCTAATTGAAACACAATCAATTTTCCTGATTCTATTTAGAGAGGACGGAAAATTTATCATCATCCACCATCTAAATTAAGATTAACCATCAAATATTCAATATTACATGACTCAAAATGACATCATATGACTCGCTATCAACTGGACTTGATACCTAAGCCAATTGATTGATTGACAACACTAGACAGATCAAAAAACTAACTTAGAAGCTCAAACATTTGACCAAACAGGGTATACACGCTATTTAAATTCTTAAAAGCACTAAAATGCTACACAAATAATTACACACACTAGAAAAATGTGTATGCGCTACAAAACTTAGTATGTGTTACAGGAAAGACCTATATGCGCTGCTAAAATAATCAAAAGTGCAATCAAAATTGTACGCACTACCGAAAAGGGCAATTGTGAATCATGCCCTAGTTCAATTGCTTGTACGTGCTACTAAAACTTGCGTACGTGCTGCAAAAAATTGCGGATGCACTTGAGAAAGATTGTATGCGCTACGAAAGCTATTGTACGAACTATTTAATTTGACTAAAGAAAAAAAAATGGTTTTTCCTTAAAAAATCCAAAATTTTCACATTAAATGTGGAAAATTAATAGGGCAAGTTGTCAGAGTACATACTGGAGGTCTGTAGCCAGGTGGATGCATATACTAATGACCTCACTTGAACCTATGCTCATGAATCAGGATCACCATCGTTGAAAAGGTCAGAAGAGGGTCAGAGCAAAAAGTCAAAAGGAGAGGTAAAAATGAATAGTAAAAAGACCTTTTACCCCTATATATAGCCCAGTTTGACCTAGAAAGGGCATCTTTGACCAAAAAATGACTGGGAACCCAATTTTTACACCTGTTCTGCCAAATCAGGGGCATTTTTCATCAAATCATCAGGCTTACATTATCAGAAATGAAATTGAAATTCATTATTAATTAAAATCTTTCAATGCAAATTGATCGAAAATGTAATATTTTTCAACTGAACTAAAATTTCATTTCATTTCTAAGGGCCATACACTTGGACAATTAGGACTAACATCATAATCAGTAAATTAGGGGCACGACCATCAAATTAAAGCTTAATCTTTCATCAAATCTTTTTTCACTTATCAATCAACAGGGGCATCAAACATCAAATCAGAGAAAATTAGGTACCATATCAGACAACCTATCATCAAATCGACCATCATGGACTTCAAATAAATCAAAACTACATCAATCCATCATCAGAATCTACATCTTCTATCAAACATTGAATCAGACATCAAAGGTAATTAGGAGTTCACATCAAAATGATCAGGACATTCTTTGAATGGATACGCTTCGTGCGTCAATTCAAAAAGGGGCATTTGTAATCACCTGAAAATGGATGAGATCAATTCAAGTGAGCAATCAAGGCAAAATCAATGCAATAAAATCAAATCAAGCTAAAATCAAAGAAAAATTGCAATCAATCCATAATTCAAATTTAATTAAAAATCAAAAGCCATCAAATCAATTTAAATCCAATAAATTATGATAAATCAATTAATTGTGTAATTAATCTAATTAATTGCATAGTTCATTTAAATTAAACAAACCCATTCAAAGGGTACACATGGATAAACATATTAATTAAATTCAATTAATTAAATCCTATTTTGCCTCAACGACCAAATGGGAGGAAAAATGCATCAACCAATAGGATTTGAGAACCAAGCTCACATGGATCAATATCACATCCAATCTCCACCACCCATAGGGAGAAAGAATCTTGTCCACCCATTTTGTCCTCTTGTCCCAAGCTTTGAGGACAAAATATTTAAATGGTCTCCAAAGGTGGAACCATGGACCTAAGCCTAACCCAACCATGATCAAATCAACTCCACCCCCTACGCTTGCCAAAATCTATAAAAACAAGGCATAATTGAAGAACAAATCATCCACAATTATTTGAATAGCATCAAACCTCTTACAATTTTAAGCTAGAAAGTCAAATCTAGGAGCTAATTAGAGTAATTTCTTTTGTAATTAATTGTTTTATCTTTGTTTATCATACTTTCTCATATTATGACTGTCACTAATGGAAGCTTGCTGAGAGCTTCTCATTAGCATCCCTAATTAGAGAGCCATAGAGTGCTCAATCATCTTTAATTTTTCTTAATTAGATTTCTATTTATGGTAATTTAGTTGTTATTTTGAGTTATTGATGATACTAACCCTATGGAGGTACTAATCCAAGTACACAGATAGCATATGGAATAATGACCTCGTGTCATGACAATGGTCCAAAGGAGTGGACATATCAAGAGACTTCCTATAACATATTTTCCATTTATTTTATTCTTAATTTGGATCAAGATCAAGGGATAAATATGGATAGGATCGCACAATCATGATAAAGGGGTGATAGAGGCTATGAGTGACAGTTTGGGATTATGGGAAGGCTTCTTAGGAATAATGAAGGTGGATTAAGTATAAGAAAGATCATGATATGGTAGAATGAATGCAACAAGTGAATAGGATAATGCATGTCAAGATACTTAATGCTCATGGATATGTTCAACCTTGTCAAGATCAAAGGTGAAAGATGGAATAAAAATTCCAGTGAGATAAATGGTAGAAAGATGGAGGATATGATGGATGGAACTTGCCCCAAAGTGTAGAGTGCGAGAGAGAGGAATTACGCATGACACCTATTTGCTAGGTTTTCATCATGGTACTTTTTCAAGATGCCATAAGAAGTGGTTTTCACCATAGGATGGATTTATTTCTCTTTACTTTTCTTTTTTTCTTATTCGTATTTTGACTTTTGGAGGGACTCAAGCCTCATGCTCTTTGGATACTCCTTGAAAAGGTATGATATGACGAGCCAAGGATTCTGAAAGGTATGATCAAAGATGTTGATAGGGTGATGAAAAGGTGATATGGTGGATAAGGTAGAGAGTGGCTAAAGATTTATGCAATGTATTGGATAAGGGAAATGGAAGGATAATGAATGCGAGGATAATAAGTCTTTCTATGTGTGGGCATGAAAAATAGAATGGAAGAATAAGGAATAAGAGGATCAAGAATATTATCAAGATCAACATCGACACACACCTTGAAGGGTAGTGGGATAATGGAGGAAAAAATGGGTGAGATAGCTTGAGGCTTTGATGTAAAAGAGGATATGGATCTTGAGACACAAGGACTCAAAATGGATGTATAAGATGGAATGTGTTTGGGAGAATGTGGAGTGGAAGCCTTTGGAATCTTGAATGTCAACTTTGATTTTTCTTTTATATGTAAGTCCTTCAAAAGTGACTTGGGAATCCACACTTTATTTGATTTTTATTTCATTTTGGATGCTTTAAAATGTATTTATTTAATGAGGGATTTAAGAACCCATATTTTATTTGATTTTTCTTTTGGCTTAATGGATGCTTTAGAATGGATTTATTCAATGATGGATTTAGGAACCCACATTTTCTTTGATTTTTCTTTCTTCTTGATGGACCTTTGTGGTCTCTTGAATATTTTTTTTTCTTGCATTCACCCGTCGATTAGATAGGACATAGCGATCTTCATACATAAGTGGATTCTTGATTTTTTGATTCTTTTGTTGCACATGCAAATTGATTCCAAAGGACTTGGTATTGGTGGATGAATAAGGTTGATATGGATGGTTCATATGGGTGGGTGTTTGGTTTCTCAAGTATGTATTTTTTTGTTGATCTTGATAGGATATAGGGTAAGTGTGTTGGCAAGTGATGTTTAGGAGCCCTAGGGATCACTTAAGGTTTGTCATTTATGGAAACACTTATGTTGGAATGATTGCATGTAGAGAGTTTTGGTATTGGAGACTCAGTCATGAAAATGACTAAGTACAGAATCAAGATAATAATATACTATGGTACAATTTTGGTTAGTGAAGATAATATATGATGTATTATGGCTTGTGATGTTAGGAGAAGATATTTTGGGATATGTAAGACCTTCATTAAAGGTTACACATGTTTTGGTGATGAGATCAGGAAGATACAATGATACGAAGGTATGCGAAGATAGAGAATAAGTGAAACATGGCATATGAGTAGTTGTGATGATTGAGGCAAGGTTAGTTGGTATGAAAACATGCTAAGTCAGATGGATGTTGTATATTATCGACACTTTGGTAATATAAGATCACCAACTCTATGTTTATCATTTGCATAAGTAATTATTATATTTTTTTTTGTATTTTGAGAGCCAATTGGATGACATAATTTATATAAGTATAGAGTGTTTTTGTGGAAGCAATGAGAGTGATTGTGATGATGATGTAATGGATTCAAATTTGAGAGAAGAGAGTAGATGTGAGATCAGTGTTTGACAAAGCTATAACTGGAACTATCTAAGCATAGAAAATGCTTGTATTGTTCATTTTTGAAGAGCACTTTGTGACAGTATTCTGATTGTAAGAGCTCGAAGCTCACCTATCTGCCAATCCTGGATCTGCATCTCACTTCCCATGAACCATCTTGACAACCCTCTATAATTGTAGGTCAGATCGCAATCTACTACCACACAACAATCAATGAGGGCTTCAAGAGGAACCTACAAACCTAGATTTGTAGACCTAGAGCAAGATCTCACCTCGCTTTGATACCAGCTGACGCAAGGTAGGGAGAAAAAAGGGCCAAACAATGGTGCACCCTAATGATCCAAGCCTACTCAACACATGTGGAAGCACACAAACACAATAGTGAGAGAGAGAATACAAAAAATTTGATATATATTCATCAAATAGACTAATACATGCTGAGATGTAAGGCCTTCCTGGTTAGGGCTAGATATTACAGTGAATTACATAAGTCCTCAAACATGCGAGGATCTGACAAATCTCTACTTCTATCTTCTATCCAAAAAAATTACCTCCTAAACTCTAAACAAACAACTACATTTATACAAGAAGCTACCAAACTGAGTTGGCCTTCAGATCCATAATTAATGGAAGGAACGATTAGATCTAGGACCACACACTTCCCAATGATGGATTCAAACATTAAATCTATGATCCAATATAAATGCACAAGTCATCCACAATAGGAACCAAAACTAAACCCGTCAGTGAGAAAGATAACCGAGCAGTAGACAAGAAATGCCAAGCGCTAGAGAAACAACCGACCACCTAAGAGAGAACCAACCACACTCGGTAACCAAAGGAAACTGACCAACTACCGACCAACTTGGTCAAAGTAGAAACCAAGCAACACAAATAAACTCCAAATTGTTTTTGCTGACACAGGATTGCCAAGTACCCGAGATGCTCCTGCATCAAGAAGTCTTAGGCATAGCATGGATATACTCATAACACTTTATGCTTACATCTGCAACTCATTTGGACAATTGGTGTACAATAATTTAAGTGGTAGAAGAGGTTACATGTTTATGAGTCTAAGTTCTTGAGCTACCGGTGGTAGATCTTAGATCGGTGACCGGTATGGATATTGGGGTGAATATAGTTGTTATGGTTACTTGTCTTAGATGATAAGGATTTTATGAGATGTCATTTATTCACTTGAGGCAAGCAATGGGGTGGATTTAAGGTGATACCTTAAGAAGTCAAAATGTGTTTGACTACCTTGAATATATAACTTCCATATCTTATTTTTGGCTGATGCGGTCATGGTAAAATGTGTTTTACATCAATATTTCATTTTGGCACATTCTACCTAAGTGAGAAAGTATTTGAATTTCAATTTTTATGTTGGTGAAAATTGGGTATATAATTGGTACTACTCTTATTGAAAAGGAATATGAAGTTGTTGTTGATGGTTGATTGTATGAAGTGAAATTCATGATTGCTAGGGTTGTAATCAAGGTTTTGAATATAGGTAGAATAGAGAGTAGTTAAAGAGAGTAGATAACATATTGGATCTAACAAGAAAGCACTGCTACATCCATATAATTACTTGTTGTTCCCTAATAGTTACAACAGGAAAATCCCTTAATTGGGTAGACTTTAACAGGTCTTCTAGTGTAAATCCCTTAATCGAGCAGACTCACATAACTAAAATCCTCTAGAAAGGTAGATCTTAACAAATCTCATTGTACTCCTAACATTGTACTAGTCACTCCTAATAGGGTGAACCCTTAGAAATGGTATTTGTAGCTCCTAACAAGGAAAACCTTTTTACCATAGTGAAGATCTTGTGGTCATCATCCCAACCATGATTTTCTCCCTCTAACTGAGGGTTTCCATGATAAAAATCAATGTGTTATGTGTGATGCATGTGTGGATGTCTGATGTTATTTATTTTTATTTCATTGCATTAGTTATATATTTTATTATTTGGGATTTTATAGTAAATTTAATCATACTTGTGGTTGAATTAGTTGGTTACCTATTTGTACTGGTTCATCCCCCCTCTTAATACCATCAAATACTAACAAATAGATCTCTGCACCACCAAGCATAAAATAGGGAAATATTTTCCTCATTCTTACAACATTGGCTAAATGTTTCCTCTAAGGCATCTTCCATTTAACAACCAAGGAAAAAATCCACAAGTTCATAGAAAACTGCCAACTAGTTCTAATGTGTGATCTACACTTCCAATGCATTGAGTCTTTTAAAGAGCTAGATAAGTAGGATTGAAAGTAGAACTAGCCCTCACTTTGAAAGGAATACTAAAGAAAGAGACCAGTATGAAAAAACCCTATGAAAAAACTAAATTTTGGTCCAAAAAAAAGAATGTAAAAAATGATGGTGTTGTGGATGCAAAGATGGCACAACCAGTCTTACATGTACAAACACCAACTCCAGTCCAACCTACCCAAATCTCACAAACTACTCACAATGTTAACATTATTTATCCTAGATAAAGTCCTGGATAGGCTAATACTACCACACAACAACAAATTTATGCAAGAAGGAATCCCCCTCCACGATGAGAATTTTTGCCTCTTGTAGAACCTCTTGAGATGATCGCAAAGAAATTAATACAGTATCATTCAGTCACTTTACCTAAGATAAGACATTATGAAGGTCCTAGTAAACCAACATGGTGGGATGATAATGGTTACCGTAACTATCATATAACTAAAGGACACAAAATAGCCAGTTGTATGCAACTGAAACACATTGTCTAATATTTCATCAACCGTAGTTAAATCAAACTAGTCACTAATTATGGCACCACCAACCAAGACCAAAAGATTTTACAAAACCATTGATGAATCATGAAAAAGGTCTACCTCAGGAATAAATAATCATTCAATCCTCATCTACACTAAACATGACCCAAATTTGACCATAAACACCATCACCATCTAAGGTCTAGATACCAGTTGTGTTGTTGCCACCTGTCGAACCAAAATAATAGTACAAGGAGTCACGTCAAAAAATTATATACTAAGTAAGTTGTCCAATCCACTATCAAGTCAATACAAATTTCTAGACCATCTGAAGAAAAATCCAACACAAACCTCTATCTATGAACTTCTCTTTATTTTTCTTGACCATAAAGAAGTCTTAGACACAACCCTACAATAGATGTCTATCCCAAAAGACCTAGAAGTTGATGAGTTTCAAGAAATGGTAGGGTATCTAGACACTCCACATGATGTTTCCTTCACTAAAAAAGATATTCTAACACATAAACCATCCCACAATGATCCTTTTCATCTAGAAGTCTTCATCCATTTCCACAAAATTAGGCAAGTCTTGATAGATGAAAGAGTGGGTCTGAATATTTGTACACTAAAATTCATACAAGCATTGGGCTACTCTGAGAGTTTTGTGGATATCATGAAAAAGATCATAATAAGAGCATATGATGATGAATAACATCTCTCCAAGGGTGTCATAAATATCCCAATTAGACTTGATCCAGCAACACAAGACACAACATTCCAAGTACTAGATCTAGAGCTCAATTTTAACATGCTCCTAGGGAGATCATGGATCCATTCCATGTAGGTTGTACCATCTACTTATAATCAGTGTCTAAAATTCCCTCACAATAGAGTTGAAATCACCATGTCTAGTGATAGAGGTTACTTTCTATATTGCACAAATCTTAGAGAATCTATTTCTAATTAGGTACACAATAATCAAGAAGCATCAATTATTTCTTCTTCTCAAAAAATAGATCCCACAAGTATTGCAAAATTAATAGTGGAACCCACATCAAAGCTAAAAATCAAGGTACAAGAAAAGGGATGTGGAGAATAAACCTATGAAACTTATTCTATGTAATAAAATTACCTATCTCATCTAGGTCATATGGAAAACTGAGGCAACCTCTTGAGAGCAAGAAATAACTAACAATTGTCTATCCACCAATGATTTTCATAAGATGGGGAGATATACATGAAGAGGTCATTGAAGATAATCTAACCTCTTGGTTGTATACAGATGAGGAACCCCATGAGATCAAAATTCTAGTACATGAATATGGAAGGGGTATAATGGGAATTTGGGCCTAGAAAAGAATGAGCAAGGAATATTGGATCCAATTGCTCCTACCCAAACCCCAAAGCATCAAGTTTAGCTTATAGATCACCTGCAAGTGGCATCTCAAATATCTCATTGCCCACTGATATTAATGCTTGTGTTTATGACCAATTTGAGACATTTGAGGAGTCCCATTTAGACATAGACTCTAATGATTATGAGTGGGATACCCAATGTACCATAGATACCCTATGTATATGTGATGAACCTAACCTATTCGGAGCACGTGTAGACAAGAAAATGTTAGCTTAATGTTTGAATTATGGAAAGGTGTGTATTGAGAGAGGAGGGATGAATCAGTACCCTCAAAAATGTTTCAAATTGAATCCTTGTAAACATGAATATTAATAATTGACTCTATCATTTGAATTCACTATACACTTAATAACATAACTGAAATGTAAATGCATGTAATCAAATTAAATATGCAAACATGAAACTTAATACACATAACACGTGTATTTTGGTATCATAGAAACCCTTGTTAGAAGGTAAAAACTACGGTGGGGATGATACCCACAAAGATTCACTACTATAGTAACAAAGTTTTCAATTAAGGCTACAAAGATTTGATCACTTTTGGTGATCTTACCCTGTTAGGAGTAATAATAAGATCAGCTAGATCTACATGGTTAGAGGATTTTAGCAACACAATTAAGTGTGCACTCAGTTAAGATATTTACAAAAGAATTATTAAGTTCACTCTGTTAAGAGATTTAAGGTCTACTACAATGGTTAAATAGTAACAGTAAGATTGATTTGTAAATAGAAACTAATATTTCTTGATATCATATATGTTATGTACTTATCTGTTATCACCTTAATGTGATTGATCTTTTCTCTAAATTCTGCTCGGTAGCCTTCTATTTCTAATAAACTATATATGCTTTGTTAATTCTTGTGAATCATAACCCCATTTGATCTTCGAATGGATTATTTTAGGATGATAGATTATATGTTAGGAAATCATTGATGTTTATGATTTTACTAACCCCATACTTTCATGTGTATGGTTTATGTGTTTGTTTTATATTTTGTTTGACGTGCTTAATGTGGTTGAGGGATGGAGTCATAGTTGCTTGCGAGATCCACACGATCGACCGATCCCTGCCATTATCTATTATATATTGGTTTGCAGGTATCGGGCATCGATTTCCCTGAATTGTCAGGATGAGCTTGCCCTATCGCAATATCTCAAAACCCTAAGAGAGGGGAGATAACACAGGTCCAAAACCCTAACCTAAGCTTAATTGTCCTAGGATTGGACAAGTATTAGTTTGACTGCCCTACCCGGATTTGTCTAGTTGACAGGAATTCATGGATCCCTTTCTAGTGTTTGCTTGGTTTTACTTTGTTTGGTTTTACCTCGTTTGGCTTCAATTAATTTATTTTTCTTCTTGGTGATTTTCTGTGATTATTAGATTAATGATTATAGTTAAAATTTAATATTAATCATATTCCTAAGTTTATTTAAGAAAATTTAATTAAAAGTTAAATAATTGAATATTTGGATTTAATTGATTATTTAATTGAAAATTAGATTTAATTATGTTTGTATGTTTTATTAAATTATTAAATATTTAATTACATGGTTATAGGATGCATTAAATATTTAATCTATTTAATACATATTTTAATTATAACATGTGTATTAACATTAATTGAAAACTGAATTGTTCTCAAAAAGTTATCAACTTGTTTTTAATAGTCAAAGTTGAGTAGTGCATGTAAAGTGTTTTTAATTATTAATTAAGATTTATTTTCAATTTCTGATTGGGAGTGGATGTGGGAGTTAGTTGTTGAGTTATCTTTAGGATTGCATGAAAAGGGGAATTGAATTTCTATTAAGGAGGAATTGCATTCATTTGGGAGGGGGACATGTTTTGGAGGAAAAATTGGACAGGCAGGTTGAGAAAACTTGGTTGAGGATTTGATATTGGAATACTTTGATGTTTTGGGATTTATCTTCAGATCTGGTCTTCATTCGAATATGTCCTTTAGTTTTGAGGTAGGGTTTGATTTATTCTTCCTAATATGCTATTTTTTGAATTTCAAAAAGAATGTTCTCTTCACCCCTATTTATGTTTACCTATCTGGATCTATTCTGTTTATTTTTCTCTCTCTTCCTCCCTGTATTCTAAAATTAATTATAGGAGAAACTTTGTAGTATATATTTATTGTTTGCTAATTTTGGAATAGATTTGGTAAAGATTTGAGTTTGTGAATTGCTGATTTAATTAAATAACCACTAGGGGTTCAGGCAATCATAGAATCAATTTGAATAGATTAAATTTCAAAAACCCTGTTTGTTGAAATTGGTTGTTCTAGGATTTTTGTATATAAAATATATATTTATTTATGTGTTCAGCAATAGGATTATTTCTAGGTTAATTTTTAAAGAAAGTTATCCAGCCTGGATTTATATAAAATTAAATTTAGTGAAGATATTAAAAAGAGGAAAACATAAATTCATATATATAATCATTGTTAGTATGTTTAAAAAAAAGATTACTAAACAACAAATGATTATATTTATTTTTTGTATGTTTTAAGGAAAAGCTTGTTAAAATAATAATAATAATAATAAAAGATATTTTAATTATTTAAGGGGGGACCATACCCTATCCTTGCCCTTGTCCCTACATCAGTACCCTTGTACCCCCTGGCATGAGCACAGGGCCGTGCACAGTCCAAGGACTACCGCATGGTAGCCCTTGGGGGTCGTGCGACAACCCTTGGGCTGACATGGTAGTCACCGAGATTGTCGTGCGCAGTCCCATGGGGACTCTCACGGTAGTACCATGGCCCCCATGGAAAGCCTTAAAAAGTGCTTTACAATTTTTCATTAATTTTGTTAAATTATTAATATTTAGTTTAAATTTATTTTCTTTTTAATATTTGATGCAAATTTTAATATTTGTTGGTAAATTTTGTTATTTAAAATGTTAATATTTATTATAAATTTTGTTATTTTTTTTTTTGATCGGTAAAAGGCTGAAGCCCTAAAATATTTTTTATTATTATAAATAAATTTTACAATGTGACCCCGCTCGCTGCAGGTGCTGGTAGGAAAGAGCGGGGTTGAGAAAACCTCCAGCCTCACCTGGGACCATTGGTCCTGTACTTATACAAAATTACGTGGGCATACCCATGACTTGACACTAGCTGAGATTTGTTGAATACATAATTACCGTGGGCATACCCATGTCTCGACACTTGTCGAGGTTTTTTGAAAGTGATTATTACAAAATTCTGTGGGTATTCCCACTGCTTAATGATTTTCTATGGTTTATTACAATTACATTCTTTTAGTGGGCATACCCACCTTTCTGTAAGAACTTACAAATGCTACTTTTACTGATCCATCTTTACCCTTCATACAATAATTTCATAAAATATCATTCTAGAATTTGCAAAGGCTGGATGATTCAGTTGTTCAATAGGTATTATGCCTCATTTATTTCCTTATTCTATTTTTTAATTCTTTAATTAGCTATAGTCCCTTTCTTCTTACATTATTTGGTACCTATATCATAAGACAAACACAGCTTCCATCTACAATGGTTAATCCACATCCACTTATATAGGTAATTCCTTCAATTTTGCATTTATATTTGGAGTTTCATGTAATAATAATGCATACTTCTAAAAGGTTATATGAACCCAATCAAAATACATGGCTAATTCAATTTGTAATCTCATCCTTTGTATCCATATGTAATCTATTTTTTAAATTAGTCAAAATGAAATTACCACTAGAAACTCAAGATACTAATTATATTGCTATCTTGATTAGCCTCTGTCTATTAATATCATGATAGGAAGGGTATAAACCTATACCCATGCCCATAAACCAAACTCAGTAAAGATAAAGAGGGTTTGACATATATATATATATATATATATATATATATATATATATATATATATATATATATATATATATATATATATATATATATATACACTAAGAAATCAGTCAACTCTGATCAGGGAAATTATTTGAGAAGAATTGCCATAGGTAAGAGCCTGCTCTCCCTAGTTCTAATAATGCTCTGTCTTATTACACTTCAAACCTTGCATATTTTCAGTATGAAGCATTGGGCTTGGACCAATTGCATGTCTCTTAGGATTGATTAGCCATGGTCCCATTAAAACGTAGTGATGTTTGCAAGTGGCCAAATGCTTGGATTTTTCTCAAAGCCATTCATAGATGTTCCAGGATTATAGTATTAACATTTATAAACTAGACTAATATATATAAATACAGGTCTAAGATAATTGACATATCTGCATTTATATATATTAATCTGAAAAGAACAAGTTCAAGGTACCCTAATAATGACCTTTGCCTGTCTATACACTTTCAAAATGTATATCAGTATATATATATATATATATATATATATATATATATATATATATATATATATATATATATATATATATATATATATATATATATATATATATATATATTGAAAAATAGTATATATATATCTATATACAAAGCCTATCCTTAGAAAACTCATTAGAGAGATCACAGCTGTTACTAGAAGTTACATAGAAAGCTCAATTTCATGCTTTTCTTGAAAAATAGAGTATAACCAAACCATAAAATAAACCTTAATGCTTTTAAGGATCCTAAAAAAGTATAGATCCAGTTATGCTGTACTAATGCCAGTGGTAGATTAATAGCTATTAAGTCTACTAGTATCCATAAACTTCATAGGCTCCTGGACCTATAAAATCTGGAAACTAGGTTGCTTCATAACCAAGATATTTTGTAGAGGGTAAGTGTAAGCAAGGCTAAATTTTGACAATGGCATCTGATCTCACTTTTGATCATTTAAAATTAATCTTATGCAAGTGCACTCTGGTTATCATAATAATTGCAGTCATTTACTCAATTAATGATAATACTATCTACATATCTAAATAGGGCACTATATTGCCTTCAAAATTATACAAACTAATTATAGATTCTATATGAATTCAAATATTTGTCCATAATACCACTTACCATATGCTGTTCGATTAATGGGAATCTATCTAACCTCAAGGGAACATACAAATCTTGATACTATTTACATTAAGTAACCTTCAGATAATATTGAAAAAGAGCCTCTAGACCTACGCATATATGTCTAGGAACTTACAAAGCTTAACTGTATTTATCAAAAACTCTTAACTCCTCAGAGAAGCGTAGCTACTAATCTTAATTTTTCTGTACTGTCATGCATTGCCAAGCACTATCCTTTCTAGTCATAACAACAATGCATTCGATCTCCTCCAAATCTTTCTTGTTTTTCCAAGTACACCTAGGAATTTCTGGAGCCATAATGTACAAATCAGGGAGAGCTATGTTGTCCATTTCTGAAGGTATATCAAAACTTTCCAATCTCTAGTACTTTAACACCCAACTGATGTCCAGATCCTCTTCCAAGATCTCTTTGTAATGGTATTCTAGGTTTCTTGCCATTTTTGGCCAATGGCAATCAAACTGCTCTTCTTCTTTGAAAGAAAGCATTGCAATCCTCTGTGATTGTGGGATATTATCTAGCTCCTCTATACAGGTCTGCATTGTAACTTTTGGATAGGGGCTAGTGAGGTCATTATCCACACAGTAAACCATCTTATCCAACCCTCCTAAATGTTCTTCATCAAAAACCTCTTTAGCTACCTTGATTATGTCTATTTTGTTCTTGCCTGCAAAGATGGACAAGGTGATAAACTAACCTATTACCCCTCCATTAGTCCTATAAGAAAATTGGTTGTTAAAATGTCTATCCCCTATGGCCTTTTCTACAGCCCTTCTAGTTGAGTCAGGCAGGGGATTGAGTATCTGATTCCATCTTTTCGGGAAGATGCATCCTCAAAAAGCCATGGCATGATCAATCTATGTGTAGAAGGTGTAGAGTTTGGTTTCCATGGTGGTAGCTAAAGGATCCTGATCTTGGAACCGAATAAATGCATTCTCTATTTGAAGTTTCTCGATAAACCTAGAACTTACCTTTTGAGAATAAGGCTTCTAAAATGTTCTCTTTACTACTAAGAAGGTTACCAGGTTACTAACTGAGATGAGGTCTCTGTGCTAGGTGTGTAGTTTGGGATATGGATATTATGTTAAATTTATTTGTGACATCTATCATGAGGAAGAAATTCAACATCCTTGTCAGCTAAAACTTGGTCAGAATGGGTACATAGGAATCATGAAGTGGAGAGACTTCCCATCCCTGTTCATCATACTCTCTCAAACTTAGCTCGATCCATAAAGGAGAGTCTTAATTTAAATGTTCGCCATTCCTCACAATCATTTCATCTTATTAATTATGCTTGTGGTGTTTAACCAATTCATGATTTAAGGAAACAATGAAGTTGATCCCCATCTAGCTCATAATTACTGAATGTCTTATCTCTATAAAATATCTATGCTAGATTGATTTGTTAATACTGTAATATACATTCTTAATGAATTTATTAATAAGCAGAGACAAAGGTAATAATGTGATAATCCTATGATTAAGTTATCTAGAGAGCCTACTCTGATCTAAGGCTTGATTTTATAATCATTATGGTGTGAGCCAAGTTTTGTTAATTATATTCTTGCTAGACAGAGTATAGATTCAAATCATTACAAACTAAAGGTGTCTATTATAGATAAGAGATTATGAATTAAACATGCGCTATCCTATCCAAAATGATAGTTATTAATATAGGTCGATACTACCAAAGCATGTTAATCTATTGAAATATAGTTAAAGATACTAATGATTACTATGTTTAATATACTACCACCTACGATTATCTAAAGGGATGTTCTTAGTCCTATTCTTACATTGACTTATCATTTAAAGACTTTTTAGATATACTTATCCATTGTTATCACTCTGTTAGCCACTAGATTAGCTAGCTTGTCCGCCTCTATATTACCTTCTCTAAAAGTATGTCTGATTTCATACTTTGATATACTTTCCATTAATACATTAATCTCTTCTATTTTTGAGTTCATCATCTAGTTAGGAGTTTTTTTAATGTGGATGGAATTGATGATAATTTGGGAGTCTCCTTTAATAATTACTTTTGTAATGTTGAGATTCTTACATAATTTAAGCCCTTCTAATGCCGCTATACACTCAGCCATATTGTTTGTTGTAGGACTGATGGGTTTCAAAAATTTAGTGACAACTTCTGACTTCCAGTTGTGAATGATCCCTCCAATACCTGCTTCCCCTATATTTCCTCATGACGCACCATCAAAATTGAGTTTGTACCAACCTTCTATCGGAGGTACCCATTTACAGGAGGCTCTGTCAGTTTTAGTTTTGGGTCCCCCCTTACCATAAAGGGGGGGGATTGCTAATTTTGGCCATTTACACCTAATCTTGTTATCCCAGATCTTGAAAGAATCCTCATAGCTCACTTTGTCCCTGAGTTTGCTATTAATAATTTCCATGATGGATGCTTCTATCTTGTTTGTAACCGAATTCCATGTTAATTTTTGATCAGTAAAAATCCTTCTATTTCTTTCTTTCCATATTTCCCATGCTACTATTGAAGGTGCTATTGTCCAAATATCCTTAAATAAGTCATCTTTATAAAGAGAAGGCCAAGCTTTAAGGTTGCTGATTAGATCACAATGCTGAGCAGATTTCCATCCTAAACTTTGGTGTAGCCAATTCTAGCATTTTTGTGCTAAAGTACAATTAAGAAGGATATGGTTAACATCCTCAGACTGATTTTCACATAAAGGGCATCTATATGGCCCTTCAAATCCTAGCTTATTAAGCCTGTCTGCTGTGAGAATTCTATTTTGTAGGGCCACCCATAGAAACATTCCAGCTTTAGGGAGGTAGGCTTTATTCCAACAAAGATTCAAAGGTATGTCTATATTATCCATATTTTGATCCCTAATAATTGAACTGTAACCCTCCTTGACAGAGTAGTTACCGTTATTTGATCCTACCCATATTAAAGTATCCGATCTACTTTTAAGTGTCATCTCTCTATCTTTCAATAATGCCAAAAGGTTTTGCTTCTCATCCATACATCATCTATTTCTTTTAGATCACTCCAGTTAGAAGCTTCCTCCTTACATAGGTAATCCTTAAGATGTAAACCTATGCCTCTCTTGCATTCTTCCATAAATTCCTTTGAGAAGCCCAGTTTGTTAAGGGGAGTCAGGCCTGCCCATGAATCATCCCAGAATAGAGCTTGATCACCTACCCCTACATCCCAAGAGAGATATTTGCTAATAATCTCTCTGCAATCCTTAATAAAATTCCAAATCTGTGATCCTTTCACATGGGAGTGTGATCTGAAGATATTGATGGGATCTGAGTCAGGGATGTACCTGTTTAATAATATGGAAGCCCATTTACTGCTTGATTCTTTGTACATTCTCCATATAAGTTTAGCCCTAAGGGCTTGATTTTGCCATAGTAAGTTTTTGAAGCCTAGACCCCCTTTTGCTATTGGTTTGCATAGGGTATCCCATTTAATCAGAGCAATTTTTTTGTCTTCGGACCCTGCCAATAAAATTCTTGAAACACTTTATCTAATTCCTTTTTAATGTTAATCAGAAGGGGTAGGATAGACAGGTGATACGTGGGTATGGCTGAAAGGATGGATTTGATCATTGTCGACCTACCCGCTTTAGTTAACCATTTACCTTTCCATGAACTTTTCTTGTTTTTAACTTTGGTTATGACTTGTTGCCATAGTTTGGATGATAGGAGACCTTTATCGAGGTCTATTCCTAAGTATTTGCATGGGAATTTGCCAATTTTGTATCCCATCAAACTACAAATTTTCTTTTCAATTTTCAGGCATGTATTAATGAAGAAAATTTTTGATTTGGTAGGATTAACACACTGCCCTAAAGCTTTCACGTAGATGTTTAGAACTTCTTTGAAGGCTCTCACTTCTTGTCTGTTAGCATAGCCTGGTAGAATCATGTCATCTACGAACTGTTGGTGAGTGATATTAGGCACATTTTCTGAGGCCTTCAAACCCAAGATTCTCCCTTCCTCTTGTTTCTTTGTAATTGTTCTACCTAATGCTTCCGCCATAATGACATAGAGAAAAGGGGAGAGCGGATCCCCTTTCCTGATGCCCCTGGAGATACTAAAAAATCCTTCCGGGGTGCCATTGATAAGTATTGAAATTTTGGGGGTTGAGATGTAGTTAAAGATAAGGTTAACCCATTGTTTAGAGAAGCCAAAAGCTTCCAAGCATTTACACAGGAATCTCCAGTCTACTTTATCATATGCCTTTTGAATATCAATTTTCATTAGCATACTAGGTTCCTTTGTTAATTGGGCAGTATGAACTATCTCTTGTGCTATAATTATTCTGTCCAAAATAGATCTGTTTGCTACAAAACCCATTTGTTCTTCTGAAATAATAGTTGGAAGAAAGGTTTTTAGTCTATATGCTAAGCATTTGGAAAGAATCTTATATATGATATTACATAGGGAGATTGGTCTAAAATCCCTAGGATCCATACTTTCATTCTTTTTCAGAATTAAGGTAAAAAAGGTGTTGTTAATTTCACTTAGTAAAGATCCTAAATTTCTAGTTGCTTCCACTACTTGCCAAACCTCTTCTCCAAAAAAATGCCAACATTTTTGGAAGAAACCAGCTTGGAAACCATCTGGTCCTGGGGCTTTATCCGGATGGAGTTGAAACATTGCAACTTTGACCTCCTCTAGGGATAGCTTGTTGTTCATTATTTTGTTGTCCGACTCAGTAATCAACTTAGGAATGGCTTTAAGCATTTCATTTTGGGCATTGAGGTCGACTACCTTAGTGTTATTGAGAAGGGATTTATAAAAATTTGTAAGGATAGTTGAGATTTGAACATGATCTTCAGTAATAAGTCCCTCGGTTGTCTTGATTTTGGCTATTCTATTAATACTTCTTTTATAATTAGTTGTGTTGTGAAAAAAATTAGTGTTACTGTCGCCCTCCTTAAGCCATGACTCCCTGGATTTTTGCTTCCAAAAAATTTCTTCTTTGAGGAGGATATCATTGTATTTAGCCATCAACTCTTTTCCTTGTAGTAACTAAGATCGTTCATACCTTGCTCTATTAATATATTGTTTAAATCAGTTATTTCTTTTTCTAACTGAGTTTTTTCTTTGAATATATTATTCAAATTATTCTTGTTCCAATCTAACACTTCATTTTTGATGATTTTTAACTTTTCTGTTAAGCAGAACATTTTTGATCCTTTTACCGAGATTTGTTTCCACCAGTCCTCTAAGAGGTTTATGAATTCCAAGTTTTGGAACCACATAAATTTGAACTTAAACGGATTTCTCGATAATTTGGAATTCTCTGTAATGGTAAGCCTGACAGGAAAGTGATCCGATCCTACTTTTGGGAGGATCTCTGCATTGACTATCTGATTAAAGTTATCAAGATTTGTTCTAATAAAGAATCTATCTAGCTTTTTAGCTATGTAGCTGAATCCAGCTCTTCTGTTATTCCATGTATAAACTCCATTAATTGTATTGATGCTTATTAGATGATTATCCACAGCCCAATTGCTAAAATCTTTATGGGCTTGTGATATGTATTGAGAACCCCCATACTTTTCTTCTAAATTTAGAATAGCATTGAAATCTCCTCCAATAACAAAGGGGTGTTCTCGATTATCTGTTAAAAGGATTTGTATCTCCTGCCAAACTCTTCTTTTTTCTTCATTAGGGATTGGCCCATATACATTGATTAGGTTAAATTTTAAATCTGATTTTAGGCTTTTAATTGTTAATGCCATCCAATTATCATTAGTAAGAGAGGGTAAAGCCACCACTTTACGAGGGTCCCATAGGATAGCCAGTCCACCTGAGTGACCTGTTGACCAGGCATATTCTGACTTCCAAATACCTAATCTTTTACTAAATTTAGAGCTATCTTCTTTGTTAAGCTTAGTTTCCTGTAATAAAATGATTTTAGACTCAAAGTTTTTTAAGTATCTTTTGATTAATATTTGTTTTTTAGGGGCATTTAGACCCCTAATGTTCCAAGTAGTGACTTTCATTGCTCCTTGGGAAGGAACTTCCCCTTCCCTATGTTCAGAATGTCAGCTATCTTTTTTTGATTGCCTGCATTGCCATCTAAGGATCTTAGTTCTATGGCTGATTTCCTACCTCTTTTCTTTTTAAGTTTATTAATATTAGGTGTGCTTAGACTACCTCTGTTCAAGGCTATGCCCAATTCTCTATTTTCATTAGTAATTCCAAAGAGACCTTCAATTGCTTCTTTAACTAGTGTTGAATCTCTAGAGGACCCTATTATCAAATTGGCCTGATTATCCAATCTTTTTTGCTCATTAATTGTATGAGCAAAGGGTTCCATCCTATCTATAATCTCCTTACCATAAATTTCTATTATATCTTTAGCTTTCCCTGATAAATCAAGATTTAAAGATTCTATTTCTAGAGGGATTGAAATAGCTTGTTCCATCTCATTGATGATTGGATCATTTTTTATTATATTTTCCTTATGATTTATATTTATATCATCCTCTCTTGCATTATGCCTATCTACAATTTTTCCCTTGGTTCTTTTATCTGATTGGTTCGAATATTGATCTGAATTACCCAGAGGGTTATTTTCTAATACTTCCTTATCTGAGGGTGAGGAAGGTTGGTTCAAACTATTGTCCTCATCCTTATTTTCTTTTGCAATACATTCCTGAATTTGTTTTATTAGGATTTCCTTTTGAAGTTTTAATTCATCAAAATCACAGATCTCATCCAAAAACAAGTCCATTGATTCATCCATTAATGATTCTCCTAAGTAATTAATGAATTGGTTTACCTCCTCTTCAGTTTTGTTAACCTGATCCACTAGTTCTACTATATTAGCACATTCAGGTTTTATTTGAGAATCAATCCTGTTACTTTCAAATTGTATACATATTTTATTGTTTTCTTCTAGCTCTATGTGTTTTGGTTCAATTGCCTTAGTATCAGATTCATCCCTAATACTGTTTGATGTGTTATTAGTTCTTGGAGATGATGCTACAACTATTTGAGGAATATCTAAGTTTTCAATAGGTATATTAATTGAGTTCTTTAATATTATATTATCTTCTTGGAAATTTGTTGGAGAAAAAACTTTCTGTGGTGGGTTGAATATATTGCTAGGTGGTAGAGGGGGGGCGGGGGTGCTTTCTATTACCATTCTATCTTGAACTATGCTTTCCAAATTACCTTTATCCTTTTGGATACCAGTACTAGAATTTTTGTTCATATCCAAACCAATTTCAGAGATAAGATTCTCCTTATTTCCCTGGGCATGAGTGGATACCAAGTTGTTCAAACATGTGTCAGACAATGATGAGGGGGAGGGCCTATCTACTCTTTTCTTCCTTATAGGAATAATAGAGAAGCCACCTTTATCCTTGCAAAACTCAACCTCCATTACTTTATTGAGTTGAGTTAAGAGGTTTATGCTCTTGAGTGATTCCTGGGATTTAGCATTAACTTCGATAAAATTCTCTAGAATTATGGGACTGATTATAATAGAGTTAGAGCCAAAATTTAATTGAATGGGAGAGATGCATTTTTTATGAAGGTCCATTTCCACAATGATTTTTTTGTTAGCTTGATTAAGTGCTAGCTCTACAATCCTAATGAACTTTCCAATTTTATTGCCTATTGTACTTATGATTTCCTTACTGGATAATTCCAAAGGCAGATTTTTTAAAGAGACTGCCTTTTCTATTCTAAAATCCTTTAGATGCATTGGGTTGAATAGTGGCAGCCAATCAAACATGGAAAAGTATATGTTTCTAAATTTAATATCCTTTTTTTCCATAATGCTATTTTTCAGTTCCTTTTTTTTGCAATCTACATAAATGAAATAATCCATAAGGTGTGATATACTTACCTCCCTTGGTAACTGTATTGATAGTCCTGTAATCAAATCATTAATGGGTACTCCCGTGCCTTGCTAAATACAAATCACACCTGTCTTTGCTAGGTGCTTCTGTTGCTGCAAAATGGTATCATAAATCATAATAATAGTATCAAAGTGTTGAACATGATTAACCTTACCTGCTTTCTACTGGATACTTCACCTATGTGGTGGCGTATAGGCTGCAGACTTTAAAGCTTTAGGTAATAGAGCATTGTTAAAATCATGATTCCACCTATTATTACTAACTAAAAATGATGATGGCCTCTCCATCCTTCTATTATGAGGAGGGCAATACTTTGTATCACTAATCATTGAACCATCAGAGCAACAATCTTTACCTTTTTGATTAGATTTCCCCTCACAAAAGGGTGGGGTTTTGGTGTGATAGGGGTAGGGCTTTAAGGCATTGGAGTTAATTACCTCCATCTTATGCTACCGGGCCCTATAGCCCTTATCCATCAAAACCCCATTCCTTTTGTGCGGGGGGGAGTATTTAATTTTTCTATTTTCTTCCATTCTAAGCAGTTCATAAGAATTTTTCAAAGATAAATTGAAAGGACTGAGAATTGGTGAAGGCCTTGTCACCTTTTTCTTGCCCTTAACCACTTGCCAAGTAAAATCTTGCTTTGATGTGCTGATGGAAGGTGCTTGAGTAGGTAAAGTCATGCCTTCCCCCTTAGCAGATAGGGGATCATTGGATTTGCATTGTGGAAAATGCCCAGGTTTACCTACCTTAGCGGTCCCATAGCCTAAGACCAGTTTAGCATACCTAGTCTTTTAAAAAATGTTTAATTGTCTGTCCACAGTTTGGACTGAAAATTATTTTGTCATTGTTTCCTTGCTCCACATGGGGATTAAGTGATTTGTCCATGTTTCTGTGCTCATATTCAAAACCCTAGCCGAAACCTTATTCTCTTCTTCCCAAGAATCTTTCTCCATCTTATTAGCTAATGGAGGGCTTTTAGAGGATTCATTAGAGGATTTTGTCTTGGCATAGTCACGGCAGGAGGGCTTTGCATGATCTCGACTGAAAATGGTGAGCAGATCCAGATCAACATTTTTATCTACTTTTTCCTTTTGTTTTGCCATAAATTTGGCCAGGTGTTCATAGGATGGGTGCTGTTGTTCCTCTTTATGACAATCCTCTCTTTTATGGCCATAAAGCTAACAGTTGTAATAGTAACTTGAGAATTCCTTATTTTTGCCTTGATCCTCAGTCTTCGATTTGGAGATTTCTGCCCTAATTTTTCCATTGTTAAGCTTTTCTCCATTCTTCGACAGCCTGAGGTTGGACTAGATAAAACCTAAATTGATCTGCCTTTTGTGAAAGGCTAATTTCCTTTTTCGATGGGAAGTTCGCATTGTTCATGAAAAAAATTATAAATTTTGTTATTTATTTTAAACATGGATATTTATGTATAAATTTTAATATTTATTTCCCTTTGGGTATTATTAATATTGAGAAAGGTATTTTCTTTCCTTCCATATTTAACAAAGTTGGAATTTTATTATTCTTTTTAAATACATGGAATTTGTGGTATAAAATATAAATCACTTATATTTATATTTAAAATATAAGTAATAAGGGCTATGATGTAGTTTATTTTTATGGTGTTTAATTAATTTTTCCCTATTGTATTGAATTATTATTTGAAATCATTTAGGAATCTTTGTATTAAGGTTGTTACAAAGTTATTAAACTTGGGTTAAATAGTTTAGTGAATTTTTGCATGTGCATTCATTGTAGTAAGCTTATATTTTATATTTTATTATAAAATATAGGAAAAATAATGTATGTTTGTTTATGAGTTAGTTTTACATCTGCATGGAGTAATTGGGTGATAATATGTTCTTCTGCATGGATATTTAATTTGAGAGTTGTTCAAATGTTCTTATTGGCAACATGTATTTTACGAGTGTTATGTTTCTACTAAAATTGGGCGTTTTCATTCCGTTGAACCTATAGGATGAATATAGAGAACATTATTTAATTTTTGCATTATTATAATGGTTATGTTAAGTATCTCTTAATAGATTTATGCATTTTTGCATGTGGATTCAATTATGTTCATTATGGAATTTAAATGCTTAAGGTTAGATTTTAACCTTCTATGATGTGAGTGTTGTATTCTTCATTCCTGAAGTGTCTTCTTGTGCTTATTGTGATATCGGGATACTAGAAGACCTAGGGGGAAGATAGAGGTTAGGGTATGTGTCAGTTGTTCATGTTTCAGCATTATGTTTGGATGTGTGTGTGAGATCTGATTATACCTTGACTTGACCATATTGGCTCATGATGCTCTATATTCTAGTTATGGTACCTTTGTAATCATTTCTAGTTCTTGTGTGTGAAACTGGATCTGGGATTACCTGGTTGTATACCTGATGATCTATGTGATATCTATAAGCTTAGGGTAGTTTACCTAGATATGTAGTAGGAGGTAGCTTTCAATAAGCACCGGGGCCCACAAGTGGTTACCAAGATCACTTATTGTAAGTATTTATAATCAAGTGATAACTTAATATATCATTGAGAGATATTAAAATGAACCTAATAAGATATGCTTACTCACCCAGGTGTTAGTGCTAGTACAGACTAAGATGGAGGATGAGATGATGTCTGCCACCTTTTAAGGTGTGTGTCTAGCATAGTTAATGGCTTTGTTTGTACAAGAGGTCATTGATATCATGTATGATTACTTGGGTACTGGGATCTAGAGAGATTACCAGGACAAAACTCAAGGGTTAGATGTACATGATGAAACCTTCCTATGCATAGTGTAGTTATCCTACATGTGTTGGTTGCCTCTGGATTAGTGAATCTTACCTTGCTATCTTTTTAACACCTTGAGTTAGAGAGCTTTCAAGATCTTTTCCTTAGCTTGTTCTGTTTGATGTTTGTTATCCAAGTGGGATATGTTGTTACCTCCTCAACACGGTGGGAGTGGACCATTTAGGTTCACGAGGTCGGGTGGTAGTGATTCTTTTACCATTTGAGATTCTAATGTTCATGTACTAGTGCTGAATGATCCCTATGGCAGTTGTTCCTTCTTGATTTTCATTGATGGAGTTGTGTTCTTCTTCTTCTTCTTCTTCTTCTTCTTCTTCCTTGTGATCATGTATCTTTGTATCAATTATTTAGAGATATCATGTGTACTTCTTTTCGGTTATTATATTACATACCCTATGACATGTGTAGTGGATGTAGGTTATTATGGATACCTTATGGTACCAACTTTATTTATGTTATCTTATATGTGACATTGCATTTATGTTTCATTTGTTTATATGAGTTTTGTAATTGTACCTAATCTAAATTAATTAATTAATGTTAACGTAATCTTCATCGAGGAACCCTTGAGAGTTGTAACCTACGTTGGTTGTTTGTATTAATGTGAGTAAATGGTAATTGCTTCTGCATTGATGTTTATCTTGTATGTTAACTTTTAAAAAAAATATTCTGCAAACTTAGATGCATGTTTAGATTAAGTTCTCCTGGGTTCCTTGGTGGGGCATTAAAATCAAGAAAAGAAGATATTTACATGCGTGTGGGGAACATTCTGCTAAAATCTTATGTCCTTTGGTCTCAAAAATGCTGGAGTAACTATCAAAGAGCCATGAAAACCATATTTCATGACATGATGCACTAGTTCATGGAGGACTATGTAGATGATATACTTGCTAAATACCACTTAAGGGAGGAACATCTACCCATCTTAGAAAGAATATTTGTAATATTAGAACAATTCAAAGTCAGGCTAAATCCAAAGAAATGTGCATTTAGTGTACAATCAGGAAAACTATTGGGATACATGGTTTCAACAACAAGGATATTGGTATACCCAGCCAAAGTAAATGAAATCATGGAAATTGGAGCACCTCAAAATATCAGTCAAATGAAATCTCTTCAAGGCAAGATTCAATCCATTAGAAGGGTCATCTCTCAATTAATAGAAAAGTGCCACAATTTCACTCAACTCCTTCACAAGGACACAGTGTTCAAATTGGATGAGAAATGTGAAGAAGCATTCACCTTATTGAATAAGTACCTAATGAATCCTCCAACATTAATGCCTCCAATAAGAGACAAGCCCTTAATTTTATATATCTCAATGATAGAACATGCGTTAGGGGCACTCTTAGCTCAAGAGGATGAAGCTGGTAAAGAATAGGCCATCTACTATATAAGAAGAACATTGGTGAAGTATGAGTTGAACTACACCTTCATTTAAAAAGAATGATTGGCCTTAGTTTTTTCTTTCCAGAAATTATGCCATTATATGTTATCCCACAAGATTTGACTCATTAGAAAGATTGATCCCTTGAAATATCTTCTCAGCAAAACAACATTAAATGGAAGATTGGCCAAATGGGTCATGGTTCTAAGTGAATTTGACATAGAGTATGTAGACCTAAAATCTATCAAAGGCCAAGTAATAGCTAATCAATTAACCGAGTCACCTTTACAAGATGAACATCCAATCCAAGTAGAATTTCTAGATTATGAAAGCATCAATGTTGAAGCAAAGACATGGCAATTGTATTTTGATAGTTCTTATACACAACATGGGTCAGGAGAAAGGATAATTTTGATTACTCCTCACGGGTCCACAATTCTAAATTCATACAAATTTCTATTCCCATGCACAAATAACATAGCTGAGTATGAAGAACTGGTCATTGGTATAAAGTTGGCATTAGAATGGAAAGTAACAAAGCTACAAGTCTACGGAGATTCCTAACTGGTTATTAACCAAATTAATGATGAGTATCAAACTAAAGATGATAAGTTGATACCATACAAGAACATGATTGATAATCTTAAGAAATAATTCACTCTAATCATGTTTGAGCAAGTACCAAGTGATAAGAATAAAATAATAGATGCAATGGCTACTTTGGCCTCACTTCTCCAAATACCAGATCAAAGTGCCATATATGAATTCCTGGTAGAAGTTGAGCATTCCGCATTTGACCCTTCCCATCCTCATACCATTTGTTTACTAACATGACATGACTCACCTTGGTATGGAGCCATTTACACCTATTTAAAAGACCAAATACTACGCTTAGACCAAACCAAAAATCAAAAGAAAAGCTTTATACGCCAAGCTTCATGCTATACCCTGATATCTGACATGTTGTATCACAAGATTCTAGATGGAATGATTCTAAGGTGTCTAGATAAAGAGGAATCAACTTTAGCCTTCCAAGAAATCCATGAATGGATTTGCGGGTCAAATTTGAATGGTTTAACCCTAGCTAAGAAACTCCTTAGGATATGATATTTTTGGCCTTTGATGGAGAAAGATGCGTGTCACTTTCCAAAAACATGCCATAAATGTCAATACCATGGGAAATTTATCCTTGTACCAACATAAGAGATTCATCCTATGACTAAACCTTGGCCCTTTTATTAATGGGGTTTGGATTTGATAGGGATGATTTATCCACTATCTTCAAATGGTCATAAATTCATCATTATTGCAACAGAGTATTTTACCAAATGGGTGGAAGTTATACCCTTATCCACTACCACAGGAAAGTAGACATCCTTATTCATATGAAATAAAATAATCTATAGATATGGTGTTCCTCATGCCATCATAATGGATAATGAAAAACATTTGAAAAACAAGGATTTGAAAGAACTATGTGCAAAATTTTATATGGTACATTATTCATCTTTGATATATTACCCATAGGGTAATGGGCAAGCAAAATATACAAATAAGAAAATCCTAAAAATATATAAGAGGACTATGGATAATTCAGGTAGAGATTGGTACATTCAAATAAACCCTACTATATGGGCTTATAGAATGAGCATTAGAATGCCAACAAGAGCTACACCATTCTCCCTAGTTTATGGAGCAGAAGTAGTTTTACCTTTGGAGGTAGAAATCCCATCTTTGTGAGTCTCATTACATGGGTTATTAAGTGAAGAAGACTATAGGGTTGCTAGGTTACCTGAACTAGAGCTGTTACATGAAAGAAAACAAAAAGATTTTTACCAATTAAAAGTGTATCAGAATTGAATGACCAAAAACTATAACAAGCATATTAAACTGAGGGTATTCCAAATAGGTGACCTAGTTTTGTGAGAAAATCCAAAGAATCAAGAAGAAAGGGAGAAGAAAGGAAATGGGAAGTAGACTGGTTAGGACCTTTTGTGATCACTTCATCTTTTGGCACTGGCACTTACAAACTAGCTGATTGTGAAGGAGAAGAGTTGCATGAGCCCATCAATAGTATACACCTGAAAAGGTTCTACACATGAAGCAACTAAAAATGTATAAAGAAAAAGAGTATCAAAAAATTAGATGAGAGAGCATCCTATTTATTGTATATAGTCAAAAAAGATCCTAAAAAATTCAAAAACATTGAAAAACAAAAAAGAGAAAACAAATCAGAAATGCAAAAAAGATAAAAAATTGTGGAAAATTAAGCATGGAGAAAGCCAAAAACATTCAAAAATGATCCTCAAAAATATGTTGTCTTGGTGAAAACCTAGCAAATAGGCACCTTGATGATATGGAAACAAAATTTAAAAGAAAAAGAGAAAATACAAAAAAATCAAAAAAAGAGAAAAAGTACCTTGGTGAAAACCTAGCAAATAGGCACCTTGGTAGAAAAAACAAAAATCTTGAAAAATAGAAAAAAATAAAAAATCTATTCAATCAGAGAAAACTTGGTAAACATACCATTGAAAGTCCAAGTTAGTCTCATGCCTAGTGGTCATCCTTGTAAATATTGCATTCACCATCATTTGTATATATTGCATAATAAAACCCCACAGTTGAATTTGCAAGTACCTAAAGATTTCATCACCTAATCTACAAATTGTCTCAAGTACCACAACGCAATCACATCAAACCGGGGGAAAAAATCTACTCTCAAGGAGGAAGGATTCATCAAATAAAACATCAATCTGACACTAAATCAATTCATCAAAACACAAATGAAACACTTACTCAATAACTTTCAATCCTAATCCAGACATCAATTGAACTAAACACACAATTTTGATCCAAGATCTCACAAAGACCTTATCTTTATCATGATGAAAAATATGAAATGGATGAAACTATACTTGAAATATGGATTTAAAAAATGATTCAAATTTTTTCTAAGTGTTGATGTGATTAATGAAATCATGTCTTTCTAGCGAATCAATGAAAGTTTCTAAACTAGACAAGCTATGATGGAAGCATGATATTTTATTGGTTTTCGAATGATTGTCTTAAGATCAAAGTTTTGAAGTATGTATTATTTGTCTAAAGACATGATCATCAAAGAATCATCGAGGAAATATACATATGGGGAAACTAATATCTTTGTTTGTTTATGCAATATGATACCTTGGATATTTTGATGTTAAATATCATAATACCAAAATCCACTTGCAACATAGAATTTGACGAACTCGATATTCATACTCTCATGATTGGTTTCAATCACTGATAGTTGTACCAAGAATGGGGAAGCACCATGTAAAAGGGAAAGACATATTCATATCATCATATTTCAACTAAGTGATGGTTGAACTAATTTCAAGATTCCAAAATTGCTCAATGACGAATATAAGCTCCTAATTTATGAATAGTGATAGCTAGCTACATCCATCTTAGATTAAATGTATTTAAGTGTTTTGAATTTCTTAGTTTGAAAAAGAGAAAAAGGAAGAGGGTGTGGAGTAAATAAAAAATCAAATAAAAATCAAATGCACATCAAAACTATATGTGATAGAGTGTGTTAGAAATCAAAATCAACTCAAAACCAAAGTGCTTTGCATTAGACTAATTGCATTTGTTAGATTCATCTAATTCATGGTAATCTTGCATCCATTTAGGAAATTAATCTAAGTTCATTAAATTACATTGCATTAGTTTACATTCATTGAGTAATTATCATCTTATAGTTGCATTAATTACATCATTAGGACATTATCCATTGCATTTAATTAAGTTCATTTTAAAACATTGCATTTACATTAGTTTGCATACATCTAGTTTCCTCCATTCATTATATTTCATTATTCCATTTAAGTTAAATTGAATTAGGTTGCACTCTTTTTAAATTAAAGCTTTCACCATGTCATTTAAGTTCATTGCATTAGTTTTCATCCATTGATTAATCCTCATCATTTAATTGTATTAATTCATCGTTAACCATTACTAAGATTGCATTGCATTCATTCTACAACATTGCATTGTTCATCTAGGCGCATTCATCAAAATTCATACATTTAAACATTGAATTATATTCAAATTTATAAGTGTTAGGTCATTTATATTTACATATAAGATCATCATTATATCATTTACATCATTAATCATTAAATCATCCAACTTCATACATTACATAATTGCATCCATCACATTTTTCATCACATTTATATCCTTTGAATCCATTACATTTAATATCCACTACATACATCCATACCATCAAATGAATTAAATCCATAAAGCATCATCACATAGCATTAATCATTAATATCATTAAAATAATATATCATAAACATTAACACATCTATCACATACATCCATCTACTCTATGTCATAAGTAAGACAATCATTTAAGCATAATTAGACATGTGCATTCATATCATAAAATGTATTTGAAAAGCATAAAAAAAAGCATGTAAAGATAGAATCATATAGATTTTCATATCATATCAAGCACCTAAAAATAAAGTCCAACACATGATGACATCATATAAAGTAAATCTATCAACTGAGTATCAGATTCCATAGTATCATCAAAGTCCACCAGTATCTAGAAATCAAAGTCCATCAAAAGTATAACGAGTTGCTAACCGTGAGTGCATCAAAGCATAAAAAGCATCAACTGATAAAAGAATAATGTGAGTCCAATTTCTTGAGATAAAAAATGAATAATCATAATGTACATCAAAGAATAAATATATCATCTAAAAAATGTCAACTGCCAAAACCACCAGCACCATCAAGACCACGATAAGGATCAGGAACCCTACTCGAGCTAGGCTGTAATGTATACTGATTCATAGTATCCATGAAGGTCTACATCATCAAACTAAGTTGGGTCACCTGATGTCTCATCTCTGACATCTTAGATTGAAAAGATCAAACATCTGAGGCCAATACTAGTGTAGGAGGAGCCTGTAATATACCTATGTGGGAGGAGCTTGAGCAGGTGGAGCCTATGGGGGAGCCATAGAAGAAGATGAAATGGAAGAATATGGAATGGAAGTAGATTGAACCAAAGTAGATGACATGGAAGAAGAAGAAGTAGATGACCCTATGCCTGATCTAACAAAATCTTAACAGCCTGGGCATCCACATCAGCAATAACCTTTGCACCAACCTGCCTAAAAACCCTAATTCTATGTTGGCCCCATCTGACCAATCTATCCACACCAACCTAATGCAAGGCTCTATATGGTCTACCACTAACTCTCACTTGACCACCCCTCATCCATACTTTACCTCTAGGAGGAATATGCGTAGGAATAATGACTGGTATAATGGCCCTGCCTCCTCTCTCACCCCACCAATCCTGTCATCCCCGATGACCTCATCTCCAACCCCCATAATTTCCATCACCATCTTTGTCATCATCACCAAAATCCTCCTCAATCTCAAGTACTCTTGCAACATGATTAGTAAACCTAGGAAATGGGTTTAGAGCGAACCACGTTGCATAGTGATAATTTGTCATCTCGACATCTACTATGTGATCCCTCATATCCCATGCAAGGTGGGGAAGCTACAATAAATCCTCTTGAGAAATTTGATAATCACTCTATGGGCCCCATAGAGACCTCTCTACTTGTAACTGGGTGTATAATGCCAAACCCTATGGCATACCCTTTATCTAGCCATACTGGCGTAGGACCCTCAAAAAGAAGAATCTCTTAATAATCAAGGGTGTGCACCCTATCATCCAATGTGACATACACATCAAAGGTAACTCGGTTGCATCCTTTGGCCATGCCTCACAACCAATATATGGTCACCAAACGACCAAATCAATGTAATCAATGATATGATGCCAATAGTCCAACTTGCCCAAATGGGCCTGCACCACCATACCCTTGTACATCCATGTAAAGGGCTAGCCTGGATCATAGTGATGAACTGAGATAGGTCAAGTGATAGGGATGTGCTCCCATGTCCACAACTATAAAAGGACCGCTCCGATAGAAAGAGTGGTCCCGCGATGATACACTACATCTTTCACTCATGGTATAGCTGAGCAAGCACACAAGATCCCCAGTCAAATTTGCATCATTGAGTGATCATATCCTCCAGGAGATAGCCCCAATCGATGGAAAAACCATGACCTTACTGATCAGGTACAAGGAACCCATGAACAAGTGCACCCAAGACTGTAGGAAGAACGAGAAAGGATGGGAACTATGCCCACTAAATAGTCTCATCTCCAATGGTAGGATCAACAAATACCCACTTGCATGTTGTCCCATTATACACCTGGTCATAATAAATTATCTCCCCATGAGTATAGATGCATAGTAGCTGATACACATCCTCGAGAGTAATGGTCATCTCCCCCATCGACAAATGGAAAGTGTTATGGTCAGAGTACCACCACTCTACCATAGCTATCAATAGACCTCAATTCACATGGAATCAAGGAAGAGAAAGAAGGAAAGATAAACTGCATTGGCCATTGAATCAATGCTCTACACTACTCAAATCATCTATCATACCGAATGACAATGGGTGCATGCCATAGACACCAAATGTTTTAAGCTCGACCTGCAAAAAGAAAGTTAAACACATTAGAAATCAAAATCATTACATATTGGATCATCTAAAGTCAATCTAACAATAAAAAATTAATTGAAACACAATCAATTTTCCTAATTCTATTCAGAGAGGATGAAAAATTTATCATCATCCACCATCTAAATCAAGATTAACCATCAAATATTCAATATGACATGACTCAAAATGACATGATATAACTTGCTATCAACTAGAATTGATACCTAAGCCAATTGATTGGTTGACAACACCAGATGGATCAGAAAATTGACTTAGAAGATGGAACATTTGACCAAACAGGGTATACACGCTATTTAAATGCTTAAAAGCATTGAAACACAAAAGCACAATTTAAAATTGTGAAAGTGCTACATAAATTATTACACACGCTATGAAAATGTGTACATGCTACAAAACTTAGTATGTGTTATAGGAAAGCCCTATACATGCTGCTAAAATAATCAAAAGCACAATCAAAATTTTACGCACTACATAAAAGGGTGATTGTGAATCATGCCCTAGTTCAAACACTTGTACGTGCTACTAAAACTTGTGTACGTGCTGCAAAAAATTATGGATGTGCTTGAGAAAGATTATATGTGCTGCTAAAGCTATTGTACATGCTATTTAATTTGAATAAAGAAAAAAATATGGTTTTTCCTAGAAAAATCCAAAATTTTTAAATTAAATGTAGAAAATTGATAAGGCAAGTTTTCAGAGTATATACTAGAGGTCTGTAGCTAGGTGGATGCATATATCGGTGGCCTCACTTGAACCTATGCTTGTGAATCAAGATCACCATCGTCAAAAATGTCAGAAGAGGGTCAGAGCAAAAAGTCAAAAGGAGAGGTAAAATGAATAGTAAAAAGACCTTTTACCCCTATATATAGCCCAGTTCGACCTAGAAAGGGCATCTTTGACGAAAAAAGACTAGGAACCCAAATTTTTCACCCGTTCTACCAAATCAGGGGCATTTGTCATCAAACCATCACACTTACATTATTGGAAATGAAATTGAAATTCATTATTAATTAAAATATTTCAATGCAAATTGATCGAAAACATAATATTTTTCAACTGAACTAAAATTTCATTTCATTTCTGAGGGGAAAACACTCAGACAATTAGGACTAACATCATAATCAGTAAATTAGGGGCATGACCATCAAATCAAAGCTTAATCTTTCATCAAATATTTTTTCTCTTATCAATCAAAAGGGACATCAAACATCAAATAAAAGAAAATTAGGTAACATATCAAACAACCTATCATCAAATCGACCATCATGGACTTCAAATCAATCGAAACTACATCAATCCCATCATCAAAATCTACATCTTGTATCAAACATTGAATCAGACATTAAAGCTAATCAAGACTTCACATCAAAATGATCAGGACATTCTTTGAATGGATACGCTTCGTGCATTGATTCAAAAAGGGGCATTTGTAATCACTTGAAAATGGACGAGATCAATTCAAGTGAGCAATCAAGGCAAAATCAATGCAATAAAATCAAATCAATCTAAAATCAAAGAAAAATTGCAATCAATCCATAATTCAAATTTAATTAAAAATTGAAAGCCATTAAATCAATTTAAATCCAATAAATCATGATAAATCAATTAATTGTGTAATTAATTTAATTAATTGCATAGTTCATTTAAATTATACCAACCCATTCAAGGGGTACACATGGCTAAACATATTAATTAAATTCAATTAATTAAATCCTATTTTCCCTCAACCACAAAATGGGAGGAAAAATGCATCAACCAATAGGATTTGAGAACCAAGCTCACATCGAATCTCCACCACCCATAGGGAGAAAGAATCTTGTCTTTTTTGTCCTCTTGTCCCAAGCTTTGAGGACAAAATATTTAAATGGTCTCCAAAGGTGGAACCATGGACCTAAGCCTAACCCAACCATGATCAAATCAACTCCACCCCTACCCTTGCCAAAATCTATAAAAGCAAGGCATAATTGAAGAACAAATCATCCACAATTATTTGAATAGCATCAAACCTCTTACAATTTTAAGTTAGAAAGTCAAATCTAGGAGCTAATTAGACTAATTTATTTTGGAAATAATTTTTTTAGCTTTGTTTATCATACTTTCTCATATTATGACTGTCACTAATGGAAGCTTGCTGAGAGCTTCTCATTAGCATCCCTAATTAGAGAGCCATAGAGTGCTCAATCATCTTTAATTTTTCTTAATTAGATTTCTATTTGTGGTAATTTAGTTGTTATTTTGAGTTATTGATGATACTAACCCTATGGAGGTACTAATCCAAGTACACAGATAGCATATGGAATAATGACCTGGTGTCATGACAATGGTCCAAAGGAGTGGACATATCAAGAGACTTCCTATAACATATTTTCCATTTCTTTTATTCTTCATTTGGATCAAGATCAAGGGATAAATGTGGATAGGATCACACAATCATGATAAAGGGGTGAGAGAGGCTATGAGTGATAGTTTGGGATTATGAGAAGGCTTCTTAGGAATAATGAAGGTGTATTTAGTATAAGAAATATCATGATATGGTAGAATGAATGCAACAAGTGAATAGGCTAATGGATAGGATAATGCATGTCAAGATACTTAATGCTCATGGATATGTTCAACCTTGTCAAGATCAGAGGTGAAATCTGGAATAAAAATGAAAGTGAGATAAATGGTAGAAAGATGGAGGATATGATGGATGGAACTTGCCCCAAAGTGTAGAGTACAAGAGAGAGGAATTATGCATGTCGCCTGTTTGCCAGGTTTTCATCATGGCACTTTTTCAAGATGCCACAAGAAGTGGTTTTCACCATAGGATGGATTTATTTTTCTTTACTTTTCTTTTTTTCTTATTCATATTTTGACTTTTGGAGGGACTCAAGCCTCATGCTCTTTGGATACTCCTTGAAAAGGTATGATATGACGAGCCAAGGATTCTGAAAGGTATGCTCAAAGATGTTGATAGGGTGATGAAAAGGTGATATGGTGGATAAGGTAGAGGGTGGCTAAAGATTTGTGCAATGTATTGGATAAGGGAAATGGAAGGATAATGAATGCGAGAATAATAAGTTTTTCTATGTGCGGGCATGAAAAATACAATGGAAGAATAAGGAATAAGAGGATCAAGAGTATTATCAAGATCAACATCGACACACACCTTGAAGGGTAGTTGGATAATGGAGGAAAAATGGGTGAGATAGCTTGAGGCTTTGATGTAAAAGAGGATATGGATCTTGAGACACAAGGACTCAAAATGGATGTATAAGATGGAATGTGTTTGGGAGAATGTGGAGTGGAAGCCTTTGGAATTTTGAATGTCAACTTTTATTTTTCTTTTATATGTAAGTCCTTCAAAAGTGACTTGGGAATCCACACTTTATTTGATTTTTATTTCCTTTTGGATGCTTTAGAATGTATTTATTTAACGAGGGATTTAGGAACCCACATTTTCTTTGATTTTTCTTTCGGCTTGATGGATTATTTAGAATGGATTTATTCAACGAGAGATTTAGGAACCCACATTTTCTTTGATTTTTCTTTCTTTTTGATGGACCTTTGTGGTCTCTTGAATTTTTTTTTTCCTTGCATTCACCTGTCGATTAGATTGGACATAGCAGTCTTCATACATAAGTGGATTCTTGATTTTCTGATTCTTATGTTGTACATGAAAATTGCTTCTAGAAGACTTGGTATTGGTGGATGAATAAGGTTGATATGGATGGTTCATATGGGTGGGTGTTTGGTTTCTCAAGCATGTATGTCTTTGTTGATCTTGATAGGATATAGGGTAAGTGTGTTGGAAAGTGATGTTTAGGAGCACTAGGGATCACCTAAGAGTTGTCATTTATGGAAACACTTATGTTGGAATGATTGCATGTAGAGAGTTTTGGTATTGGACACTCAGTCATGAAAATGACTAAGTACAAAATCAAGATAACAGTATACTATGGTACATTTTTGGTCAGCGAAGATAATATATGATGTATTATGGCTTGTGAAGTTAGGAGAAGATATTTTTGGATACGTAAGACCTTCATTTAAGGTTGCACATGTTTTGGTGATGAGATGAGGAAGATACAATGATATGAAGGTATGCGAAGATAGAGAATCAGTGAAACATGGCATATGAGTAGTCGTGATGATTGAGGCAAGGTTAGTTGGTATGGAATCGTGATAAGTTAGATGGATGTTGTATATTACCAACACTTTGGTAATATAAGATCATCGACTCTAAGTTTATCATTTTCATAAGTAATTATTATGTTTTGTGTTGTATTTTGAGAGCCGACTGGATGACATAATTTATATAAGTATAGAGTGTTTTTGTGGAAGCAATGAGAGTGATTGTGATGATGATGTAATGGATTCAAATTTGAGAGAAGAGAGTAGATGTGAGATTAGTGTTTGACAAAGCTATAACTGGAACTATCTAAGCATAGTAGATGCTTGTATTGTTCATGTTTGAAGAACACTTTGTGACATTATTCTAATTGTAAGAGCTAGGAGCTCACCACCTTTAACAGGGTTTTTGTATACCCCTAATAGGGTTTTTTATTCATCTAGTAAGGAAATTTACTATGTAATAATCAGCTCTTAACAAGGCTAGATATCCAAACATGGATACTATATCTTAGTGCATAGTTCTGGGTACGATCCCCACTAGGGTTTTCCCTTGGCCAGGGTTTCCTCAAAAAAAAATCATGGTGTTGTGAGTTATGTGTTGTGCATTTATGTTCTTTTCATTTATGCATTAATATGGTTTATTTAGTATTGGTTGAAGTTTAAAGTAAAATATTGTAATACTAATTCACCCCCCTCTCAATATTACCTAATCTTAACAATTGGTATCAGAGCTATTGGCCCTTGGAGAGAAAGCCTAACAGCTTAAGGGAGATTAGAATGGATTCAAAAAGGTTGCAAGAAAGCTTTGAAGTAGCACTTGGTGACCTGGACAAAGAGAAGGCTGAGAATGGTGAATTAAAATTAAAATTGAGAAGAGCATAATGTTTCATCAAGAAATTGAAGGAGCAACTTGAACTTTAAGAAGTCAGAAACAAGACCTTATGGATAAGATCAAAGAGGATTCAGACAATGATACATTAGACCAAGTAAAGAAGATGGAGCAGGAAAAAGAACAAATCAATCTTCTGATGATTAAAGAGATTCAACATGAAAAGGATGCAAATTTGAAGAGTCACTAAAAGAAGAAAATGAGCAGATAGGAAAAATGAAGACTGAACTTGATCACTACAATGATAAGTGTTAGGAATTAGAAAAGTATAATCAGATCATAAAAGAAGAACTCACTCAATCCAAGTTTCATATTGAGAAGTTGCACATGAGTAGTGATAATATTTATGAATAAAGAGAAAGACAGAAACCTAAATGAGAGAGTTGGATTCAATGAAGTAGAATGTTATAAAACTAATAAAGAAACAAATGAAGCAAAGACTGAAGAAATACCTCATCTTGAGAGACCTAGAGATCAGACTAGGACCTTTCAGAGGTAGATGCTTTGGATGCAAAAAACTTGGACACATGAAAAGAGATTGCAAAGGTAACAGTTCTTTCAAACCTTTTTCTGGTTATTGTTATAACTATTATAATTATGGACATAAGAAAGAAGAATGTAGAAAACCTGACCAATCTAGATATAAACAAGATTACATCAGAGAAGAGCTAGCAACCAAGATCACATTCCATAAATGCAATAACTTTGGGCATACTACAAGGTATTATAAGCTACAGGTAAATCAAGATAGAAGGAGAGCACCTATATGTTACACATGCAACAACCTTGGAAAAATAGAAAAGTTTTGCAGATACAATAGAGAGGACAATAGAAGAGGACCAAGAGAGCCAAGAGGACCACCTCCTATGGTTATAAAGAAGAATTTTGGTGATATGTATGAGTTTGAGAATCATTTAAAGAAATCTACAAATGAAGAGGATGCGAAAGTATGGAAGATAAAAGAGTTCAATAAGGAATTGGTTTAGGGAGATAAAATAGATGCTACTGTGTCTTCACATGCTAATTTCATTGAGACATCAACCTAGAAGGTTGCATGGCCTTAGGGGGAGAATTGGATGAAGACACAAGAATATATCCAACCCCTAATTATGTGGAATGAGCTCATGCAAGCTTAGATTTGGTGTGTACAGACACTATGGAGTTTATGTTTGTGATCACAACACTTGGAGACTCATATTCTATGATCATGAGATTTTGTTTGACTGGACATTGTGTGAAGTTGAGCTACCTATGATTAGTGCACTTACTCAACTTGCAGAGGATAAAAGAGCTTGAAGCAGATAATTTTTGCATCGTTTGATAATCAGCAAACAAGGAGAGAAGTGTGAAGAAGCATTTTAGCCACCTAGCAGCCACTTTGTGTGATCATTTCGAGCAAAATTTTTAGAATTTACCTTGTTAAAGGTATTTAGACTTTATACTCTTTCAAAAGATATGGATGCACCCGTGATTTTTGATGTTGTGGATAGACCAAGGTACAAGTTTATGAAACATCTGTTTAAGTCTTGTGAGGATGATCTAAAATGATCATTTTTGAAAACCCCTTACAACATGTTGCATGTTGAGGATATTAGGGAAACCTCCCGAGGTAGGATTCAGACCAAATCTTCAAGTATTAAGAACTAGGATAGTAGAAGGAAGAATAGATCAAGTAGGAAAGTTCTATGAGAAATATAATGAGATAGACAAATTAGAAATACATTCCATGATAATCAAGAACATGCTTAAGTTTAAGAAAATAGTCTTGGAACTTAAGACAATCATTCTTGACAGTGTATGGAAGACTTTAGAATAGATCTTAGAGTTTTTGAAGAGATAGGCTATTGAGGAAGACTTTAGAATAAGGGAGAAGATATTGGATGAAAGCCTTCTTGTATGCTCAATTGAAGAGAAAAAACTATTATTGGATTTGATGAAGCTGTACCTTATAACAAAGCTAAGAACTTTGCAGATCATGAACAATGAGTATGAGTTGGTTGCTAAGGAAATAGAAAAGGCATTTGAGAAGGTATTCTTAGATAGACACATGTATCCTCCCACTGTGCCTAGAACCCAAGCTCCATCTAAGGAAGAAAAAGAATCTGAGGTTCCTAATGTACCTATAATAGGTCCGCAAGATTCAACTCCCATAGTGAAAGTGCCTACTATAACAATGGAATCTGTGCACATGCCTGGAATAAAAGATGATACAATTATGATTGATAATGTGGAGATATCAATGGCGGCCACAAAAAAAGACCTAGAAAAGTTTGAGGAAGATTTTGTAAGCACATAAGAGGTTGAAATACTATGTGGTGATAATTCACCTAAGTAGCAAGAAGAAATTTAGATTGAGGATCTAATAGGACTAGAAGAAGAAGAGAAGAAAGAAAAAGAAAAGGAAAAAGAGGATGAAGAGAAGAAAGATGAAACTATGGTTGTAAAGACTGAGGTAATGGATGTTAGTCAAAGTTCACTCCTTACCCCGAAGCCCTCCATGTCATTTTTGTCAAGTCTGAATCCTAACACAACAAGTCTAGACTCATGGGGAGAAGAAGACTTGATTAAAATCAGTGTGCTAGCAATGGAGAAGGCCAAGGAGAAACAAGTGATGGGTAATCCAATGTTTGTTGAATTAGTCAACATCGTGAATAGCTTACTACCTGAGAAAAAGAAACTAATAAGTGTTCATTTAGTAGATGATGTCAGCACCATCACGACAAGTTTCAAAGAATATTTCTCTAGCCTAGAAGAATCTGCATCCAAGGTTGTAGAAGAGAAATATCTTAAGAAGATGCTAAGTGAATTGATAGGTAACTTCGTACTTGATCTTATCTCTCTCAAAGTTGGTCAAGTGTTGCTGAAAATTTTTGCAGCTAAGGGAAGAAAGATAATAGCAGATTGTATGAATAAAGATAAGCTCACTACATATCTTTCCAAAAAGAACCAAGAAGCTGAAACTATGATGAAAACTATGAGTAAATTAGTGCTAGATCCCTCACAAGATATAAAAATGTGCAATAATGTCTACCAAGGACAATTGGACAAGATTGAGAAGGTGGAGAAAGAAATGGCCAAGATAAGGGCTAGGCAAGCACAGTTAAGATATGCACTTGCGCCCTCATTGGATGTGCTAAATTAGAACAAAAAGGGGATAGATGCCACTATTGTGACATATGACCAAGGCCCATGTACAGATTTGGAAAAGATGGAGAATTTGACTTATGATTTGTGCACCCATCTTAAGACTGTAGATGCACTAAAGGAATTTTGGCAGGAAGAGATCCAGAACTTGAAGATTACATATCCAGACCTACTCACTTTGTAAGTACTTGTAGATACATTTTTTATCACCTTTGTCATTAATGTTAAAGGGGGAGTAGAATATATAGTAGAATGGAGAATATGAAGTAGTATATATGATGTAAAGGGGAGTAGAGTAAAAGGGAGATATAAGATAGAATATATGCTAGAAAGTTTTTGTAAGATACAGTTAGTAACTTCACCATATTGCTTTGTTGCCATTAATGAAAAAGGGGGAGATTGTTGAAAATTTGACTATACTATTGTATATAACTATGATTTAGTGTTTTCATTATGGAAAAAAAGTCATATGGAGTTTTGGAGTCAATGTACTTACTCATAAGATCTAAATTTGGCTAAGTATGAAAGATAGGACAACCGGTAAAGCACCTAAGGAACAGAGCATTAGCACACATGTGTATGACTGAGTTATGGTTTGCACCCTTGAAGATAGGCTTCTGAGTATGTAATCATGCTAATTCTAAGAGTGCATGATCAGATGAGTTAGTATGATAAAGATACAATGAGTTGAAGTGTCACAGATAGTGAGTGGGAGAACATAACAGAGCATAGAGCCAACTATTGGTATTTTGGTTAGCGTGTATAATATTGTTTTGTAAAGGCTATGCACCTATTGTATTTAGGTTATAGATATTTTAATATCATGGTATGTAAGTATTCTTGATCCAATTCATTTGGAAGTGTTGTATGTAATTATTTAAAGGTCGACTTAATGGATAGTTTTGTTTGCGCATATAAATAAGACATGCACCTTTGTATTTGAATAGGGAATGAGATATAGTGTTGTAGGAAGTAGAGAAGAAGTATACAAAGAGAAGTTAGAATGTTGTAGAGCTTTAAAAGAGGCTAAAGCATCAATGCATAAAAGGAACTGATCAGACAAGCAGTGTCAAAGTAGCAGTTCACCATTGGTAGATATAGTGTGTATCTGATATCCAGGAGGTTGTAGCCTTCTCATTGAGTAGTGAGCTCTGGCAATGAGCCACCACCCCTAAAAGGGTTATTGTAAAAGACTCCTAACAGGGTCTGACCCTTGACCAGGTCACTGTACTTAATACATTTTAAAGATCAACTCCTAACAGGGTTGTAAGATCTTCTAACAGGGATCATAATACACTAGTGCAATTCTTAGTGGGTGTCAATTCCCACTAGGGTTTTTACCTATTTGGGTTTCCCCATATTCATATTTGGTGTTATGTGTTATGGTTGTTTATCTTACTTGCATTGATATTCATTTCAGTACTTCAACAATTAAGTTAAGTTTCAAGATATCAAAAAAAGTAATAATGTATAGAACACTGATTCACCCTCCCTCTCAGTGTTCCCATTCCTAACACTTTTGTAGTGATATACCTTGTGAAAACTTGCATCTTGAAAAATTTGTTAAACATACATTGATCATTTCTTTTTTTGAGTCATTCATATAGCCATATACTGGATGTGTGATTTTTGAGTTTGTACATCTACAACATTTTGCCTACAATATTTTCCTACAAAGGGAAAACTAAATCAAAACTTGTCCTACAAACATTGTCCTACCAAGAGAAAACAAAGTCAATATTGATCCTACAACATTATCCTACATAAAGAAAATTGATCCTAGTGTGGGTCCAACAAACATTACATTGATATTTCATCCTAGTTACCTATGATCAACATACTTAGATAGGCATATCTTGCTTCCTTAGAATCTTTCTTTTTTACATAGTCATCACTTTAGTCTCACAATCCAAAAATCCCAAAAATACCTTGCATATCTTAGGGTCACGTATTGTACTTCCTAGAGTCATTTTCCAAATTTGAGGGTTCATTTTCCTAGGACATTCCTATAGTGGTCTTGCATTTTATCTTGACTTCATTAGCACCATCTTTATCTACTTCCCTTAGCACAACCACCTTATCATTTTGGTTAATATTTATCTTAGACAGACACTATTTCCATAACTTATTAGTTTTATCCTACCTTATGGAGTCAAGATAGTCCTCAATATCATTTTAGTATTTCCTTAGAGGTTTTACCTTCTAAGTTTCTATAATCTCTCTTTGGGTAGAGTACTGGCACTTTAGACATCATTTTTTTACTCATTCCAAGTTTGCATTAGCATCCCAAAATCCCAAAATCCAAAAAAAAAAGTTTTCCTTATTGTCATTTCCCTTCTTGTCTTTGCATTTCCAAAAAAAAAAAGAAAATAATTTGATTTCCCTAGCTGTCTTTCATTCTCACATATGTCGAACACATAATCCAAGAAGAGTAAAGATACAAATAAATACAACTAGGACCACAACCAGGATCCCACTCAGGAAATTGACTTTGCACCAAGAAATTTGACACTAGATTTCAAGGATCTTGAAGAAATTAAAGCTAGATGCACAAGAGAAGAGATTGATGATGGTTTACAAGATGAGAAGTTAATGGTTGTCATAGAGTCCTTGATGGAATCTGATTTGAATAAATACCTTCACATTCTTGTACAAAAAGGTGCTAAGTTACCTGTTGGATTTGACACATCCACCATAGTAGAGGACATACCTATGTCATATCTTGGGTTTCCTCAATAGAACATTTTCCACTCACTTTAGTCCTCCCATCTACCAATTCCACACAAAATGCTTCAGTCACCACATCTTCTAGTACCCTAGGGGTCCAGTGCGCAAATCCCCTATTTTCCAACTTTCCACCCACATCTAGTGTAATCTCTACCAACACAACACTTTCCATATTGACCTTGGCTCATCGAGAAATTACTTCACCAAAAATATCATAAATTTCCTCTAGTACAAATATCCAACCTAATAAAGGAATCCCCTACTGGGATCACCTCAACAAAAGTCTCTTAATGTTCCTCAACTAGGTGTCTCTTCCAATTGAGGATAAACCCAAATTAGTCAAGGAGTGCCCCTTAATAAGTCTAAAAATTTGATATTATAAACCTCTTCAAAAAAATGATGGAAAATGGATAGGGCATGATAACACCTTAGTAAGTCCTAGCACCCTAGCAAGTCCCAGTACCTTAACAAATCCAAATACCTCAGAAAATCCAAGTACCCCACTAAGTCCCAGTGTTGGCACCGAAAATTTCAGCTCCTAAAGGAATAGGACATCAGGGAAATTAAAGAACAAATTATTATGCATAGGATACCAGAATGAAATTAATTTGGGGAAGATATTCCCGAACAATCATTGTAATAGTTTATTAGGCATATTTTAGGGTTAGTTGCCAGGATTAGGTTTTATGAAAGGTTATGTCTTTTCACATAAAACCTTTGGTAATTACATTTATAGGGAAACATTTGATACAAGGGACATCATCATTTTCATCAACATTAAAAGTTTTAAAACAATTTTGTGATGGCATATACACATATCATGGACTAAATTTTTTATAGGCGAATCTGGAAGGCTGATACATGAAATGTCATCAGTACTGTAACACTACTGGATTGAGATAAGTTTAAATTTCTTTAATGTTATAATTTAGAGTTTTTGATGATATTTATGTACGGATGAATTCTTTTGAGTTCTTGTAAAGTGATCGGTTTGAATTCAAGTTATCAGTATATTTGATGAAAATATTGGTCTCCTAGAATATGTTTTTAGTTAAACTCTTCCAAAAGTGCGCACTTGGTTGGTCTATAAACATCGGAGTTAAATTCAATAAAGTTGTCTATATTGATAATTTAGAATTCATTTATGTCTCCTAACACATTTCAATTGTCAGGACTCTGATGCCCAATGTTATAGGCACTGGTCTCATATTCAGTATTGTATTTACATATCTGTCATTTTCATTTATTGGTTTCTAGGTTTTGCCCATTTCAATTTTGAAGCAATTATCTATATTAGGACTTAGATTTTAAAAAGTTTTCAATTGATTCACTAATCTTGATTTCTAACAGCATTTTCATCTTTTCTAACCCTAATTTCGTTATAACATTATAGTTTTGATACTTTAGTATAGTTGTAGTTTGATCGATTAGGCTTTCAGTTTTGATCCTAGATTAGACATATTAGATCCTAGTCCTTAGATTAGCAATTTTTTAGTTATCATTTTTTGTTTGGATACACCCACCCTGGTTTCTAACCAAAAGTGCAGGGATTCAAGTTAGAGAAAGAGATTTGAATTCGTCAATTGGCATCTCGAAACCACTAGGATTGAGTCCAGTGATTTCGGGAGCCAACAAATTGGCGACTCTACTGGGGATCGAACCCAGAATCTCTGGTTAAGTTGTAAAGACTCTACTGGGAGAAAGATCCAGAATAGTTATTAATTCCTCACAAGAGGTGAGGTGGCGACTCTAAAATCTAGTTTCAGGCGAAGCCTATGTTAGGGAGAAGATCTCTAACGAACAAGCGGTTCATCGAATTGGAACCAAACAATGAAGAAAAAAGACAAAGGTGAATGGTTTAAAGTTTTTGATAATCTGATGTGTGACCTAAGCAACAGGTCAAAAGATATCAGTAATTCCCATAGCAATCAGAACAGTGGGGGAAGAAGAAATGACAGTGATCGAAAGGGTAATCAGAATAAGGAACATGAATTGAACGATTCGCAGAGACAACCTGTGCATAATAGGAAAAGGTATAGTCTATTTGATAATGTTGATCATCCCCAATATGGTGGAAATTCACAGTATTGGGAAAAGGATAATGATTATCTAGGTCATAATGTTAATAATTCTGAGCATAATCATGATGAGAAACATTATGCTGATATGCAAGGAGATAAAAATGCTAAAAAAACATATTATAAAGATAATAGAGATGATATGCAACATGATTACATTTGCAATCAGCAAAAAGATGAATGTTATAAACTGTTTCAAGATAAAATACATGATGTGCATAATGGTTTTAATGAGGATTGTGTATATGGACAAGGAAATAAACAATATGTGAATTCAATGCATAAAAATAACAATCATCAAATATGGTGTATGCAGCAATATGATGATTTATATGAGCAAAATAATATTATCGAGAAAAATAATGGTGACGTACCTGCGCGGCATGAGGATCGTATGAAAATGAATGAACAATATGATAATGATTTCCATGAATAGCAAGATAATGGTTATGACCATATGCATAAGAGGACCAATACTCATGATCTGCATACAGACAATGGGGGTTTGGAAGATGTGTGTAAAATTAAGAATAAACACAATAATATATACCAGCTGGTGCATCACAGGGAGAAAGAATATGATAATGTTAAGCAATGTGGAAATGAAAATTGTGTACAACAAAATGGATATGCTCAACTTCTGGGAGATAGCAGAGAGTATGAGCAGTATACCAAAAACATACTAGACAAGAATATTGTTGCGCAATATCACACCGATATAAATGAAGTATTGTGTAAAAAGCCAGGGAAGAATAGTGTGCAGCATGGAAATAGCATGGTAAAAAATAATTATGATATTTCAAATTTCATGCAGCATAATGAAAGTTCATGCGAGCAGCCAAATACGTTTGAGCAAATAAAGGGAGATAGCTGTAATAATAATATTTATAAATTAAGAAATAATAATTACATACCTGGGCAACAACACATAAATCCGCACCAACTCATGCAAAAGGAATATTCAAAATATAATAATATCTACTTTCCTGTGCAAAAAGAAGAGAGTATTAACGTTTTCAGCCGGAGGAATAATACTGTACAAAAGTCAAGTTCAACTGGTGAACATAGAGAGCATAATAGAGGCTCACGTGAGCAGCCCCATACCCTCAAACTTGCGCAGGAAGTGGATAGAAAATTCAATAAAAATATTCATGTTTTAAGAAATCAGCAAATGGATAAAAATGTGCAGCCAAGTAAATCAGCGTATGGACAAGAGGAATGCATTAATACAAGTATTGGAAATCAGCAAATAGAACGCGGATGTTATCAAAGTTTTAGTCTGTTCAATAAAAAATGTGAGCAGCCTATTAATGGAAATTGCGATGATAATGTTGTATGTCAACAACAAAGTAAGCATAATATACTTGCACAGGATAACGATGAGAACCTTCAACCACATGAGCAGCGTAAAATCTGCAACTACGCGCAAGGGAAGAAAGAGTATGACAAAAATCAGCGTGAATACTCACGTGAGGAAAATGATATGCTGCTGGGCAATGTTCAATACCATGCGCAAAATCAAAAAATCATAAATAGTATCCCAAATTATATTGCTGGTGATAATCATTCTCATGCTAAGAGCATGCGTGAACAACCTGTTATGATTAATGCTAAAAACAAGGCACAGTATAAGTGGTTTGGAAACACAGGTAAACAGCAACATAATTCTTTTGAAGTTGCGCAAAATAAGGGTAAAAATATTTACAATGAAAGGTATAATAACAATTTTAAAAGTTTGGTGAATACCCATCGTAAATATCATGAAGATTGCGTGAAAATGAATGAACAATATGATAATGACTTTTATAAACAGCATGACCCTAAACAACAAGAGCAGCGTATGGCTTTGCGTAAGCAACCAAGAAGATTGGCACAAGACCAAAATGAAATGCAACACGTGGGGAGTTCACGTGAGCAGCTTCAAGGTTTATATATCTCCAAGATTGATGCCCAACGTGAAGACACAAGTAAACAAGAAAAAAATAACAGTTATCAACCCATGCATGAGGATATAGATACATTATATTACCAAGATAATGTATATTGTAAGAACCGAATGCAATCACAAGGCGTGCGTGAGCAGCCTCATGATCCTGTGCGAGGTTATGAGGACGCACATAAGCCACCTCATAATAAGCCAACCTGTATTCAGTATTCTATGCAAAATGAAATACATGAGGGCAACCAGACCCAGCGGCTTGGAGACACGCAGAAGACTCCCAGGTTTGCACAAAAGCTTTTTCATCCAAATTATGACCAGCACGTGAATACTGGAGAAGAGAATCGGCATGTGTTTAGTGAACAGCGTGAAGATGGACATCAACTGATGTACGATAGGTATTACCTTAATATTTATAAACAGTCAAATGACTTCGCGAATGATCGGTATGTTAATAATGATGGGATAAAGCATGAAGATAAATATTTATATGCTGAAAGTAATAAATACGGTGAACAAAAAACAACCGAAGGTAAAAACATGCTAAGTAGTATTTATCAATTCGAGCATAATGAAAATAATAATTATGAAGAAAGGTTTCACGCAAATAAAAACCATGCACAATATTATGATGAAGGCACTAATCAACAATTCGGGCATTCTGGACAGCATCATTTTGGAGGAACGATGCAACCCCACACTGATCAACAGGGTCATCAGGTAAATCAACACCAGGGGGATGAATCATTATCTCCCTTGGATGCATTTATTACTTTAGAACGATATGACAATGAAAATGCGGTGAGTTTGTTTATGAGGATGATGGATATCTTCCGTGAAATATCTTCTGATATCAGGCCAGATTTTTTAAAAAAAATATACAGTTTAGGAGTAACTCGTGAGCAGGTAAAGCTTATTCTTAAAATTGTATTCGATGATTTGATGGAAGAAAATGAATGCATCGAAATCCCTAATGAAAACTCATACAAAGAAGGAAATCATGAACAGATTGAGGAAACATATACGCCGGATCAGGTTTGTGTGGAAACAAGTGTAAATCATGATCAGGTTATATTTGATAAAATAAAACCTCAAAGGAGTGAAACATTTGATGAAGGAAAAATGTTTACAAATTTTTTTGAGAAGGATGGATATGGACCATGTGTTAATCAATTTTGTGAAATAAATGAGATCTCTCTAGAATGTGAAGAAGATATCTCACAGTCAGGAAATGTGTCTCGTGATGAGCAAGTTTATTATATTGAGAATTATGATAGGTGGAATAAAAACTATGTTCAATACATTTCAAGAAGGCATAAAATGTTACATAACCAAAACAAGGTTTTTGATAGAGGTAAGGTTATCTGCTCAGGTAAGTATCTCTCCTAAGAAATCAATTCTCTTATTTACACTTTCTTTGCAAGCTTCATATTTGATATTTCAGCATGAGAACTATTATTTTGGAGAGGTAACTGAGTTTTCCTTTCTTTTTTATTCTTTATATTTTGTTTTATTTATTTATCATTATTGTATATTGTTAATACTTTATGAAAGTGGTCTGCTCCTCCAGAGAAGTCTGGATTCTCGCTGTGTCCAGGTATGGACCCACGTCCCCAATTAGAGCCACTGTTGGCACCGAAAATTTCAGCTCCTAAAGGAATAGGACATCAGGGAAATTAAAGAACAAATTATTATGCATAGGATACCGGAATGAAATTAATTTGGGGAAGATATTCCCGAACAATCATTGTAATAGTTTATTAGGCATATTTTAGGGTTAGTTGCCAGGATTAGGTTTTATGAAAGGTTATGTCTTTTCACATAAAACCTTTGGTAATTACATTTATAGGGAAACATTTGATACAAGGGACATCATCATTTTCATCAACATTAAAAGTTTTAAAACAATTTTGTGATGGCATATACACATATCATGGACTAAATTTTTTATAGGCGAATCTGGAAGGCTGATACATGAAATGTCATCAGTACTGTAACACTACTGGATTGAGATAAGTTTAAATTTCTTTAATGTTATAATTTAGAGTTTTTGATGATATTTATGTACGGATGAATTCTTTTGAGTTCCTGTAAAGTGATCGGTTTGAATTCAAGTTATCAGTATATTTGATGAAAATATTGGTCTCCTAGAATATGTTTTTAGTTAAACTCTTCCAAAAGTGCGCACTTGGTTGGTCTATAAACATCGGAGTTAAATTCAATAAAGTTGTCTATATTGATAATTTAGAATTCATTTATGTCTCCTAACACATTTCAATTGTCAGGACTCTGATGCCCAATGTTATAGGCACTGGTCTCATATTCAGTATTGTATTTACATATCTGTCATTTTCATTTATTGGTTTCTAGGTTTTGCCCATTTCAATTTTGAAGCAATTATCTATATTAGGACTTAGATTTTAAAAAGTTTTCAATTGATTCACTAATCTTGATTTCTAACAGCATTTTCATCTTTTCTAACCCTAATTTCGTTATAACATTATAGTTTTGATACTTTAGTATAGTTGTAGTTTGATCGATTAGGCTTTCAGTTTTGATCCTAGATTAGACATATTAGATCCTAGTCCTTAGATTAGCAATTTTTTAGTTATCATTTTTTGTTTGGATACACCCACCCTGGTTTCTAACCAAAAGTGCAGGGATTCAAGTTAGAGAAAGAGATTTGAATTCATCAATTGGCATCTCGAAACCACTAGGATTGAGTCCAGTGATTTCGGGAGCCAACACCCAGTACCTAAGAAAGTCTAAATACCTTAGAAAGTCCTAGCACCCCATCAAGTCCAAGTACCTTAGTATGTCCAAATACCTCAACAATTCAAAGCACCCCAACAAGTCCCAACACCCTAGCAAGTCCAAACACCTTAGCATGTCCAAGCACCCTAGCAAGTCCTAGTACCTTAGAAAATCCTAGCACCATAGTAAATACCAACACCCTAGCACATTCCAACACTTCAGTATGTCCCAAACCCTCAAATGTTCCACTACCTCATCTGACTACAATATCTAAAAACATGGGATATATACCTCCCTATAATAAGATACCATAACATAACAATGGAATCCCATTTATTGATCCTAATGTCATATTTTGTACACTAACACCCACTGATATACATGCTTAGTAGTTTTGAACCCTTCAATAATAGGTCATAAACCTACAAATAGGTTCTCCTAATAGGTCTTACACCACAAAAAACCTCAATCCTTATCCCTTTGATAGGATGCTTCATATGCCACCTTTTCCACACAACTTTGTGACACCTAAATTGGATAGATACAAGGAAAATGGTGATCCACATGATCACATTAGGGAGTTTTTCACATCATGTATGTAGGTTCACATGATGAAACATATCTTATGACACTTTTTCCATGTAGTCTTAGTGGTAAAGCCATGGATTGGTTCTCAAGACTAACTCCTAGGATAAATTCATGGAATAAACTAGTAAAAAAATTCATATCCCACTATTCACACAATATTGTTATCGAAGTAAAATTGATGGTGTTGGCATTGTGATGTATTTTGGTATGTGGTAATAGGTGATTGTTATTTTGGTTGTCATTGATGAAAACCTATTCATATTAGATGATTTGGATAATCGGTAAGAACATTGTTCAATCGGTAAGAAGGAATCAGCTAAGTACAGTGAGCAGTGTACAGGAAGAACAACTACAGATGGAGATTTTGGTATCGGTAATGTTTGAGAAGGAATAAAGTGGAGAAGTGATGCAAGGTATGGATCAAGAGGGGCCAAAAAATGTCGCACCCTAATGATCCAAGCCTGCTCAACACATGTAGAAGCACACAAACACAATAGTAAGAGAGAGAATGCATAAACTTTCATATATATTCATCAAATAGACTGATACATGCCGGGATGTAAGGCCTTCCTAGTTAGGGCTAGATATTATAGTGAATTATAGAAGTCCTCAAACATGCAAGGATCTTCCAAATCTCTAATTCTATCTTCTATCCAAAAAAACTGCCTCCTAAACTCTAAACCAACAACTACATTTATACAAGAAGCTACCGAACTAAGTCGACCTTCAGATCCATAATCAACGGAAGGAATAAAGTGGAGAAGTCTTAGACATAGCATGTATATACTCATAACACTTTATGGTTACATTTTCAACTCATTTGGACAATTGGTGTACAATAATTTAAGTGGCAGAAGAGGTTACATGTTTATGAGTCTAAGTTCTTGAGCTACTGGTGGTAGATCTTAGATCGATGACCGGTATGGATATTGGGGTGAATATAGTTGTTATGGTGACCTGTCTTAGATGATAAGGATTTTATGAGATGTCATTTATTCACTTGAGGCTAGCAATGGGGTGGATTTAAGGTGATGCCTTAAGAAGTCAAAATGTGTTTGACTACCTTGAATATATAACTTCCATATCTTATTTTGGGCTGACATGGTCATGGTAAAATGTGTTTTATATCAAGATTTCATTTTGGCACATTCTACCTAAGTGGGAAAGTATTTGAATTTCAATTTTGATGTTTGTGAAAATTGGGTATATAATTGGTACTACTCTTATTGAAAAGGAATATGAAGTTGTTGTTGATGGTTGATTGTATGAAGTGAAATTCATGATTGCTAGGGTTGTAATCAAGGTTGTGAGTAGAGGTAGAATAGAGAGTAGTTAAAGAGAGCAAATAACATATTGGATCTAACAAGAAAGAACTGCTACATCCATATAATTACTTGTTGTTCCCTAATAGTTACAATAGGAAAATCCCTTAATTGGGTAGACTTTAACAGGTCTTCTAGTGTAAATCCCTTAACTGGGTGGACTCACAGAACTTAAATCCTCTAGAAAGGTAGATCTTAATAGATCTCATTGTACTCCTAATAGTGTACTAGTCACTCCTAAGAGGGTGAACCCTTAGAAAGGGTATTTGTAGCTCCTAACAAGGAAAACCTTTTTACTATAGTGAAGGTCTTGTGGTCATCATCCCCACCATGGTTTTCTCCCTCTAACTAAGGGTTTCCATGATAAAAATCAATGTGTTATGTGTGATGCATGTGTGGATGTCTGATGTTATTTATTTTTATTTCATTGCATCAGTTATATATTTTATTATTTGGGATTTTATAGTAAATTTAATCATACTTGTGGTTGAATTAGTTGGTTACTTATTTGTACTAGTTCATCCCCCCTCTCCATACCATCAAATACTAACAAATAGATCTTTGCACCACCCAACATAAAATAGGGAAATATTTTCCTCATTCTTACAACATTGGCTAAATGTTTCCTCTAAGGCATCTTCCTTTAACAACCAAGGAAAAAATCCACATGTTCATAGAAAACTACCAAGTAGTTCTAATGTGTGAACTACACTTCCAACACATTGAGTCCTTTGAAGAGCTAGATAAGAAGGATTGAAAGTAGTAATAGCCCTCACTTTGAAAGGAATACTAAAGAAAGAGACCAGTACAACAACACCCTATGAAAAAACTAAATTTTGGTAAAAAAAAAAGAATGTAACAAATGATGGTGTTGTGGATGCAAAGATGGCACAACCAGTCTTACATGTACAAACACCAGCTCCAATCCAACCTACCCAACTCTCACAAACTACTTGCAATGTTAACATTATTTCTCCTAGATAAAGTCCTGGATAGGATAATACTACCACACAATAACAAATTTATGCAAGAAGGAATCCCTCTCCACAACGAGAATTTTTGCATCTTGTAGAACCTCTTGAGATGATCATGAAGAAATTAATATAGTATCATTTAGTCACTTTACCTAAGATAAGACATTATGAAGGTCCTGGTAAACCAACATGGTGGGATGATAATGGTTACTGTAACTATCATATAATGAAAGGACACAAAATAGGTAGTTGTATGCAACTGAAACACATTGTCTAAGATTTCATCAACCGTAGTGAAATCAAACTAGTCACTAATTATGGCACCACCAACCAAGACCAAAAGGGTTTACAAAACCATTGATGAATCATGAAAAAGGTCTACCTTAGGAATAAATAATCATTCAATCCTCATCTACACTAAACATGACCCAAATTTGACCATAAACACCATCACCATCTAAGGTCTAGATACTAGTTGTGTTGTTGCCACCTATCGAAACAAAATAATAGTACAAGGAGTCACGTCAAAAAATGATATACTGAGTAAGTTGTCCAATCCACTATCAAGTCAATAGGATTTTCTAGACCATCTAAAGAAAACCCCAACACAAATCTCCATCTATTAACTTTTCTTCATTTTTCTTGACCATAAAGTAGTCTTAGACACAACCCTACAATAGATGTCTATCCCAAAAGAGCTAGAAGTTGATGAGTTTCAAGAAATGGTAGGGCATTTGGACACTCCACATCATGTTGCCTTCACTGAAAAAGATATTCTAACACATAAACCATCCCACATTGATCCTTTTCATCTAGAAGTCTTCATCCATTTCCACAAAATTAGGCAAGTCTTGATAGATGAAGGAGCGGGTTTGAATATTTGTACACTAAAATTGATACAAGCATTGGGCTACCTTGAGAGTTTTGTGGATATCACAAAAAAGACAATAATAAGAGCCTATGATGATGAATAACGTCTCTCCAAGGGTGTCATAAATATCCCAATTTGATTTGATCCATCAACACAAGACACAACATTCCGAGTACTAGATCTAGAGCTTAATTTTAACATGCTCCTAGGGAGATCATGGATCCATTCCTTGTATGTTGTACCATCTACTTATAATCAGTGTCTAAAATTCCCTCACAATGGAGTTGAAATCACCATGTCTGGTGATAGAGGTTACTTTCTATATTGCACAAACTTAGAGCATCTATTTCTAATTAGGTACACAATAATTAGGAAGCATGAATTGTTTCTTCTTTTCAAAACATAGATCCCACAAGTATTGAAAAATCAATAGTGGAACCCACATCAAAGCTAAAAATCAAGGTACAAGAAAAGGGATGTGGAGAATATACCTATGAAAACTTATTCTATGTAATAAAATTACCTATCTAATCTAGGTCATATGGAAAACTGAGGTAACCTCTAGGGAGCAAGAAATAACTAACAATTGTCTATCCACCAATGATTTTCATAAGATGGGGAGATATACATGAAGAGGTCATTGAAGATAATCTAACCTCCTGGTTGTATATAGATGAGGAACCCCATGAGATCAAAATTCTAGTACATGAATATGGAAGGGGTATAATGGGAATTTGGGCCTAGAAAAGAATGAGCAAGGAATATTGGATCCAATTGCTCCTACCCAAAACCCAAAGCATCAAGGTTTAGGTTATAGACCACCTACAAGTGGCATCTAAAATATCTCGTTGCCCACTGATATTAATGCTTGTGTTTATGACCAATTTGAGACATTTGAGGAGTCCCATTTAGACACAAACTCTAATGATTATGAGTGGGATACCCCATGTACCATAGATACCCTATGTAGATGCGATGAACCTAACCTATTGGGAGCATGTGTAGACAAGAAAATGTTAGCTTAATGTTGGAATTATGAAAAGGTGTGTACTAAGAGAGGAGGGGTGAATCAATACCCTAAAAAATTTTTCAAACTAAATCCTTGTAAACATGAATATTAATAACTGATTCTATCATTTGAATTCACCATACACTTAATAACATAACTGAAATGTAAATGCATGTAATCAAATTAAATATGCAAACATGAAACTTCATACACATAACACATGTATTTTGGTATCGTAGAAACTATTGTTAGAAGGTAAAAACTATGGTGGGGATGGCACCCACAAAGCTTCACTACTATAGTAACAAAGTTTTTAGTTAAGGATACAAAGATTTGATCACTTTTGGTGATCTTACCCTGTTAGGAGTAATAATAAGATCAGCTAGATCTACCTAGTTAGAGGATTTTAGAAACACAATTAAGTGTGCACTCAGTTAAGAGATTTACAAAAGAATTGTTACGTTCACTCTGTTAAGAGATTTAAGGTCTACTAAAATGGTTAAAAAGTAACAATAAGATTGATCTATAAATAGAAACTAATATTTCCTAATATTATATATGTTATGTACTTATCTATTATCACCTTGATGTGATTGATCTTTTCTCCAAATTCTACTTGGTAGCCTTCTATTTCTAATAAAATATATGCTTTGTCAATTCTTGTCAATCATAACCCCATTTGATCTTTGGATGTCTTCCAATGGTGGCTACTACATGTGTGATACATGTCAAAATGAAATCTATACAATATTTATATCAAACTGATTGGACCCAATTAGGGTTTAGACATTATCTTAGAAAACCTAAGATCAACGGTTCAAATGAATAACCTAGATCATCTTTACATAGGAATCATCAATAATTAAATGATTAAATCCATATTAAATTTCATCTCGATCTTGGTAAACCATTTTCTAATCGGTGTAAACCATTTTCTTTGTAGTTTGTGTTATTCTAAACTACTATATCATTTTCTTGTTTCACTCGGTGTACACTGCATTCATCATTCAGTAATTAACTGGTGCTTAGTTCATATGAATACTCAGTGACTACTATGCTTAGTACTCAGTAGCCATTTGGATCGGTAAGAGTGTTCGGTCAAAATTGTATTTGGTTATCATAGTGATTTGCCTTGTTTTATGCTTGGTGTTTAGGCTCTGTGTATTGACGAACTATCCTGTCTTGTCTCCTTTACTGACTATATGACTGAATGATACTAATGAAAACCATTAATTCTCTTTAGGAGTAGCATTTTCCCCCTTTGGCATTAGTATCAAAAACTTTATGTATATGTGTACCGACTACAAAATTTGAACTTAACCAAAAAATGTGAATCAATGTGAACTCCCCCTTTGTACATGATCTTAGTGTGAAGTACATAAAAGAATATATATACATATATTTTCCCTCTTTTTTGAAATTAATGCACTGACATCTTGTCAAATATCTTTTGATGGGTTTTTTGCAACATAGCTAAGAGGTTTTCCCATTCCTCTTTCAGATTATCAAGAGAAAATTTCTCTAATCCGACTTGGGCATGCATGTCAAAAATGTTCTCTATAACAGATATCTTAGGGGTGGAAACTAACTCTTTTTCCTTATTCACATTATTTTGCATCACCTATAGGTGTGGAAGTAACTCTTCCTACAACTTGGCTACTTGTTCTCTGATTTTATCTTCTCCCCTTCCTGAGTTCTAGTCTTAACCATTGGATTTTTTGAACTTTAGCATAATGCTCATAAAATGCATTGGCCTCAGTTAAAAGACTATTTTAACTATTATTTATATCTTCATATAATTTATGTATCTTTTCACTAATCTCGGTAGTGAAATGGTCTATAGTGCATAGCTTGTGCAAAATTTTCATAACTTGTTGAATAATAATATCTAGCCTAGTTATTACCTTAGATAATTTCACTTTATTTGTTGTCACTTCCTAGTTGATTCTCTCTACTATCTTTAGCTGCATCTGTTGGACTACAACTGATTTGGAATCTGATTGAAGGATGTATGATTGCAAGATCACTAGAAGCTACTTATTAGATATGTAATATGATTAAATCAGTATTATGTTGTCATTAATGTCAACTAGTTTGACAACACTTATCTTGTAAGTTACTACACTGAGACATCTGAAGAAAAGTGGAAAAGAGATGAAGAACAGAGAATTCTACATGAGGAAAGATGTACATGACAGATGAGGATAAGGAACACATTGAGTAACTTATTGATGAGTCTATGACTTGATGATATTGACTTTATTATGTTGCATTCATCTATAATGAAGTATAGAGCTGAAAGACACAAAGTAATGCTATCGGTAAATGAAGCATTTTTAGTATACACCGATGGAGTGTAGTGTATACCGACCATAGTATTAACTGAGCAGTGTTCACTGATGCATTCTTTGTTAACCAAGAAGAACATAATGAATTAAATGATTAGTTTAAGCCGATAGGAATGATGAGCTGGAAAGAGTATAACATCAAGGTAACATATAAGGTTTGTTACACAGATCAACACCTAAAAAAATTCAAAGAAGATCTAATGGAAAATATTGAAACATGTTATTGACACAAGTACCAAGAAAGTTTTAAGTGGCAAAATCTATGAATGTGATTAAGCGGCAAAATCTGATGGTGGAGGAGAAAATGATTTACTTGTCTATATAAGAGAACATAATTTCTTTAGTAAAAGAAAAAAGAGGAGAAGAAGAAGCTATAGGAATTTTGCGTGAACAAGATTTCATGCATTCTGATAATACTAGTTAGTGAGAACCAAGCTGCAGAACATTTACCAAGCTATAGAGAGCTATTACTGATGGACAGTAAGTTGATACAGTATTGAAACTAAAGTGAAATATTGATCAGAAGGATTTGTATGGACTAAATATTGATCTATAATCTACAATTGAAAGTTGTATTAAGGTAGGTCATTTTACTATTACATATTTAACCATTGTATATAGTTCAAATCTCTTAACTGAGTGGACTCTAAAAGTCTTATGATGTATCATTCATAGAATGAACATTGTTATCCTATCAACCCATAGTGAATGCTGGTTGGATGATAACTTCTAGTCTAAAATCCTCTAACAAGGTCACACCTGACAGTGTGTTTGTAACCTTTAACAAGGTTGGGTCTTAACTGACCTCACTTCAAAAGAGTGAACAATTTTGGGTTGCCAGTCCCAGGTGGTTTACAGGGTTTCCATGTTAAATCTTTTGTGTTATGTGTTGATTGTGATATTTGTTTGTTATCATACTTTGCATGTTAGATGGTAGATTTGATTGGTAAACAGTTTAGTATTAGACTGGTATTTGGTAAAAGCACAGATAGTGAGAGTTATTATTGCTTACCGATGAGTAGAGAGTGAATAAATTGTTTTGAATTATACATTTTGAATTGGGACACTAGATAACTGATTCACCCCCCTCTCAGTTATTCTAACAATTGGTATTAGAGCACTAGTTGCTTGGAATAGATTTTTAAGGACTTAAGCATAAAGGTCTCAAGATGTATAAGAGGGAAGTACCAAAATTGAATAAAGAGAACTTCACAGTATGGAAAAGCAGAATGAAGTTGCACATATCTAGAATTGGGAACTCAACACTAGATCTTATGCAAAATGGCTACATGCAACTGCCCATTGGTCCCCTAACTATTGATCAACTAAAGGATAAGCATGAACACAATGTTACTATGATGGAACTTTCTATTGCTTGTACCGATGCTGAATTTGAAGATATCAAGACATGCACAACTGCCAAAGGAATGTGGGATAAGTTAGCACAAATCTACAATGGAGATCTGAATGTCAAAAGAGCCCGAGCTGAAAGTCTGAGAGGTAGATTTGATGATATGAAAATGAAAGAAGGTGAAAATATTGTGCAATATTCAAATAGACTCAAAGAGGTGGTACATTCTATTAGAGCATTTGATGGAGTAGTTGATGATGAAATAGTGATAAGCAAGATTCTCAGAACTTTGCTACCAGTTTATGCAATTAGAATTTTTGCAATTCATGAAACAAGAGCTACATCTAACCTTACTCTTGACACTTTGATTGGTAAACTTACAACCTTTGAATTAAACAACTTTGATAACAGTGTTGTTCCTTCTGTTGAATCCACTTTCATGTCTTCTCTAAAGATTGGAAAGTCTAGCAAGAATGGTAAGAATTGTGATAGTGATGACAATACCGATGATGAACTTGAAGAGCTTGAAGCACTTATGGCTAGAAGATTGCCCAAAGGAAAAGGAAGGTATAGAGGCAAGCTACCTTTAGCATACTTTAACTATAAAGAAGTCAGTCATATTGCTACTAGATGTCCTTGGAAGAAAGATGATGATAGATCTAAAGATCGATCTGATGGAAGCTATGGAAGAAGAGTCAATAAAGGTTACCAACACAACAACAGAGACAACCGAGATGAAAAAAGCAAAAAGGTATGTTACATAGCTGAAGATATTGAAACTAAATCTGATACTAATGATGATATAGAAGTTTTATTTGTTGCTATGAAAGATGACTCAGAAGAGGAAGATAAATATGAAGAGACAACCTTGATCTCTAAAGTAAGCAGAAATGATACATGGATCATAGACAGTGGCTGCACACATCATATGACCAATGATGTAGAGAAGTTTGATCATCTTGCTGAATATAATGGAGGATCTATGAGAATGGGAAATGATGCACCTTGTATAGTAAGAGGTAAAGGCTCACTTATGATCAATGATAGATTACAATGTGAAAATGCATATTGGGTAGATGGACTGAACTATAATCTAATAAGTGTGGCACAGTTGAATAATTTAGGCCACCGACTGGCTTTTGAGAGCAAAAAGGTGAAAATTTATGATGATGGAGGAAGACTTGTCAGAATTGGTACACAATCCAGAGGTAATCTATTCTATCTTGATATGGATCATTCTTCTTGTTTGCTAATAAAGGATGAAGATGCTTGGTTGTGGCACCGAAGGTTATGCCATGTGAACTTTGACAACATGATCAAGATGAGTAGAAAGAAAAGAGTTAGAGGACTGCCTAACTTAACAAAACCTGATCATGCTATGTGCTATGAATGTCAAAGAGGTAAGATGACTAAATCTAGTTTCAAAAGCAAAGACTACTCAACAAAGAAGATACTTGAGTTGGTTCATATTGGCCTATGTGGTCCTATGAGAACTCAGAGTTATTCTGGTGATAAATATTTTATTCTTTTTGTTGATGATTATACTAGATTGATGACTGTTATGTTCTTGAAAGAGAAATCTGAAGCTTTCAAAATGTTTAAATGGTATAAAGCTAAGGTAGAGAAAGAAATCAAGAAGGAAATAAAATGTTTAAGATTTTATAAAGGAGGTGAATTCATCTCTGATGAATTTACTAACTTTTGTAATGAGCATGGAATCAAGAGACAGGTATTTGCACCGAGGACACCTCAGCAAAATGGCATCGCTGAAAGAAGGAATAGGTCTATAATTGATTGTGCTAGAACACTGATGATACAGAAGAATGTTGCTTAGACATATTGGAGAGAAGCTGTCAGCACAACTGTATATGTTCTTAACTGAGTATAACTAAAGAAGGACTCCAACCAAACACCTTATGAACTATCATTTGGACACAAACTACTGTAAGTTATTTCAGATTTTTTGGAAGTAAATGCTTTATCTTGAAAGATGAAAGAAATGGAAAATTTGATTCTAAAGGAGATGAAGGGATATTTTTGGGATATTCCACTATAAGTAAAGCATACAAATGTTTGAATAAGGCTACAAATAAGATTGTTGAAAGTACTAATGTTCATGTTGATGAATTTGATGATAAGTACACTGAGGAAAGTATAAAGGAATCAGAAGACTATGGTAGATTCACTTACATTGAATACCTAGAGTGTTTACCAACACCGCAGATAGTGTCAACCAGTTAGTAGGGAATCAATACAGTACAACAGGCACCACAAACCGATGAACATGAAGAAGCTACCGAGCAAGAAAATGACCTTAAGCAGGATGAACAAGAAAGGAGAAATCAAGTCTTGGCTAGTTTTTTCAGAAGACATCATCCTAAAACACAAATCATTGGAGATAGACATGCTGGAATGCAAACTAGAAGCAAAACAAGACAAGGTACATGTTTAATTTGTGAATTTGAACCTAAGACTATGAAAGTTGCATTAGAGAATGAAGAATGGGTTAATGCAATGAAGGAGGAAATAGAAGAAATCAAAAAGAACAAAACTTGGTCCTTAGTACCCTGACCAAAAGATAAGAATGTTATCGGTACTAAGTGGATATACAAGAATAAAAATAATGAAAATGGTGAAGTCACAAGAAATGAAGCTAGACTAGTATGAAAGGGATATGCACAGGAGGAAGGCATTGACTATGGTGAGACATTTTCACCTGTTGCTAGATTAGAAGGAGTTAGAATGCTACTTGCATATGTTGCATATAAGAAATTCAAAGTCTATCAAATGGATGTGAAGTCAACATTTTTAAATGGTATACTTGAAGAAGAAGTCTACATTGAACAACCTGAAGGATTTGTTGATCCTAACAATAAAGACATGGTATGTAGATTACATAAAGCTTTATATGGACTAAAGCAAGCACTGAGAGCATGGTATGAAAGACTACATATTTACTTGTTAAGTATTGGATTTGTTAGGACAAGTGAAAACAAAAATCTATATGTGAAAGGTGATATTGATGATACTATTATCATTGCTGAAATATTTGTTGATGACATTATCTTTGGAGGCTCAGATCTTATCTGCAAGGCATTTGCTGATGAAATGCAAAAGGAATTTGAAATGTCAATGTTCAGAGAGATTAAGTTCTTTCTTGGACTACAAGTGATTTAGCAGAGTGATGGGATATTCATCACACAATCTAAATACATAAAGGAAGTACTGAAGACATTTGGCATGGAAGATGCTAAACCTGTAGGAACACCGATGGCTATTGGATGCAAATTGACAAAGAAGGATGAAACTACCAAGGTAAACTAGACACTGTATCGATCCATGATTGGTAAGTTAATGTACGTAGTTCACAGTAGGCCAGATATAGCACATGTTGTAGGAATTGTTGCAAGATTTTCTGCTAATCCTAGAGAATCACACATGATAGCTACAAAAAGGATCTTAAGATACTTGAAGAAAATAGAAAATTATGGATTATGGTATTCTAAGGAAGGGAAGTTTGAACTAAAAGTTTACACTGATGCTGATTTGGCTGGAAATGTGGATGATAGAAAAAGCACCACTAGAGGAGCATTTTTCTTTGGTGACAGACTTGTAACCTAGACAAGTAAAAAGAAAGCTTTTATTTCTCAGTCTACAGTTGAAGAAAAATATGTTGCTACTATTACTAACTATTCAAACATTGCATATATCAAGCAAGTGTTGGAAGGAATGAATGAGGTAATTGTAAGGAAACTCAGGTGCAGAAACAACTTCCTACGCTAATCTCTATAGGAGAGTATTGTGCAAATTCTTTTAAATCCTTACAATTTCAGATTCGTTAACTACTTTAACAAAGATATTGCAACCAAACACCATACATACAGAAAAATAGAGAATAGTGTAGGAAGCTATTTCCACACCTGAGTTTCCTTACAAGTGGTATCAGAGCTTGATCAACTTTTGATCCTAGTTGTTGGGTAGGGTTTTTTGAACTGATCTCAAGTTTGAGTGGGAGTTTTTTGCAGAGCATTCTGAATCTTATTTGCAGATTGAGATGGCAAGTTCATCATATGGAAGAATGGAGGTGGAGAAATTTAATGGCACTAATTTTGAGTTGTGGAAACTCAAGATGGAAGACATGTTGGAAGATCGTGACCTATGGGAAGCAACTTCAAATGCTACAAGACCAGCAACTATAGCTCAAGTAGATTGGGATATCAAAGACCATAAAGCTAAGGGTCTCATAAGACTCTATTTAACCGATGCAGTTCTTCTGAATGTTCTAGATGAGAAAACCACAAATAGTTTGTGGGAAAGACTTGCGGCTGTGTATCAGGCCAAATCTCTGGTGAACAAGTTGTTCCTGAGGAAGAAGTTGTACTCTTTGAAAATGGAGGAAGGTGGATCCTTAACAGATCATTTAAATGCATTTAATCTACTGGCTACACAGTTGACATCAGCTGGTGTCAAGTTAGAGGAAGAGGATTGTTGCTACACACTTTTGTGTTCTTTACCGGATTCATGGGACCATCTTGTGATGGCTCTTGAAAGCACATTAGTCACCTTCAAAATGGATGATGTGGTGTCTTCGCTTCTATTAGAGGAGATGCGGAGAAAGGCTTTCATTTTAGAAAAAGAAGCCCTTGCTATTCATGGGAGATCCACTGAAAGAGGGAAGAAAAATGACAATAAGTCTGACAATAAGGGTAGATCCAAATCCTATGGGAAGTCAAAGACTTCCAATAAGTCCAAGGCAAAATGTTGGAACTGTGATAAATCTGGGCACTTCCGTAAAGACTGCAAAGAGCCGAAGAAGAAGAAGAAAGGTTCAGATTTAGCTTCAGAAAGATCTCAAGAAGATGGTGATGCATTCATCATAGCTTTGGCAGCCCATGCATCTGATGATGTGTGGTTGGTTGACTCGGGTGCATCTTTTCACATGACCTCTCATCAAAATTGGTTCTCAAAATATGAAGAGTTCGATGGTGGAAAGGTGTACTTGGGTGATGATTCTCACCTCAAGATAGTTGGACGTGGAAGGGTCACTATCAAATTTCCTGATGGACGAGTAAAGGGAATCAATGGAGTTATGCACATTCCAAGTTTGGCATGAAACCTATTATCTATAAGTATGTTGAATGATGTAGGTGTGCAAGTTGTTTTTTCGAAAGAAGGATGCAAGATGATGAGAGGATCGATAGTGCTTGCAAGGGGTATTAGGAGAGGTACCTTATTTCAGCTAGATGCATGTATTCCTCTATGTAATAGTTCTTCATCCTCACCATCTGAACAAGTAGTGAAGAAGTCTATGGCTATTGGTTCCAATGGTAGTGCAAACACTTTGGAAGGTAAGCTTCCTGCAGAAAAGACAATGTTGTGGCATATAAGATTTGGCCACATTGGTGAAAAGGGTCTCAAAACCCTGAAAAATAAAAATCTTGTTGAGGGGTTAAATGATTGCAATCTTGAGTTTGACTTTTGTGAACACTGTGTCTATGGTAAACAAAATCGTATTCAGTTTTACTCTAGTTCTCACAAATCTTCTGATGTTTTGGATCTTATTCATTCTGATGTATTTGGTCCTGTAAAAGTTCCTTCAATCTCCAAGTCTGTATTTTTTGTATCTTTCATAGATGATTATAGTAGAAGGACATGAATTTATTTCCTTAAAAGTAAGACACAAGTCTTTAGTTAGTTCAAGGAATTTAAAGCTCTTGTAGAGAATCAGACTAGTAAGAAGATTAAGTGTGTGAGAACTGACAATGGTGGTGAGTTTTGCTTAGGAGAGTTTGAACAGTTCTATAAAGAACAAGGTATCGAGAGGCATAAGAAAACTCCTTATACCCCACAACAAAATGGAGTTGCAGAGAGAATGAACAAGACACTGATGGAGAAGGCTAGGAGTATGCTTAGTGGAGCTAGTTTAGAACAAAGGTTTTGGGCCGAAGCTGTGGCCACTGCTTGCTATCTGGTTAACAGATCTCCTACATTAGCCCTTGTTGGTAAGACACCCATGGAGGTGTGGTTTGGTAAGAAGCCTTCAATTAGACATCTTCATGTTTTTGGTTGTGAAGCTTATGCACATGTTCCAAAGGAGAAAAGATCTAAGTTGGAAAATAAAGCTGTTAAATGTATTTTCATCGGATACAGTGCTAGTGTGAAAGGATACAAGCTTTGGGATCCTGTGACTAGTAAGGTGTTGTATAGTAGAAATTTTATTTTAAGAGAGCTAAAATCTTCTCCTATTGTGCTACAACCAGATGAAAAAGAAAAGGAAAAAGATGTTGTTCAGTTGCCTACTACCCCTGAGAAGACTGAACAGAGAGACCATGTTGGGCCTAATGATGAGGAGAGCTCTAGTAGCTCTGATAGTTTAGAAGAAGAGGAAGAACAACCTCAACCTCAGCCCTTGAGGAGATCCATGAGAGAAACAAAGAAACCAGAAAGGTTTGGTTATTCTATGTTAGATTCTAGTTGTGCCTTTGCTTTGATTACTAACACTGATGAGCCTAGATCTGTGAAAGAGGCTTTGGGCATGGAAGATGAAGGTTCTTGGATTGAGGCTATGGATGATGAGATGGCTTCATTGGAGAAAAAAAAAACTTGGGACCTTGTACCTTTGCTTAAAGGGAGAAAATCTATTGGCTGTAAATGGGTGTTCAAGAAGAATTTTTTTGCAAATGGCAGTGTTGAAAGGTACAAAGCTAGATTGGTTGCAAAGGGGTATTCATAGGTAGAGGGAATAGATTATGGTGAAATATTCTCTCCTGTTGCAAAGTTGACATCCATTAGATTTCTATTATCTCTTGCTACATCATATGATTTAGAGATAGAACAAATGGATGTGAAGACAACTTTCCTTCATGGTGATTTGGAGGAAGAGATTTATATCTCACAGCCTAAGCACTACATTGTTAAAGGTAAAGAATCCTTAGTTTGCAGATTAAAGAAATCTCTATATGGTTTGAAGCAATCTCCTAGGATGTGGTACCTTAAGTTTGATGCCTTTGTGTTTTCAATTAGATTTGTAAGATCAAAATTAAATCATTGTGTTTATTTCAGAGTTGAAAATGATCGCCTTCTTATTGTTGCATTATATGTTGATGATATGTTGCTGTTTGGGAAGGGTAAGGGTATGATTTCTAATTTTAAATCTCAGTTGTCAGCACAGTTTGAGATGAAAGATCTTGGGGCAGCTAGGTACATCTTGGGTATGGAAATCAGTAGAGACAGGTCTAACAAAAAACTTTGGTTGAGTCAGAGTAAGTATGTGAATTCTGTGTTGGACAGGTTCAGCATGGCAGATTGTAGACCACTATGTGTTCGTATTTCTATGGGAACAAAGTTATCTGTAGATGATTGTCCAAAATCTCCTAGTGAGGTGGAGGACATGAGTAGAGTACCTTATGCTATTGCAGTATGCAGTCTTATGTATGCTATGGTCTGTACTAGACCAGACATTGCCCAAGCAGTGGGAGTCCTGAGTCAATTTATGGCTAACCCTGGATGGGTACATTGGGATGCAGTTAAGCGAGTATTCAAATATTTGAGGGGTACATCAGATTACTCCATATGTTATCATGGTAACTCTTTTGGATCTCTGCATTTAGTTTGTATTCATGGGTTTGTGGATTTAGATTGGGTAGGTGATATTGACAGCAGCAGGAGATCCACTAGTGCTTATGTGTTCACTATGTTTGGTGGTGCCATTAGTTGGATGAGTAAGCGACAACCTGTGGTTGCTTTGTCCACTACAAAAGTTGAGTACATGGCTGCTACTCATGCTTGTAAAGAATCCATTTGGCTTAGAAGATTATGTTCTGATGTTGGTGTTGATGTAGAATAGATTACTATTTGGTGTGACAGTCAGAGCACTATTTGCCTTGCAAAGAATCCAACTTTCCATGCCAGAATGAAGCACATTGATGTGCAGTTTCACTTTGTGAGAGATATGGTGGAAGATGGAAAGGTAAATTTGGAGAAGGTAGATACTATGAAGAATGTTTCAGATGCATTAACAAAACCAGTGGGCACTGAGAAGTTCAGATGGTGTTCAGAGTCTTTGGGCCTTTTGGCCTATAGCAGTTAGTTCTTGTTATGTTCTTGTTGCTCTTACAAGGTGTTCGACAAGTGGGAGAATGTTAGGAATAAGGTGTCTCAACCTTGGATAATTCCTATTCTTATTATTTGTTTTGTAAAATGTATTTCTTGTAAATAATGTTGATGTGTCAGCATCTTGAATTGTGTGTAAGGAGATCATGGCTAAAATGGTTATGATAGATTCCTATGACACGTAAGAGCTATGTTAGGAAGATTCAATGATAGGTGAAGACATGTGGCAACTGATAAATTTGAGTACTATACACTCTTCCCCAATCATGGGGTTTTGGGGTTCCTATTTTCTCACAGAATGGTAAAACCCTAATACGGTTATCTTTGGGAGTAGCCCTGAAAAGTGAAGCGCATGATATAAGCTTTTTTAGGGTTGCGAAGAGATATGAAGCGAGTGTATTGTTGGAATGTTTTATGCTACCGTGATTTTTCTTCAAGGGTTTAGAAATCTTCTGAAAGAACTTGCATTGCAAGTGTATTGTAAGCTGTAATAGTTTTGATCAATACATTGTGCAGGTTTTGGAGTGCTGGGGTTTTTACCAAAAATTTCCCCAGGGTATATCATTGTGTCATTCTCTATTTTTCTATATGTATGGTATGTGGTTGCAATATCTTTGTTAAAGTAGTTAACGAATCTAAAATTGTAAGGATTTAAAAGAATTTGCACAATACTCTCCTATAGAGATTAGCGTAGGAAGCTGTTTCCGCACCTGAGTTTCCTTATAGTAATCACTGACCCGGTGATTATATATTGTGACAACACTAGTGCAATTAATATTTCAAAGAATCCTGTGATGCACTCTAAGATAAAGCATATATCTATTAAGTATCATTACTTGAGAGAACAAGTGCAAGAGAATAAAGTTAAGTTAGAATTTGTTACATCCAAAGAACAACTTACAGATATTTTTACAAAACCCCTCTTGAAGGACACATTTGAATACTTGAGGACTAGACTTGGGGTCCATCCCCTGTCTATCAGTCACTAAGGTGATCTGGATGTTGCATCAGCCAATTATTATCAGAAGATCATTCATGTTGATGTAGCATAGCTCACACTTTGAATCATGTTCAAGGTTGTGATTAAGTTTGATAACTTGAACTGATGAAAAATAAGTATACAGAGATACAAAAGAAGTACTGAACACCACAAAGAGTTACTTGGCTACTACAGAGCTGATTATTTATTTGTTTCTTTAACATTGTTGTCAAAGGGAGAGATAAACAATATGAAATGAAAAAGGGAGAGTTAAACTAAAAAGGGGAGATATTAAAACCAAATATGAAAAGGAACAAGCACCGATGACAATTATCTAAGGGAGAGACAATTTGAATGAGACAAAGTACTGAAGATCAGTTACAGAGAATAGAAGCAAGAACAAGAGAACTAAAAAGATCATAAAGCTGTATTACTTAATGCTAGCTCAGTAACGTAGTGATTAAACATATTAAGTCTATTCAACTTACAACATTTGTTTACAAAGTTGTAGAATGTATGTTTGGTATGTGTATGGTACATTTCATATTACCTGAGTTGCATTCAATGCCAAAGGGAGAGATTGTTGGACTACAACTAATTTGGAATCTGATTGAAGGATCTGTGATTGTAAGATCACTGAGAAGCTGCTGATTAGATATGTAATATGATTAAATCAGTATTATGTTATCATTGATGTCAACTAGTTTGACAACACTTATCTTGTAAGTTACTACACGGAGACATCTAAAGAAAAGTGGAAAAGAGATGAAGAACAAAGAATTCTACATGAGGAAAGATGTACATGACAGATGAGGATAAGGAACACATTGAGTAACTTATTGATGAGTCTATGACTTGATGATATTGACTTTATTATGTTGCATTCATCTATAATGAAGTATAGAGCTGAAAGACACAAAGTAATGCTGTCGGTAAATGAAGCATTTTTAGTATACACTGACAGAGTGTAGTGTATACTGACCACAATATTAATTGAGTAGTGTTCACCGATGCATTCTTTGTTAACCGAGTGGAACATAATGAATTAAATAATTAGTTTAAGCCGATAGGAATGATGAGCTGGCAAAAGTATAACATCAAGGTAACAGATAAGGTTTGTTATGCAGATCAATGGCTGACAAAATTCAAAGAAGATCTAATGGAGAAGATTGAAATGTGTTATTGACATAAGTACCAAGAAAGTTTTAAGTGGAAAAATCTATGAATGTGATTAAGCAGAAAAATCTAATGGTGGAGGAGAAAATGATTTACTTGTCTATATAAGAGAACATAATTTATTTAGTAAAAAAAAAAGAGGAGAAGAAGAAGCTACAAGAATTTCATGTGAACAAGCTTTCATGCATTCTGATCATACTGGTTAGTGAGAACATTTACCAAGCTATAGAGAGCTATTGCCAACGGATAGTAAGTTGATATAGTATTGAAACTGAAGTGAAATATTGATCAGAAGGATTTGTATGGACTAAATATTGATCTGTAATCTGCAATTGAACGTTGTATTAAGGCAGGTCATTTTACTGTTACATATTTAACCATTGTATATAGTTCAAATCTCTTAACCGAGTGGACTCTGAAAGTCTTATGATGTATCATTCATAGAATGAACATTGTTATCCTATCAACCCATAGTGAATGCTGGTTGGATGATAACTTCTAGTCTAAAATCCTCTAACAAGGTCACACCTGATAGTGTGTTTGTAACCTTTAACAGGGTCGTGTCTTAACCGACCTCACTTCAGAAGAGTGAACAATTTTGGGTTGCCGGTCCCAAGTGGTTTACAGGGTTTCCACATTAAATCTTTCATGTTATGTGTTGATTGTGATGTTTGTTTGTTATCATACTTTGCATGTTACATGGTAGATTTGATCGGTAAACAGTTTAGTATTAGACTACTAATCGGTAAAAGCACAGACAGTGAGAGTTATTATTGCTTATCGACGAGAAAAGAGTGAATAAATTGTTTTGAATTATACATTTTGAATTGGGACACTGGATAATTGAGTCACCTCCCTCTTAGTTATTCTAATAGTATCTTGGCCTCTATTTTTTCTTCTATTCTTTTCTCAGCATCTATGTTTGGAGAATTATTGTGGCTGATTAGAATAACAAGTTGATCAATGATGGGATTTTCCTCATCAACATTGATATCAGGGACTACTTGTATTAAAATTTCTCTAACATCCTCTAGGACCTACTTATGCTTTCTTTCTTCTGTTAGTTTCTGATGTAGAGGAAATCGATGATGTCTTCAAATCTAAAAATTTTGCTAGCTTTCTTTACAAACTTTGATTAGGGGTTCCAATACATTCATTATTTCCAATAGAATTAACTCCAAGTTTGACTCCATAATCTTATTTGAATAAAAACTCACCATTCACCACATCTTGCCTTCCCCATGGACCGAGATTGAACTCCATGACCATGCGGGTGGGCTCAATACAAGCATGCACATATAGATATAAGTTCTCCACCTTTTCTCTCTCTTCAAGGCCAAACCCAAGATATAGTGAACTTCTCTAGTTATTACACCTTACGGTCTCCCATGGACCAAGATTTGACTCTATTTTCATGCTTCTGGTCTCAACATGTAATGACTTCTTGACTACCACCTGATACCCTAATAATGACCTCTTAATGTCTTCAGTTCTTCCATGGAATGAGAACAATCCACCATCATGCGCCTATCACCACTCAGACATGGACATGGTAATAGACTCTTTATCCTTTAGAGATGACATGTGCTATCACTTAGCTCCTTCAAACTTAATAGTTCTGCAAACTTACCATGATAGTAATCTCATGATTCGACACCACTGCAAGATTCAAGTAATGATTCTTGGAAACCTGTTACACACTTAATAATGCTCATTGCTAAATAAATGGCTTTCCATCCTACCATTCAGGACTCTTGAAAATTGAAACCATAAGCAAAGCATAATCCTTATCATTGTTTATTAAACTTAAGAATCTGATACTTATCACTGTCAGATTCTTTTAGTAAAACCCAAAAACTTAGAAACATTCAAATAACTAGCTAATAACAAAATATGAAACCGATTACCATGAGAAAAACCAACTCCATTAAGCATTTACATTTGAGAGAGAACAACTCAAAACCATTTATGATAAACAAAGAACTCCATTAACATTCTTTCTACATTTACAAATGTATGGCTCTTTGGCTGCCACCAGAGAGCCATTTGGATTTTCTCTCTTCTATTTACTCTCTATCCTAACTCCTCTTTTTACTCTCTCGACTCTCTCTCGATTACATAATGAGATGTCTATCTAAAGATGATGGTTACAATCTATTTCTTTCTTAGTTGGTTACACATTTCTCATCAGTTTTAATGATTCTCCACCCATTGAATTAGACTTGTGCATAAATTTAGATAATAATGATAAGATATTAACTCTTTCGGGTCCTTCACCCATTTCACATTTCATGCTTATATTTGTGCTAAACCATAATGATGGAAAATTAATTCTTTTGTGGGTGCCTCTACACTAGTTTCTCTTGTGCAGTCTTCCTTGTGCACATTTCTCCATATCTTCTCAGTGCTTCTGGGTCTAGGGTTCTCGGGTCACATGTGAGAATTTAAATGATCTCATCTAAAGTGACTGGAACCTTACCATGTTTTTTCTTTTTCTTATTTTCTTGAGTGTTGGATGTGGGAGATTTCCCATATGGTACTAGAGCTTTAGTCTCTATATTGGACTTTTCTTTCTTTGTTGACACAATTTCTTCCTTATCCTACCCTTTGACTATTCCCTCAGTTTGATGTCCTTGGGCTTCTTTCCTTATGTTAGTTGTAGAAGAATCTACATTTGTTTTAGTTGGAGGTTCTTTATTTTATGCCTCTTTTCTTTTGGGCTTATTTGTTTCTTTCAATCCTTCTTCACCATGTCCTTTGGTGGTTTCCTTCTATTGCTTGGGTGCCTATTCCTCAGGTTTCCCTTGAGTGGCAATATCAATTGCTTGTACCAATATTGGTCAATTACCCGATATATTTACTTCTATTGCCTGAATAGGTTGATCTTCTTCATTATTTCCTATAACCATTGTGATATCTTCATTAGCCTTAGCTTCATCATCAAGATCTCCATCTATAATATCTTCTATTATTACTTCTGTTAGCACCTTGAAAAAATTTCATGGCTCTAGCCCTTTTCTTCTAGTCTCTGCAATTGTTTTTAGGTCTTTGGCTTTAACCCTTAGTTCAAATTTTTGAAAAACTAGCCGTTGCATAAAAGCCCTTTGTAATGCCCTGGCCTTGTTCTATTTTAAAGTTACTTTATTCAAGCCACTTAAAATCCTAATTCACATGTGCTAATTGTTAACCCTTTATCGCATGATCACGTGAACCTTTTTTATGCTATGCGATCTTGTGACTAAAGGTTTTATGTCGGACCCCTTTTAATTTTCCCTAAGTCAGTCAGCTTTAATTTTCTTAAGTCCTGCGCCTTGATTTTCCTAATATTCTAGCTTAATATTTTCTGGGCCTGGTCTCCTAACACCATCTCAATCTGATGATGGGCATAAGTTCTCATCAACTATGTCAGAGGCTTGAGATCTTACGCCAGTCATTGATCTTTCCTGATGACATGACGTTTCAAAGAAGTGGGACCTTCCAACAGGTGTGCATGATTGGTAGTCTCTCATTGGTCCACCTATTTATGATTTGGTAGTTGTTAGTGGGTCCTAGGTTGCCGATGTGTTAGAGGGTCCTGACATCTATAGAGGATCGATGGTGGGCGTATGTTAACAAGGGGTGTGTCAGATGTTTGAGATTATGAGACAACCATTGATTCTTTTGTGTGATGTAACCTTTTCTTTCAGTGGGTCCACCGCTATGTATACTTAGCTAGTGAACTATGATTGGTCCACATTATGTGAGCTAGACGTGTTATCAAGTGGGCCCAGTATCTCAATTAGAAGATTAAAGATCAATGACGGGTGCTTGATCTCATGGAATCTTTTAAGCCTTTGAGATCATGTGTCATCCATTTGATTTTCTAGATGGTATAATGTTCTCAATGGGGCCATTTTCCAGGTGGTGCATAGTTGTTCAAATCTTATTGGTCGACATGAGGAATCAGCAGGGTGGGGTCATTGTCAGAGGGATTAGTGACTAGGACTAAATCTATGGTTGGCATAAGTTCTCATCGATTGTGTCAAAGCCATGAGATCTTACACCCACCATCCATTTTCAAAGGCTTAGGTGGGTGGGTCTTGTGTCAGTGGTGATCCAGCAGTGACAGCAAATGATGTAGTGATAGATGGCACAAAGCGGGCCCAGGTGGGGTCTAAGGTCTTAGTAGTTCAAACAAAAGTGTTTAGCAGTTCTGATAGATTTCAAAGGGTTTGCTCGTTCGCAAAGAAAGATGGTAGTTCTCTAAATGTTTTAGTGGTTTAGCGAACAAGCATTTGCATAATTGCTAAACTTTCTGGTGGTGTTATAAGGTATTCTATGAATGGCCAATTCCCTTCAGTCACTAGTTTGCTATATGTGACTGAGGTCATATTAAAAGGTAAAGACATAAACTCGTGAAATAAAAGGATCCAATGATCACAATATAAAGTTGACCTAAATTCAAATGTGGACTACCGATGCACTGCTAGCACCATGGAAATGACCGTTATAGTTTGAATTCAAATTTTTGAGGGTTTCCTGTGACCAGAAGGACTAAAATTTAATGCAGAAGTGACTGGAGCTGGTGAGAGATGATTTGTTTGCCGTTGTAGTGTGGTCCAGGGTGTTCTTTGGTCATTTGCAGGGGTCTTTACCCTATGTTTTTCATGCTCGAGGTGTGTTGTAGGTGGCCAAAAGGGTTGACAAATTTGGAATTCCATGATTTGCAGTACTTTTCCAGAGATTTATCATAAGTGAAAATCTTTCTCAGGCATGGCAGACTAGTTTTCATCCCCTGCATTTAATTTTTGACTATTTCAATTGGTTTAGTGGGTGAAACCCTAACCCTAGTCACCTGAAGCTTGATGCATCTTCTTTGAGCATTCCAAGGTGACTAGGGGTATAAGTGGTAGCATTTTTGATTTAGTGAGGGTTCCAAAACTTTCTTTTTGGTCCCTGATTGTTGATGTTAATTCACTAAGCAAGGAGAGCCTAGACTTTGGGTATTTTCCTTTGGCATTTTGTTGTTTGATAGTGTATTGATCCTAAATATGTTAATGAGAATGCTATTGAGTTCCAATCTTGCATTTGTGTATGTCTTCTTGTTTTGGTTTTGAGCTCATATATGTTAGTGTCACAAAGTGTATTAGCATATGGTAAACAAAGAGTATTGTGAAGTCATCTCTGAGTTCCTAACAAAGTTAGGATTAAAGTCTTTTAGGTGAGTTCAGTGAGTTTACAACCAAATAAGAATCTGATGTCCTTGTGTTTGAGGGAGAGGGGTAATAGGAAAAGCACTTATCCTGAACCTAGGAGTTTTTGATTTAAGATCTTTACTTGATATATGTTATTAGGTGACTCTTTGCCCTTGGTTAAGGCATTGGTCCCTTCTCTGGAGGTTGTCAATCATCAATCACACACACACATTTAAATGATAAGATCTTTCAGACAGGTAGTAAAGGACATATTTGTATATTTTTTTGAGACTCCTTTGGAGAAGTGAGTCAAGGGTACACCCGCCTGAGCATTAAGGCTCAAAGTACAGGAGGATCTCATTTGTTGATCCTTGTTAATTGGCCCTCTTCCTTGTAGACTTTGGAGTGGTGATAGAGTCAAAGTTATATTAAAGTTATCCATCAAAGTATAAATTTACAAGTTGAAGATCAAAGGGAACTCCCAACAACTTCATCATTCCTGATTGTTACTAGTTTTTTGGGAGTATCATGTTTGTCTTCTTTAATATATCCTTCCAGATAGAAATCTTTGGCATGTGTATCATCCTGTACTTCATTATCAGATATATGAATTGGCTCTTTAGTAGTTATATCTGCATCATCTAAATGTACTCCTTTTCCTTTACTTTTATTTTTTGTTTAGGGATTATTGCTAATGCAGTTTTGTCTACTTCTACCTTTGAATCCAAAATTTTGGTCCATAAAAATTTGTTGTTTTCATCAACTTCTTCTAGTTTTCCTTCCAAAATTTTTAATGCTTGACCTTACATTAGAAATATATTGGCATACTATTTCATGAAATCTTCAAATTATGTTTTAGAAAGATTAGACATTGCCAACATTAATGAACATTGTCTCATTTATTTCTTGGTGTGCAAGGCATAGGTCCACCTTGATGATACCTTGTCATGAAGTTCCTTAGGAATTTATTTTACAAATTCAATAGGTAATCTTATGATTTTAATCATCATGGTGATGATTTACTCTTCTATTTTCTCTTGATCCTTGATTGACATATGTACATACCGATTCATCTTAGGGTGACCTAGTCTACCTATTTCCTTTATGTTTTTGATTAAGGAAAATAGGTTTTGAAGGGTGCCTAAAACCCTTTACACATCAAAAAGTATTCAAAGGATCCTAATCAAAAGATACAATAGACCAAAGCTTAAACAGGTCACCAACAAAAAAAGTGACCAGGGTGGCCTCACAGATAACACAATACTCTACTACCACCAAATAAAACTCAATAAAACCAATTAGGACCCCTTAACCCCAGACGAGTAAGATCTAAGAAGTCAATCAGAGGACTGTAGGGAATGTTTTCATTTTTTACCTTTAACCTTTGTCCAACCTTCCTCCACCAGTGAAGCCTCCTTCTCCCAATCTGAAGCATCAACATCTAACCCAACAGGAGAAGCAGGCAAAGCCACATCAGAAACATTGCCCACTAGAACCTGACAAGTAGAGGTAGAGGCAACAACGATAGCCACATCCAAAAATAGATCAATAGCCAGGGCAGACGGAGCAGAGCTACTGATGCCATGAGCAACCATAGATCCTTAAGAGAAGATTCTTTAAGGATAGAGTAATGCTGAACCAAAGCCCCCATGACCACCAAGAGGGTCTTTTTTTTGGTTTCCTCAATTCCACAGGACAACATGCAACAATATGTCCAGTCCCAGAGTAGGCCCTACAATGGAAAGGAATTCCCTCATAGTCTAGAGTCTAAATCTAGGAACCATAAGGGACCTCAAGTTTGATCTTCTCCGAGAGGCCCTTCAAAATATCAACCACCACGAGGATGCGAGCATAAGTAGTATGAAAAATATCAGATGATTTAGAGTCCACCATTTGGAAGTCACCAATGGCATCTCCCACAGCTTCAAGAACCGAATCCAGCCATAGGTGAAGGGGAAGATTCAAGAACCTGACCCAAAGAGGCATATGAGAAAAATATTCAGATGCAAGGTCGAAAACCTCATGCCAAGGTTTGGCCAACAAAGGGTAATGATCCTCCCAACTAAAGAGACTACACAAAATAGCCCTCCTATCATCAACAACATCAAATTTTACTATGAAAAAACCCCTGGCCACTGGGAAAATCTAGACAAATTCAAAAATCAATGGGTCCCAGTGCTTAGAAATCCAAACATGAAAAGATAGAAGGGAAGGCCAAAAGCCTCGAAATCTAAAGATAGCTTCCCTCTTAGAGAAGTCCTCAATTGTATGAGCAATTTATTTAGCTATATCCTCCCCCAAATCCAAATGGATAGGAAGGCTAACCGAGATAGGAGTCACAACCAGGGAAGAATCTAGCCAGTCCATAGAGGGAGCCCCCAATCCATGGACAACAGCTTTGAAAGCTACCACATCCGCAAATGAGGCAGCTTTGCCACCTGCAACAGGAGTAGAAGACTAAGCCCCTGAACCACCGAAAGAGCCAAGCCAAGGCTGGGCAGAAGACCTAGCCCCCAAACCACTAGAAGAGCCAAGTAGAGGCTGAGTAGATGTAGGCCCAGTAGCCACAGGGTCCACTAAGGAAGAGGGGAGATCCATGGCTGTGAGAGGGAGCAGGAGATCATGCGTAAGAGAGTGCAGGAGTAGTGCTTGAGTGCACGGGAGCATGGGAGCAACGCGGAGTGGGAGTGATCCAAATTTTTTTTGTTGATTGTTACATGTACACTTATTTATACCTATTTCCTTTATGTTATTCACTAGCTGATCAACTGATTGATTTTTGTTTACAACTTTAAATTGACTTTGATCATCTTCTTCTTCAGAGTCAACATCATCCTTACCTTTTATCAGTCTTCTCCTCTTCTTTGGTTTCTCGGTAGTGGCTTGTGCACCTCTTTTCTTCTGATATGTTTTTGTAGGAGTAGGCCTTGTAATATTTGCAATTTCTCATTTCAGGGGTGGAGAAAAATTTGTAGAGGATCTTGTCCTCACTCTGGTAAGGGTCTTCTGTTGTTTTCTCTTCCCTATGGCCTTTACTAGTGTAGCTTGGAGTTCTCTATCTGACTCAATTTCCTCTTCATATTCACTATTGTCGATCAGAAGTTGTTCCTTGGTTGCTTCTTCAACCAACTTATCTATTTCTTCCTCTTCTTCTTCACTAAATTTCTTAGCCAAGGTTTCCATCATTTTCTTGGATTTTCTTCTAACCTTAACTCTGAATAAGTCCATTTTTATTCTTTTCTTTTCTTCTTCATAGGTTCTAAACCTAGTAACTTTGGGATTTTTGGTCTCATCCAGTAGTGCCTTTATTTACTTAGAGGCTCGGTCCATATCAAGTTCATAGCCCATTGGTAGTAGCCATGCATTTCTTGGCTCAATTTCCTTAATCAATGTGGTGTTGGTGTCCACCAAAAAACAAATATTCTCCTTATACTTTTTAACTAATTATGTAGGTATCCTACTCCTTTTATGCATCATGTCCTTAAACTTTCCAAAATAGTCATCCATCACTACCTCAAAATTTTGACCTATGTTCTTGATGAACTCACTGATTTGAATGATGATCGGTTGGTTGATATCCCACTCAACATTACCAATAGATGGGAAATAGTTTTGCAAGTAGAAAAATGTACAAACAAGTAATGAACAAAACTTATAGGTGTTGGTCTTTTCTACCTAGATGGTCCTCATATTATCCTCCAATTATTTCAACAGTATCTCGGTGAGGTCTAAGTGTAAACCTTTCTTGAAAATATTATATGCTATGTATACTACTTTTCATGATACACTATTGGGCCTACTTGATTGAAACATCTTATAGCCAATAACATAGGCTCCAAACCTTGTTTTTGGATCGATGATTGTGTTGATCCTCATTCCTCTACCATCCCATTCAACTCCTGTTAGCTTCTTAATTTCTACCCTCGGTGGGTTCCTTATGGTCTTTGCCTTATCATTAGTTGGGTATTTGGTAACTACATGGATAACATCCTTAGAGATTTTAACTGATTCATCCAACCACATTTTTCCTTCATGAACATGACTTAATAAAACCCTAATCCATTCAGTCTTAAACTCCTTCAGGAAATGAAGGGAATTTGTCAAACCTTTGACTTCCATGTGGGTATGATCATCTTTCAGTTTTCCATCTTGGCATAGTTCCTAGTATGTTAATTGAAGCTCGAAACCTCTAATTTCACTTATCTTGCAATGAATGTAAGCATGTATATCCTATACCAATAAAACCCTAGGCGGTATGCTTAAAAATATTCTTGTTTGATCAACTTGTGAAGAAATCTTGAGGTGAAATTTGTATTTAGGTTCTTCGTATGTTGCAGACTTAATCAGTGTGACCTTCTTGTCACTTCCAGTCTTGGTTTTGCAGACTTGGATGAGGATGTCATAGTTTTACCAAATTTAGGGCTTCTTTAAATCTTTAGGAAAATAAATCAGTTGTAAAGAACTTACTTGAAATGATAAAAAATGGCTTGGGATCGGCTCAAATCTCTATTGAAATGCTTGAAGAATTCTTTGCACAAATTTTCTTAAATCTCTCTGGTTCTGCACTTGATCGATGTGTGACAAAATGGCTTGCATCGATGTATATTTATGCCTAAAATTTCTTTTCCCGCTCAAAGTTTTGCATTAAATGCTTTACCTACCACAACTCTATAAATACTAGGACATTCGATTATCTCTTTAAAATTTCATCTTGGTTAACACCAAATTTTTCTCAGTTGATACATCAACTTGGTTAACCTTGACAATTTCATCGACCAACAATCTTTTTATCGATCATACTTTTACTGACTATACACACTTTATGTTCATAACATATAATACCCTAGTGCATCTTATTTCATGTTGATTTGGTGTTCTTTCAATAGATATATGGAACTGTTGTAAGATATAACCAATTGAAATTTAGTTCCTTAGTTGATTTACTTAGGTGGAGGTGGTTAGATTGCCTAATCCAAAGGATGAGGTGTCACCAACTATTGCGCTTGATCCAGCATTGTCATTTGTTTCTTTTCTCCACATTTGATTCCTTATCCTCATAATTTCTTCAATGGTGTTTCCATTTGTATTAACATTCACCTCTGGTGCTCTGTCTATGCAAACTTTTCTTAAATGAGTGACCTTGTGACAGTGCAAACATGTCATTCCATAATTTGTTCAATTTCAAGATCTTCCTCTCTAGTGGATTATCATGCAGTTTGTTGTAATATGTCCATATCTACTACATGTTGTGCAATTAATCCAAGTGTTTTAATCCCAAGTATATGCATTACCTTTCCTTGTTGGTTGATATGTTTTTTTTTTTCCTTTCAGTTTCTAGACTTGCTTCATCTTTGTCTTGTATTCTTGTGACATGTGTCCATGCATGTTGCAAGTGTGAGAGTGCTTTTCCATATAATGTTTCTTAGGTGACTTATTTAGTTTTGATCTACACTCATGTGCTTGATGTCCATACATATTGTAGTTATAACAATAACCATCAAATTTAGGAGTAGATTTAGGAATACCTTTTTCTTTTCTTCTACCAAAATTTGATGTGTGGCCTGGTTTTCCACAAGGATAGCATGAGATTTTCTTTGGACTTGGTTGTGCATAGGAATTATTTTGTTCAGCTTGTCTTGATGACTCTCCTTTCTTGGTATAGAAACCAATAGTGTTGTCAAGTCTTCTTTGACTGCTTAGGAATTCATCCATACTTTTAGTACTTTCTTCATCTTTCTTAATCATCTCATTATGTTGTTATTGAATCTTCACTTCATTCTTCAATATTTCATTTTCTTCTCTCAATTCACCGATGTCTTCCAATTTCTTAGTAAGCTCACTATTTAGTTGGTTGACCTCCTAACTCAAGACAACCATTTGATTGGAGATTTCAAAATGATGTTCGGCGAGTCTCAATATCTCATATTCCTTTTCTTCCATCTTTTCAGTCATTTGTCTTCTATCTTCAATAGATAATTTCCTTTCTTGTTTTTCCTATCTTGCATTGTTCATGACATCGATAATTCAAACCATTTGAGTCTCTTGATAGATTTGTAGTACTTTTACTTGAACAGTAAGATGTTGATTCTTTTCAAATAAATTTGATATGGTTCCTTCAGATGCATCATATATACTTCTAGATCTAGATCTAGATGTTTCAAATGGATCATCTAGTTCTTCTTCATGATAATTAGTCTCATTATACCGAAATGCCATATCCTTCCTTTTGACCAGTAACTCTTTTATTTTTTCCTAGGCTTCCTTGAATTGTTCAATGTAGATCTACATCTGCAATTTTTTATTTTCAATGGTCTTATCAAGCTTATGTCTTTCCATCATTAGATCTCTTCTCTTTAGTGATTAAACTTTCTCAACAATATAACTAGCTTTGATACCAATTGTTGGAATTATGGAAAGGTGTGTACTGAGAGGGGAGGTGTGAATCAGTACCCTTAAAAATATTTCAAACTGAATCCTTGTACACATAAATATTAATAACCGACTGTATCATTTCATTCACCATACACTTAATAACATAACTGAAATGTAAATGTATGTAATCAAATCAAATATGCAAACATGAAACTTCATACACACAACACATGTATTTTGGTATCGTAGAAACCCTTGTTAGAAGGTAAAAACTATGGTGGGAATGACACCCACAGAGCTTCACTACTATAGTAAAAAATTTGTCGATTAAGGATACAAAGATTTGATCACTTTTGGTGATCTTAACCTATTAGGAGTAACAATAAGATCAGCTAGATCTATCTATCTAGAGGATTTTAGAAACACAATTAATTGTGCACTCAGTTAAGGAATTTACAAAAGAACTCTTATGTCCACTTTGTTGAGATATTTAAGTTCTGCTACAATGGTTAAAAAGTAACAACAAGAATGATTTGTAAATAGCAACTAATCTTGCCTGATATCATATATGTTATGTACTTATCTATTATCACCTTAATTTGATTGATATCTTCTCTGAATTCTGCTCGGTAGGCTTTTGTTTCTGATAAACTATATGCTCTGTCAATGCTTGTCAATCATAACCATGTTTGATCTTTAGATTTCTTCCGATGGGGGCTACTACATGTGTGATACATGTCAAAATGATATCTATACAATATTGATATAAAATTCATTTGACCTAATTAGGGTTTAGACATTATCTTAGAAAACCTAAGATCAATTGTTCAAATAAATAACCTAGATCATCTTTGTATAGGAATCATGAATAATTAAATGATTATATCCATATTAAATTTCATCTCGATCTTTGTAAACCATTTTCTAATTAGTGTAAATCATTTAACTTGTAGTTTGTGCCATTCCAAACTACTATGTCATTTTCCTATTTCACTCGGTGTACATTGCATTCATCACTTAGTATTAACTGTTGCTCACTTCATATGAATTCTTGGTGACTACTGTGCTTGGTACTCGATAGTCATCTGGCTCGATAAGAGTGCTTGGTCAAAACTATATTCGGTTATCATAGTGATCTACCTTGTGTTTTTCTCGGTATTTAGGCTCTGTGTATTGATCGACTGTCTTGTCTTGTCTCATTTACCAACTGTATGATTGCATGATACTAATGACAACCATTAATTCTCTTTAGGAGTAACACTTAAAACTTGCATGCAATTTATGAAAAAGATTCAAACACACTGGGTAAAAGCATAAAGTTGTGTCACATTCTAGACTAACTTATCAACGCAACTGAATTTGAGTATTTCCAACTAAAATTTAATTTTTTTCAAACATATGGTCCAACAAGATTCATTAGATAAGTGCTTCAACTTTTCCAATTGGAAATATCTATTAAATGTGTGTTTTATACCAATTTGGGTCCAATTACCAAAGAAATAAAATTATTTTAGAAAAGTGATGTTTCAATAACTCCTACGCTTTTTAATGATATTTAAAAAAAAAAAAAAAAAAACCCTTTTGTAGAGCTCAAAGTCAAGATTATTTTCATATAAGTTTTATAGTATTTTGATTAGATCTAATTTATTAAAATTTTAAAATACTACAAGTAGGTATTTTAACATTCGAGAAGATGTTGATTCAAATAAAGAAAAAAAATAGTAAACCATATTAAAAAAAAATTAAAATGTATATTTAACACTAGATAAGAGAGTCATCTTCAAGAACATGTAATTTTTTTTTGAATGGTGTAGATTTGATAAGGAAAATTTGACGGGAGATGAAAACTATCAATTTCAGATAAGTTTGACTTTGGGTAGTTATATTAGAGAAAACATACATCGAAAAACAATATTTCTTCTTTTCTACACTAGTTATACATGTCATTTATAACATATTTTGAAATCAAAGGAAGGTGGGAACTAGACCCCATATTTTCAGCATTTTTCAGCAACCGAAAAATGGACTTTCAAAATTAAAAAATTGTGTAAATTTTTTAAAAAGAAATCATAGGCATAAACTTTATCCAATTTTACATATTTCATCAATTTATATCATCTTCAAATTCTAAACAAAAATGCCAAATTTATGTCATTAAAGTTGAATAGTTTATGTGTTGTTGACCTTTTCCTTTATAAAAGTGTTGTGCAAGTTTGTACTTTTACCCCACTACCTTTGATTGAGCCAAAACAGGAGCACCCAAGCCCTATTTTATTTTCTCATTTTGGAGATTGTGGCTGGGTAAAAGCACAAAGTTGTGTCATGTTTCAGGATAACTTATTAGCACAGCTGAATTTGAGTATTTCTGACTAAAAATTAATTTTTTTCAAACATATGGTCTAGCTAGATTCATTAGATAAGTGCTTCAACTTTTTCAATTCGAAATATCTATTAAACTAATGATTTATGCCAATTTGGGTCAAGTTACCAAAGAAATAAAATTATTTCAGAAAACTGATGTTTCAATAAATCCTACTCTTTTTAATGATTTTTTTTAAAAAATATAAAAATACCCTTTTGTAGATCTCAGAGTCAAGATTATTGTCATATAATTTTTATAGTATTTTGATTAGATCTAATATATTATAATTTCAAAATACTCCAAGTAGGTATTTTAACATTCGAGAAGATGCTTCTTCAAATAAAGAAAAAAATAGTAAATCAAATTAAAAAAAAAAAATTTACATTTAACACTAGAGGAGAGAGTCCTCTTCAAGAATATGTAATTTTTTTCTTCTGAATGGTGTTGATTTCATAAGGGAAATTTGACGAGAGTTGAAAACTATCAATTTCAGATAAGTTTGATTTTGAGTAGTTATATCAAAGAAAATATACATCACAAACCAATCTTTCTTCTTTTCTGCACTAGCTATACATGTCATCTATAAAATGTTTTAAAATTAGAGGAAAAAAAGATTATTTGTATATACTTGTTTGATGGGAACTAGACCCTAGATTTTCAACATTTTTTAGCTACTAAAAAATGGACTTTAAAAATTTAAAAAATGTGTCAATTCTTGTTAAAAAAATATTTAAAAAAATTATAGGCACAAAATTTACCCAATTTTACACATTTCATTAGCTTACATCATCTTCAAATTCTAAACAAAAATGCCACAATTATGTCGTTAGAGTTGAACAGTTTGTATGTTGTTGACATTTTCCTTTATAAAATTTTGACATAGGTTTGTACTTTTACCTAGATGTTCTCTCCAAACACAATGAGAGGATCCCCAATGCAAGCTAAGATGATTAAATCCTAAATGCAAGCTAACGAGATCCCAAAATGATGCAAGAAACTAGTATGAAGAACAAGTTTGCATCAAAGATTCCAAGATATGAAAATGATGAAGATTAACAACTACAAATGATATGCAAGATTGAAGATTCATTAACCTTTAAGCATGATATGTGATTTAGATTAAAAAGAAACTAAAATGTAAATTAAAATAAGATTCATTCAACATTAACATTATGCTATGCTATCTAGATTGAAAGCAAGAACAAGGAAGCTAATATGCTAAAGTTATTACAAGTAGTGGTTGTCGTTGCACCAAAAGATCGACATGTTAATGCCCGATACAACCACTAGACTTAAAGAAGACATAGGAGGTGGTTAAGCCATGTCACAAATTCCAAGGGGAGTGCTGACCATTTTTCCAACAATCTCCCCCTCAACGTTACTCAAGGGGATTCAAACCTATGACCAAGCTCTGATACCACTTGTTACAATTAGTGGTTGTCGTTGCACCAAAATATTGACCTGTTAATGTCTAATACAACCACTAGAGTTATAGAATACACAAGAGGTGGTTATGTCATGTCACAAATCCCAAGGGGAGCACTGACCATTTTGCCAACAAAAATGATATTAAATTCTAGAGCTAAATTAACATGATAACAATGCATAAAATGAATTGGTGAATTTCTCGTGGAAGGACCTCTATTTATAGATTTTTGGAGAGAGGAAGAGGTGTTGGATGAGGTGGAACCTATGTGGCATCCACATAGGAGCCACATAGGAGACACATGGACTAGAGGGGATGGCTATGATGAAGGGTAAATTTGAGACAAGATGGACATTTAAGGATTAAAGGGCTCAAGGTTTCTCACACACGTGTGAGAAACTTTGGGGAAGAGTGTGGGGGACAAACTTGTAAGAGAGAGTTGGAGAATTTAAGAAATTTTTGTGGCTTCCTTGGGAAGAGTTGCTCACACATGTGTGAGAAATTCATTAGCTCTAATGAGGTTAGGAATCACTTTTTAAGTGAGGTCAAGAGGGTGATTAAGTGTGAGAGTAGGTTTAGAAAGTGAGTTGATGGGTGTAGGCTAGGTTTTAGGTAGGGATTTAGATTAATTCAAATTGGTTTTGGATTAATCCAAGTTTAGAAAAATATTAGAATGTGGAGGGATTTAAATAAATAGTGATTTATTCAAAAAGAGATTTATGGGGGACATGTATTAAAATAAGTTTTAATACATTAGAGAGGGGAGTATTCAAATTAGATTTAAATACTTTAGGTAAAAAACCTAACTTAATTAAATATTTATAATTAAATGGGTAAAATAATATGGCTATAATGCTTAATTAATTAAAATTAATTACGATGTCACAGGGATTATTAATTAGACAAATTTAATTAATATGAATGTTTTTTAGATGTCTACACCCTACATCTTGACACTATCATTGCCTGACTATCTTTACAAGACAAACCCACAGATCACAAAGCATGGATTTCATAATTCTAGAATAGATATGAACCTTCATCTCATCCTCATCTAAGACCCATGAATTAGTAATTGATTTGTATATCAATACTTTGACCAAACTTCTTATTTCATCTTTCCAAGCCAAGGATAGAAGATCCTTAGTTGACCCTGACCTTATTGATTGGGAACAACAAAATCCAGCAATCGTAGACATTTTCATGAATGATAAAGCTATTGTTGAATTCTTTGGACTATGAAAAGGCATATCTATGGGAGACTACAAAGAAGGTTTCAACATTGAGTTAGACATAACAACATACTTTAGGGAGTTATATCAATCCTCTAGTCAGAAAATTGAAAAATAATATATAAGGCTCTTGGGTGAAAACTGAAAGGCACCCTCTAGCTAAAAAATAATAAAAATAAAAGACGTATCTAATGTGAAAACCTCTCTGAGGCACCTGAGGATGGAGGGATTGATATACTCCCCATTACTGAGGAGCAATCAACACTTCTGGAAAAAACAATTCATACAATCAATATTGGCACTATAGCAACACAAAGATTGATCCACTTGGAAGAGTCACTAACACTAGAGGAAAGAGAATAATTCATTTAGTTCTTCAAAAATAGACAAATCAATTTTTCCTAGTCATACTTTGACATGCTTGGGTTAGATCTAGAATTAATACTACACCATTTTCCACTGAAGTTGGAGGAAAATCCATATATACAAGAAGAAACTCTACATGATGCATCCCAAGATTGTGATGTTGGTTAAAGAAGAATTGAAGAAGCTACTTGATGCATAATTTATAAAACCCATAGATTATGCTGACTAGATCTCCAATCTGGTACCAATGTCCAAAGCTAGAGGAGATTTAAGAATCTACATTGACTTTTGGGACCTAAATTTTGCATGTCTAAAGGATTATTTTCCCTTTCCAAACATGAACATGATTGTTGAAATCACTTCTGGATATAAGATTCTATCACTCATGGATGGTTTCTACAGATATAATTAGATCTAAACTATACCAGAGGATCAACACAAAACTACTTTCACTTGTGCATGCGACACTTATTTTTGGTCTACCATGCCCTTCATATAAAGAATGCTAGTGCTACCTATCAAAGAGAAATGACAACCATTTTTTATGACAAGATGCATATACCCATGGAAGATTATGTTGATGACATATTGGAAAAATTCCTAGAAACAAATTGCATTTATCAATATTAGAGCTAGTGTTTGAAAGACTTCAAGTGTACAATATCCACCTAAACCCAAAGAAATGTGTCTTTGGAGTCACATCAGAAAAGTTTTTGGGATTTATTGTCTCCCATGGAGGAATATAGATCAACCCTAAAAAGGTCCAAGCTATAATTGCAATGCCCCTCCCAAAAAATTTTAAGAACTTAAGAAGATTACAATCGGTAAGAAGATTTATCTCATAGCTAGCAAACAAGTGCCACCCATTTCATTACTTATTACATAAGGACATAAAATTTGAATGGATAGAATATTGTCAAAAGGCCCTCCAAATATTTAAAGACTATCTCTTATTAGCACCATTCTTAGTATCATCTATTCCAAATTAGCCATTACTATTATACATCTTGGCTACAGAGCACTCAGGGGGGCCATAATGGCACAAAATGTATCAAAAGGAAAGGAACGGGTCATATAATACATCAGTCAAATACTTGTGGCTTATGAATTAAACTACATTTCTATTGAAAGAGCATGTTTGGCTATAGTTTTTTCTTCACAAAAACTTGGGCACTACATGTTGATCCACAAGACTGTTGGCAATTTGGCTAAGGTATGTACATAGATGTTGTCATTATGGAAACATATGTTCCCTATGAAGAGTGCATAAGCTAGAAAGTAAGTATGGAAGATCGCAGACTAAAATTGTCTAAGTATGAAATAGTGATTTTGATAGAGCACCTGATACAGTTTATTTTGGTGACGTTCACTGGAGCATGATCAGAGTTTGTGTAGTTGAACATAGAATCTATGGTTTCTAAGGATACCCCATCTCAGTGTGCAAAAGAGTACGAACAGTACGGACAAAGTTATGACTATTTTACTGATGATAGAGTACAGCCGACAGTGCAGTTTTGAAGATAGAACTAGTAAATGAATTAAGGGATTATTTTGCTTGTCAAAATAATGACTTAATATTATAAAGAGACAACATCCTAGATGTTTACTCTTGGATAAAGATATGCAAGCTGAAAAGAGAAAGATATTATGTTTGTATCTTGTATAAATAAAGATGTATCGAGCATACTTGAAATGTAACATGTAATATATGAAAATTATGATAGCAGTGAAAGTTGTTGATGCAAAGTTGTAAGCAGTACCATATTGTAATTAGTAAACATTTGTATTACATGTTTGGGTAGTGAGCTCATTTGGTAATTAGGTTTTGTATCTACAACTCCTAACAGGGTTGAGGCTTCTAACAAGGCCTATAGTCCCTTAATCAGGACTGATACACTATATGATTGTAACAGGCTTCTAACAGGGTCAACATCCTTAACCGGATATCTTTTGATTAGTGGATCTTTGTGGGTACCATCCCCACCAGGGTTTTCCCTTGGCCAGGGTTTCCTCAAGAACATATCACGTGTTATGAGTTCTTTACATTTACTATTGTGTATGATATTTAGTTTCTTATGCTTTGCATGCATTAAAGTAATCTGTTATATCCATAAGTGGGAAAAAGTAAAAGTTTGTGAAATACTGATTCACTCCCCCCTCTCAGTATTTCCTATTTCTAATAATTGGTATCAAAGCATAGTTACTCAGAGAAGAAACATTCAAGGAAAGCCTAGCAGCTTGAGTAAGATCTCTATGGATATGGATCAATTACAGAAGAATCTTGAAGAAGCTCTTGAGCAAATTGATATGCTTACTGATGAAAGAAACACTTTGAAAAGGAAGTATGATGATGCAAAGAATCTTATTGAAAAATTGAAAGGTAAGATAGAAGATCTGAAATCTGAGAAGGAATCTAAAATTCTTGTTGAAGATTGTGATGATTTAGAAAAAGAAAATGTGATCCTTAAACATAAATTGAAGATAGCAAATTTGAAGCTTAGCTTGAAAGATGGAAATGACAATTTAAGATCTGAGAATGAAAACTTGAAGAATGAAAATGAAGATCTAAAATCTAAACTTGGCAAGGTAACATCTAAATTTGATAAAGTCAAATTGCAGTATGATGAACTTGAGAAATATAACAAAATTGTGAAAGATGAATTGACTCAATCCAAACAATAACTTGAGAGGCTATATTCAAATAGTGAAAAGATTGATAAGCAAGTATCTTATGGAAAACCATTCTATGACAAAATTGGTCTTGGATTTAACATATTGAAGATAGTTAGTGAAAGTAAGAAAGCAGATCTGAATGAATGTGAAAGAAATGAAGAAAAGAAAGAAAGCAGATCTGAATGAATGTGAAAGCAATGAAGAAAAGAAGTTAGATGAGAATAAATCAGAAGATGCACCAAAGCAAGAAGAATCACCGAAGCAAGAAGATGCACCAAAGCAAGAAGAATCACCGAAGAAAGAAGATGCACCTAAGCAAGAAGAACCACTGAAGCAAGATGAATCATCCAAAAGTATGCAAAGAGAATTCAAAGGTAGATGTTTTGCTTGTAATACTATTGGTCATATGAAGAGAGATTGTACAGGTAAACAATTCAAACCTCTTAATGGATATTGTTATAATTGTCATGGTTTTGGACATAGAGCTATTGAATGTAGATCTAAAGTTATTGAGAATAATTACAATATTAGAATGCCTAGAAATACTAACAATGCAAATCAGAGATCAACTGAAGACATGAAAAGAGGAAATGGAATAGTATGTTTTAGATGCAACAAAATTGGACATATTGCTAGAAATTGTAGGACACAAATCAATCAGAAAATACCTAGATATGGAACCAATGGAATCACTTGTCAAATATGTAACAAGATTGGACACACAACAAGATTTTGTAGAATGAACAATGGAGGTTATCAACATAACCCTAACCCTAGAAACTATGTAAGAAGGAATGAAAATGCAAGAAACAAAGAGAAAGGTTGCTGTAGCAATGAAGATGAAGTAAAATTTGTTAAAGGCATAGATCAAGGAGGTATATTCAACATTGAAGGTAATTAGGAAGGTAATATATCTAAAGGTAAGAATGAGTCTTTACCTAACCCTTCTTTAAGCACTTAAATTATGTAAATTTTTGTAGTTTAGGAGCTTAGAATTAGCATAGAGTTAGATTTTGAATGAGTTAAGTTTTGCATAGTTAGATGAAGGTTTGTTATGTTATACTAATGCTATGGTTAAGTGTGCAAAAAGAAATATTATGTTTTGCGAGGTCGCAAAAAGATTTATGGTTGTAGGTTTACAAAATCAACTTTTTGGCATTTTGACGGCAAAATTATTGAATGTGATGTCAGATCGAGTAAATGCTAAGTGTTAAAAGATTGAAATTGAAGTTATTATGATTATCAAGTGATTAGAAGTGATTTGGAAGCAAAGAAATAAGTTTGGAAGTGATTTGCAGAAGTTTGAAGCGCTAATCTAGCGAAAGCCCTAATTTTGTGAATTTAAGGTATTTATCCGACTACGATCTTGAATCAGCTTAAGAAATTAGATATAATCATGGATGTGTCATTGATTCACAACATTAAGGATAAGAACAAACCTAGAAATAAGAAAGATCCAATTGAACCCTCAGAAAGAGATGCTAGTTTAGCCTTATCATCTATACCAGATAGAGTTCTTCATTTAGAGAATGTTAAAGGTTATCTTGGATGCAAGTATGAAACCCTAAGGGAGAGTGATTTTAATGGTGACTATAAGAAATTGTACAACTTAGATATGTTAGTGAAACAAGGTTATGAACATCTAGAAAATAATGAAATCATTGAGTACTCTATGAAATATGAATTTGATGATGAGTGTACTAAGATCATTTTGAGTAGGATACATAATGGAAAATTTTGGTTAGAAGATAGAGTTATAGACATAACTATAGACCTAATTCATGATGTGACTAGATTATCAAAAGTTGGTGCAATCCCACTGAATGAGAAAAACATGAGAAAGATTGTGATTGAAAACATTGGTTCAGTATACAATGGCAGAGGTATAGTCATTAGTAAGATTAAGCAAGATGATGTAAAATACTTGTGTAAGATTTTGACAACAAAGTTCTATGGAAGCTCTAGAGAAGATGATATGCCAGTAGGTATGGTACACATTGCTTATTTGATGTGTGTGGAGAAGAAGCCTATGGATATGTGTGAAATTCTGAGAATACAGTTGTTTGAGAATTTGGAGAAGATAAAGAAAGCTAAATACACTCACTTTAGATTTTCCTCATTGGTTACTTACATGTTCTTCCATTTGTTAAGAATATTTCCTTACACTATTGAATGGAATGATGGTGAGAATACTATGGCAAGAATCAATAAAGTCTATATGAAACATCTTATTAAGAAGGTTAATGACAGTGTAAAGTTAGTATTGAAAACTTTTCAGAACATTGTGGTAAATAGATCAAGAATTCCTCCATCCCTAGTTGAGAAATACAAAGACAATATATGTTTTATGGTTGATACTGATTTCACTTACATTGAGGTAGTAGAACCTAGACATGAATTCATAGACCCTCTTGGCTATGAAATCTCTGAAGTTGAAATAGAAGGTTATGTTAGTAGATTGTTGAAAAGTAAAGTTGATGCTCATAGAAATAGATTTGGAACATATGATGAAAACTTTGGTTTAGAAAAGGAACTTAAGGAAGAGAAACAATCAAAGAAGAGAGTGGAGTCTACAATAAAGAAAATTCTAAAAGAATTAGGTATGAGTGAGCAGGAATTTGATATTGCAAAGAAGACTGTAGAAGCAATAAGGCAAAGTGAGATATTATCAGTCCCACCTTTGGCATCAAGTGCAGAACCTATTCAAGTAAAGGTAAAGGTTGAAGAACCTAAGAATGAACAAGGAATCAGTCAAATAGAGAAACCCTTTTCCTTAGCACCGAGCAAAAGAATGAAGGCAAGTGCTTCAAGACTAGGTAAAAGATAGAAAATAATTGTTCCACCAATACCTAGAAGAGTTGCAAAAATAAAAGATGATGAAGTGACAACAAAGAAGAAATCATGGAAACCAAGGATAGAAAGAGTTAATGAAGATATAATGCAGCATGGAGACTTTACCAAAATGAATAAATACTATGATTTATATGGATCCTCTGATAGATTGAATCTTGAGAATGCAATGGTTACACATATGATTTTGTCAAACAAGAAATTTGATACTATTCATGGAAAGATACTAGAAGATTTGTACAACAAACTTGTGAGAAGAAAGATGAGAGCACAAGAAGAAGATACCAAAATGAGAGAGAATGTGATTAGATAGTTCTATGAGATAAGAGATGATGACCATCTTAAATAGATCCTCAAGCCACTTGAGACCCTATTGAGAACCAAAAGAAGAATTATACAAATAATGGGAGAACTATATAAGCAAGTAAAGACTGAAACTGAACAGGCAGTTGTGCAAGTGCTAGCAAACTTGGTAGCAAGAAAATTAGCAAAGATCAAGTAGTTGCAGAACCAGCAGAGAAACAGAGTTCAGAACAAGCAGAGGTAGCAGCAGAGGTAGTTGAAGTTGAAGACATTTCCTCTTCTTCCATAAACATTGGCACAGAATCTATGGACATTGAAGGAACTAAAGTTACTTTAGATTCAGATGATGCGGTACTCAATAGTTTGGATAACATTGTTGACAATTTGGATTTGGGAGAGCAAGAAAAGACTATTGAAATAGAGACTACACATACTAAAGTGCAAATGGAAATAGAGGCCCCTACACCTATTGAAACATAAGAAGACATCAGTCTTACTCCTAGGACTGGAAAGGAGAAAGGAATAGAAACATTGATTGAAGATTTGAGCAAGGAAGTTGATGATGATGATCAAATAGAGTTGATCACCTCTTTAAACAAAATTATTGGAAAGAACAAGAAAGTTAAGAATTTGGAAGGTAGTCTGAAAGACTTGACTGAGAAGCTACAAAGTGTCATATCTACAAAAGTCTTTGATTCAGATCCACTTGAAAGAGAAAAGATGGTAGTTAAATCTTTTGATGTTGAGTTCACTAATTTAACTGATATTGCTAAGGTTAAGGCTCAGGCAGCTTATGCAGCTGAAATGTTGCAGAACATAAGTCAAAATATCAAAAATGACATTGATAGCCTTGATAGACACATTAAGGACTTAAGGAAACATCTTGAGACTAGAAAGTGCTTGTACATTCAATGTACAAAATCTAAGAATATTTTAATTGAAGAAGAAAAGAAGATAAAAGAGAAGCAAGATGAAATTGCAACAGAGACAAAATCTTTGGCCAGCCTAAACATGAAGATCAATATGGTTGAGAATAAGATCAGGAAATTATATGATGAAATAAGGACTTTGAATGATGAGAAGAACAAGAAATCTATCAGAATAAACATCTTGAGAGAGCATGTCTCAATCAAGTTGACTATAATAGAAGAGCAGCTAGATGAATGTCTTACTGCTAAGACAACATTTTAGAAATTCAATTTTGAGTCCCTCCAAGCTTGTTAGATTGCAACATACGGATTGAGTACTTTACTCAATGTAGCAGAATCAATAAAGAAGGCATGGGAGAAAGATTTTGAGACTTGGAAGATAGATTTTGCAGATTGTATTGCAAGCCTACTAGCTTTGCAATAAGACAGTAAGGTAAAAGTTTTGACACAATTTTTGTATATCCCTTTCCACCCTTTATTTTGTCATTGTTGTCAAAGGGGGAGAGATACTTAGAAAATTGTCTATATATGATAAGGAAGGATACTCATACGGGGAGTTATATGGAGTATTATGAAGTGTTATAGATTATTTTATATATTTTGAGGAGATATAAGGATAGTATACTTATTTTATACAATGGCCACAATTTTGGTACAAAGTTTGAGATTTTGACTTGTACACTTAGCCAATTTTCTCATATGTTGCCACCAATGACAAAGGGGGAGATTGTTGGAAATTTGGATAAGGTATGTACATAGATGTTGTCATTATGGTGACATATGTTCCCTATGAAGAGTGCATAAGCTGGAAAGTAAGTATGGAAGATCGCAGACTAAAATTGTCTAAGTATGAAACAGTGATTTTGACAGAGCACTCAATACAGTTTGTTTTGGTGACATTCACTGGAGCATGATCAGAGTTTTCACAGTTGAACATAGACTCTATGGTGTCTAAGGATACCCCATTGTAGTGTGAAAAAGATTACAAATAGTACAGACAAAGTTATGACTATTTTACCGATGATAGAGTACAGCCGACAGTGCAGTTTTGAAGACAAAACTAGTAAATGAATTAAGGGATTATTTTGCTTGTCAAAATAATGAATTAATATTATAAAGAGATGAAATCCTAGATGTTTACTCTTGGATAAAGATATGCAAGTTGACAAGAGAAAGATATTATGTTTGTATCTTGTATAAATAAAGATGTACTGAGCATACTTGAAATGTAACATGTAATATATGAAAATTGTGATAGCAGTGAAAGTTGTTGATGCGAAGTTGTAAGAAATACCATATTGTAATCAATAAACATTTGTATTACTTGTTTGGGTAGTGAACTCATCTGGTAATCAGGTTTTGTATCTACAACTCCTAACAGGGTTGAGGCTTCTAACAAGGCCTATAGTCCCTTAATTAGGATTGATACACTATATGATTGTAATAGGCTCCTAACAGGGTCAACATCCTTAACCGGATATCTTTTGATTAGTGGATCTTTGTGGGTACCATCCCCACCAGGGTTTCCTTGAGAACATATCATGTGTTATGAGTTCTTTACATTTACTGTTGTGTATGATATTTAGTTTCTTATGCTTTGCATGCATTAAAGTAATTTTTTATATCCATAAGTGGGAAAAAGTAAAAGTTTGTGAAATACTGATTCACCCCCCTCTCTCAGTATTTCCTATTTCTAACAAAGACTATTCTCATTTCCAAATTTGACCCATTGAAGTATGTATTCATAAAATAAACATTGATAGGGAACCTAGCCAAATGGGTCATGATACTAAGTGAGTTTGATATATACTATGTGGATAGAAAAGTGATCAAATGCCAACCTTTTGAAAATGAACTAGAATATGCACCCTTCCCTTCTAGTCATTCAATGTTGATAGAATTTCCCGATGAAGGAATATTTGCTTTAAAATAGCTAAAATAGTGGAAGTTATACTTTGATTTCTCTCACATGTAGAAAGGATCAGGTGTTGGCATCATCTTCATCACTCCACAAGGAGATTCTATTCCTAGATCTTACAAACTGAGGTTTGATTGCACCAAAAATGTAACTGAATATGAAGCATTGCTCATAGGTCTCAAAATAGATGTCTAGTGGAAGATCCAATAGTTACAATTATATGGGGATTCACAATTGATTGTCAACCAAGTCAATGGTAGTTACGAGACTAAAGATGATAAATTTATTCCTTATAAATCCATGGCAGAAGACATCAAGATGCACTTTAAGCATATCACATTTGAGCAAATCCTTGGGATTAGAAATAAGACAACAGATGCTATAGACACTATGGGATCTTTTCTAGACATGCCACCTAATGTGACACATTGTGAATTCATGATCAAATAGCTTATGGTCCCTTCCTTTGATTTCCCAAAGTCTGAGGTTGTGTGCACAAAGTTGTTGGTTCTAATTCCCCTTGGTACCAAGACATTTATGAATACCTTACTAGCCAAAGCAATCCCCTAGAACTATTCCACAACCAAAATAATTCCTTGATAAGACAAGCCTCCCATTACACTATCATTTCCAATACACTCTTCAAATGGTACACTCTTAAGATGTCTCAATGTGAAAGAAGCACAATCAATGATATTAGAAGTACATGAGGGAATTTTTGTTGCTCACTCTAGTGGCTTGATCTTAGCCAAGAAACTTCTATGAATTGGGTATTATTGGACCACTATGGAAATATATGCCTTCTCATTTTTTTAGAAATGCAGAAAGTGTTAGATTCATAGGAACCTCATTCATGCGTCAACTTAGGAGTTGCAACCACTTACTTCATCGTGACCATTCTCATAATGGGGGTTTAATCTTATTGGAAAGATCCATCCATTATCCTCCAATGGTCATAAGTACATCATCACATTCATTGAGTATTTCACAAAGTGGGTCAAAGAAATTCTAATGACCTATACTACTGGAAAATAGATTTCCAGGTTTATTTTGAACTATATCATAATTTTGTATGGAATCCCACAAACCATTATCACTGATAATGGTTCCCCCTTCAAAAATAAATAGATGGAATAAATTTGTGCAAATTTCCACATCCATCATATCTTTTCTTCATGCTACTCTCCACAAGGTAACCACCAGATTGAGGCTATGAACAAAACAATCATAAAAATCTTGAAAAAGATAATCAATGAAGCTAGTTGATATTGGCACCTCCAACTCAACCCCGCCTTAAGGGTATACCGCACTAGTTTTCATATCGCCAAAAGAGCTACTCCATATTCACTAGTATATGGTACCGAATCTATCTTTCCAATAGAGGGTGATCTCCCATCACTATGAGTATCCCTTCATCACATCATTCCAGATGAGGAATACAAGTATTGTGATATTTCTATTAGGATTCAACTGTGTAGTTTTTTGAGTCAAACTTATTGACCCATGTTTCATGAGTAGTGGTTCACACAAACCCATCTCTCATGAGAATGAATGGAACACTTAGCACTCATTGGATCTAGATGATGCTCTTAGAGGTGAAGCACCAGGACTTCCTGGGAGGTCACCCATCCCAATACTACTCCATCTTGAGCGCGCTTAACTATAAAGTTTCCTTCATGGTTAAACCCACTCTAATTGCAACCCCATTTGCAAAACCTTCACCAATTGTTGTGCCTTATGGACCACTCATTAGAAAGCCCCTTAAGCTCATCAATTGATAAGTAGGAGATATTTTCCACAACAAGTCAAATTGTGATATTGCTATCAGGATTCAACTGTGTAGTTTTTTGAGTCAAAATCATTGACCCATGTTTCATGAGTAGTGGTTCACATGAACCCATCTCTCATGAGAATGAATGGAACACTTAGTACTCATTGGATCTAGGTGATGCTCATAGAGGTGAAGCACCGAGACTTCCTGGGAGGTCACCCATCCCAGTACTACTATATCTTGAGCACTCTTAACTATGGAGTTTCCTTCATGGTTAAACCCACTCTACTTGCAACCCAATTTGCAACATGGGTCAATGAGTTTGACTAAAAAAACTACATAGTTGAATCCTGATAGTAATATCACAATTTGACTCCCTGTGGAAAATATCTCCTACTTATCAATTGATGAGCTTAAGGGGATTTCTAATGAGTGGTTCATAAGGCACAACACTTGGTGAAGGTTTGCCAAATGGGGTTGCAAGTAGAGTGAGTTTAACCATGAAGGAAAATCCATAGTTAAGCATGCTCAAGATGGAGTAGTACTGGGATGGGTGACCTCCCGGGAAGTCCTGGTGCTTCACCTTTGTGAGCATCACCTAGATCCAATGAGTGCTAAGTTTTCCATTTATTCTCATGAGAGATGGGTTCATGTGAACCACTACTCATGAAACATGGGTCAATGAGTTTGACTCAAAAAACTACACAGTTGAATCCTGATAGCAATATCACAATTTGACTTGCTATGGAAAATATCTCTCACTTATCAATACCAAGTATCTCAACTATAGGAGTTGGAGGTTCTAGATGGAAAGAGACAAAATGCACCAACACACTTACAAGCATATTAGCACCATCTTAGGAGAAGTTTCAATAAAAAAATGTCATACAACAATATTTTGAAGTTGGTGACTTGATACTAATGGGAAATCAAAAAAATTAAGTGGATAGAGAAACACCGAGAAATTTTGAACCAAACTGGTTGGGTCCTTACATCATCATGGCATTATATGGGTCTGGAGCATGTCAGATATCCACATCAGAGGGGGAACCTCTATCAAATACCATTAACAACTTGCATCTACACAAGTACTATTCATAACTCTTAGAGTAGTCCCATTTTCAAAAAGTCAAAAAATACAAAAAAAAAGAAAAAAAAAGGTTACCTTAGCAAAAACCTGGCAATCAGGCACCTTTGGTGATACAAAAATAGAAATAAATTTATCGTATGGTGAAAACCACCTCGGTGGCACCTTGGAAAAGTACCATGGTAAAAACCAAGCAATTCACCGCCATGTGTAGGGATCATGCTCCATCATCTATCATTTGTCCAACATGTTATCACATGTCATTGTGTCTTATTCTCTGCAATAAAATCAGTGGCAATCACTATCATGGCTTAAAATTTGTCAGTTTCCTCTATCTCAGCACATCTTGTCACATTTCACATGAAGTCAAGTTAATCATGGCCATTCCACAATAAAAGTGTCCATTTTGTCTTGGCTGGGGGCACCCCAATATCATAATCCAAAATTTTTCAAAAAATATCAAAAACATTGCAAATTTTTTTGAAAATTTCCAAAAACATAAAAAAATGTCTTAAAATAAATCTCTTATAAATTGACAAGAGTCCTTCAAAACAAAAAAAACTAGAACAAAATCATCCAAAAAAACTCTAAAAATATTGTAAAAAGACCTTTGAAAAGTTCAAAAACATCGAAAAAACATAAAACATTCATCTAAGGGAGACCATGTTTAGGGTGTATGTGATAATATCCTTCACTTGTGTGATACACCTCACATATCTTGACTCCAAACATACGAACCCTTTGATGGACCAAAACATTTGCAAAAAGATCCCAAAAAATATCGAAGACAAAAAAAAATTAAAAAACTAAAAAAAAATTGCAAGAAATCTCCTTTGTACATAAACCAATTCTTTTGCATTTCAAAAATATGCATTAACCAACATCATACATCAAATATGAGCTTCAATGGAACTAAGTCAAAATAGTCAAAACTAGCCAACAAGTCCTTAGATATACTGACCAAATTGTCTTATCTATCAAACTAGTCCCATAACAAAGCATTTTGTCAAAAATCATGTTGTCTTGGACAAGGGAAGGAACACTAAAAATCAAATGGAAAAGTCTTAGATGAGGTACTTATTCTTGAAATCAGATAGCATCAACCATGTGTCCAAATTCAATGTCCAAACTACTACAAGAATGTAAACACATAATCAGTACGGATGTAAACTTGTTGATTCAAGTTAGTCTTACATGTCTTATGTTTTTTGCAAGTCATGTTCTTATGCATCTCTGGGATGTCCACAAGTGATTTAGAGGTGTCGTGATGGTTCATGACTTTTTTTTCTTTGGCTGTTGTTTTTGGATGTTTGTCACGAAATCTTAAAAGAGAAATAAGGGTGTTTGTGATAAGAGCCTTCACATCCATATACAATGTCCAATTGTGAAATCGTAATGGATACTTCAATTGTGATATGCCACACATACCTCGACTTCAAATACTTGACCTAGATGTATTGGTCCACATTCCTTGTATGATCAAAGTTTTTATTTTAATGCAAGAGGATAATCATACCTAGATCATTCATATCTTGGTAGGTTGCTATCTTTTTTTTCTATAATAAAGCGGCTCAATGATGAAAATAAATAGCTCAATTCAGTTGGAATTCAAGTATGGTTATTAAAATTTGAGAATATTTTTTTACTATAATCTAAGGGTTTCAATCAAGGATTCATTTTCATTCTTTCATCCCATAAGCTTTCATCATCTAAAAGTTTCATTACTAACAATTCTCTCTTTCAGTCCTAACAAGTCCTTATGGAAGAGTATCATGATACAACAAAAATAATGCATCATGCATCCACAACATGTTAGTACACATATATCATAAAACACATATCATAGTGCATTCATCCATCATCTAAATGCATATAGAACATCCAACTAATTTAGCATAAACCCACATCGCATATAGTCACATCATAGAAAGTGTATATGATAAGACAAACACATAAAGTTTATAGCACATTGACATTGCATCGTGTCATATGGAAAATGCATACATCCATTACATAACATAGAAGCATATCAAAATATTTTTACATCTCATATAAATATCATAGATGCCATCATCTTATTTCAAGATCATTCATGCCTTTCTTGCATAAACAATCTTTCGAGGGGAGCATCATGTACCTCACCATCACATTTTTCTTGTTCGAGCATACCAGGGCATAATTTTTATTACTCTTTGAAACGACAAAAAATACATTATATCAAAGAGGGGAAAAATGTAAACACTTAAAAATGGCTTATTTCTATAACGTAGTTGACATTACTAACATTCCTCTTTACTTTATTTAATAATCTTTATTATTAGCCAATAGGCTATTATAAGTGGAAATTTTAATCTAAACTTGTTGGATGCTTAAAACAACTAACCATTTTGGGAGGTGGTTTTTACTTCGATAAATATCTAGATTGCGTATCTTTCAGTAAATATAGTATCAAATTTGATTGCAATCTTTTGCAATGAAGCGAGATATATTTTGGGTTTCCCATTTCCCACCACCCTACATTGCCTGAGATTGTTATTAAATAGAATTCAAATCTACTTGAGGAACGTGGTATAGCTTCAAGAGAGAATGGTCTCAATCAGAACAAGGAATCTAGATATTCTTTGACATGTCAATGGGCAGCACACCAGAGGGCCGAATCATGATGGACTTTCTCACGAATGTGACAATGAACTTCAACATCATACCTCATCTTCTATTTTATTATAGATCTCTTTATTTGTAGTAGGAGATTTTATGTTGATTCATCTTACCTCATTTTGTCTTTGCTTTCTAATTTCAGCATCTTCTACTCATATCGATTTCATTAATAATTTTTTTGTTTTGCCAAAATTTTCTTAATTGTTGATCACTTACATAATCTGTTATTTGAGTGCCCGTTCCATTCAAATATTATTGCAGCCTTTTATTTGTAGTTTAAGTAGAGTAGATGATGTATTTTGTGTTGATTCATTGACTCAACCATAGAGTTTGGTGTTGGTATAAAGTGGGCACCAACGAGGAGGATGTTGGCATGTCAAGAAAGCTCCTCCATTTTAAGGGCTCCTCCTTCCACTGTCATCCTCATTTTGATGTGCTAGGGTGGTAACATTAGCACTATAAAAGGAACTAACAATGATTCCATTTATGATGCAAAGTTTGTGGATGAGAACTCTAAAAGATGCATGACCTTGGATTCATCTACATTGCTAGTGCCAGTTCATGAAGAATACCAATGGATCCTAGTTCTTTATCTGTATCTCCAAGACTGAGTGGCTCAATAGAAAACATGTCATCATTGGATAGTTCATTGATGGAATAGGCATCTTCCACGCCATCTGTTAGAAATAGGGAATACTAAGAGGGGGGGGGGGGTGAATCAGTATTCTACAAACTTTGACTTTTTCCCAATTATGGATATAACAGATTATCTTAACACATGCATACCATAAGAAGCTAAACAACATGCATAGTAATAAGACTAAACAACTCATAACACATTATTTGTTCTTGAGGAAACCCTAGCCAAGGGAAAACCCTGGTGGGGATGGTACCCACAAAGATCCACTAATCAAAAGTATCTTGTTAAGGATGTTGACCCTATTAGGAGTCTATTACATGCATATAGTGTCTCAGCCCTAATTAAGGGACTATAGGCCTTGTTAGAAGCCTCAACCCTATTAGGAGTTGGTAGTACAAAAAGTGATTACCAAATGAGCCCATTGCCCAAAGGAGGTCAAGGTACATAACCTTATATTTCTTGCATCAATATCTCTTTGCTGCTCTTTCACTATCGCTATCATATATCTCTCATCATATCACTTCTTGATGATCATAATATACTTCTTACAATTTACAATTACATTTATACAAATTATTAAGGCTAATAAATTTTTAGTCAGCTATCATATTACAAAATAACTTTACACGAGGGTTAAAATCTAGGATGTCATCCCTTTATATTGTTAAGTCATTATTTTGATAAACAAAATAATCCCTTAACTCTTTATCAATTCTGTCTTCATATTCTGTCTTGTCGGCTTAACACTATCTTTAGAAAAACTATCATAACTTCTTTCGTACATACTGTATTGACTTGTTCTCTGAGATGAGTCTTCAATAGTCACCATAGAGTCTATGTTCAAGTACACAAGCATTGAACTTACTCCAGTCAACATCACAAACAAAAACTATCTTCAGGTTCACTGGTAAAAACACACTGTCTCATACTTAGATAATTTTGCATTGCACTCTGACATACTAGCTCTCTGACCTATGTGATCTTCATGTAGATCATATGTTTCCATAATGACAACATATATGTAACCAACTCAGCCAAATTTCCAACAATCTCCCCCCTTGTCATTGGTGCCAACATATGAGAAAATTGGCTAAGTCTTACAACTTCAAAATCTCAAAAATTGTGGCCATAATACAAAACATATATATTCTATCCTTATGACTTTATTAATCCTTTCTATATACTATATTCCCCCTAAGAGTAAGTATCCTTAACAATTTTATACTATATATCTCTCCCCCTTTGACAACAATGACAAAAAAAAAGGTAAGGAGGGTAACAAAACTGTGTTCACAAAAAGTTATACCTTAATTCAATATTGTAAAGCCAGTAGGCTTGCAACACAATCTGCAAAATTGATCTTCATAGCCTCTAATTCTTTCTCCCATGATTTCTTAATAGAATTTTGCACACTAAGTAGTGCGCATAATCCATAAGATGCTAGCTCACATGCTTGGAGATTCTCAAAGCTAAACTTTTGAAAAGATGTCTTTGTTGAAAGACATTATTCCAATTGCCCTTCAATAGTGCTCAAGTTTATAGAAATGTGTTCTCTCAGAAGAGTGAATCTCTTCATTTTCCTATCCTTTTCATCTTGCAAAATTCTGATCTCATCATATATCTTACAAATTTTTTGCTCAACATCAGATACCTTCACATTGGGGCTTGAAAGAAGGTTTGTTTCATTCTAAATTTCTGCTTCCTTCATCTTCATCTTCTGATCTTCCTCTGCTGCCAAGGTCTCTAATTTTGTACACTGAATGTATAAGGATTTACCTCTTTCTAAATTCTTCCTCAAGTCCTTTATATAGATATCAATGTTATTGATACCATTCCTGATATTATGACTGATGTTCAAGAGTGTTTTGGCCTCATAAGCTACATGAGCTTTCACTTTTGCTATATCAGATAAGTTTGTAAACTCATTATCAAAAGTGTTCATTACTTCCTTTGCTCTTTCTAGAGGGTCATCTTTTGCAATCTGTGTAGTAATAATGCCTTGTAATTTCTCAGTAAGCTCCTTCAGGCATCCTTCAAGACTATTTACTTTCTTATTCTTTCCAATGATCTTGTTCAAAGATGTGATCAATTCCATCTAATCATCATCATCTAATTCCTTTCCCAAATTCTCAATCATAGATCCAATCTAATTTTTCTTGCCAGTCTCAGGTGTAAGACTGATATCTTCTTGAGTGGGAATAGGTACTAGTTTTTCTGTCACTTTAGGTTCTACAACTGTGGTCTCTATTTTCTCTTCTCCTTTGGTAGTCTCCTAGTCTTCAAAAGCCAAATTGTCAACAATGTTTTCAAGATTCTTGAATAAGTTATCATCACTATCCAAGGTGATATTAGTTCTTCTACATTCATGACTTCATCCTTAATGTGTATGGCTGGTGGAGAGGGAATGTCCTCTTGTTCTGCTTCTTCTGCTGCTTGATCTTAGGATTCTACTGCAACTGATGATTCTCTAGCATTCTCTGACATTACCTTAATGATTACTTGCTCTGTTTCTACATTAACTTCTTCATATCTTCCTCCCATAATCAAAATGGTTCTCTTCTTGGTTCTCAAATGGGTGCTTAAAGATTTCATAATCTGATTGAAGTGTACTTCATCTTTCACAACAAAAAGCTTTCTTACAAGCTTTTCTCTAATAGCTATGTCCTCTTTTGATGCTCTCTTCTTCCTACTTACAAGTTTATTGTATAAGTCATCAGGTATCTTACCCTGAATTGTATCAAACTTCTTATTAGACAAAATCATATGCTTTACCACTGCATTTTCCATATTTAATCTTTCTGCATAATCATAGATATCATAATACTTATTCATTCTTGTAAAGTCTCCATCTTGAATGATCTTCTCATTAACCTTCTAAACTCTAGGTTTCAAGGTTTTCTTCTTAATAGAAGTGTCATCATCTTTGATTTCTACAATTTTCCTTGCAACTGGTGGTACCAATGTTTTCTGCCTCTTACCCGGTCTAGTAGCACTCTCTTTTACTCTTTTGCTAGGTGTGGAGGAGGTGGATCTAGTTGATATCCTTGCTTCTTGATCCTTCTCTGTTTCTTCCACTTTCACCTTAACTAATGTTTCTTCTTGTTGTGCTGCAATTGATGATAGAGGTGGAATAGACAAAACTTCTTTTTGTCCAATATCTCTAATTGTTGTTGCTGTTTGCTTGGCTACCAAGAATTCATGCTTAGTCATTCCTGTATCTTTTAGAATTTTCTTAATAGTACTCTCAACTCTTTTCTTTGATTGCTTCTCTTCAAGTAAGGTCTTTGCAGAGTTGAATTTCTCCTCAAAGGTTCCAAACCTGTTACAGTGAGTGTCCAACTTGCACTTAAGTAACCTGCTCACATACTCTTTTGTCTCAACCTCAGATATCTCATAGCCAAGAGGGTCTAGGAACTCTGTTCTAGGTTCTACTGCTTCAATGTAAGTAAAGTCAGTATCAACCATGAAACATATCACATTTTTATACTTCTCCACAAGAGACTATGGGATCCTTGATCTGCTAGACACTAAATCTTGAAATGTCTTAATTACCAACACTGCACTCTTATTCACTTTATCAATAACATGCCTCCTATACACTAGGTTAATCCTTTCCATTGTAGTTTGGCCATCATTCTAGTCATTTCCAATGGTGTAAGGAAATCTTCTCAATAGATGAAAAAACATATAAGTGATTAAGGATGAGAATCTAAATTGTGTATACTTATTCTTCTTAATCTTTTCCAAATTCTCAAACAGTTGAAATCTCAGAATCTCACACATATCAACTTGTACTTTATCAACAAACATTAGATAAGATACATGTATCATTCCATTTTCCATGTCATCCTCTCTTGAGTTTGCACAAAACTTAGTGGTTAGGATCTTACATAAGTATCTGACATCATCTTGTTGAATCTTACTAATCACAATTCCTCTACCATTATAGGATGAATTTGTGTTGTCTATGACTATTTTCCTCATGTTCTTCTCATTTAAAGGAATGGCTCCAATTTTAGATAGTCCAGTAACTTCATGAATCAAATCAACTATGATATCTATCACTCTATCTTCTAACCAAAACTTCCCATTATGAATTCTGCTTAGGATTATCTTAGTACATTCTTCACTATCAAATTCATACTATAATGCATACTTAATGATCTCATTATCTTTCAAATGTTCAAATCCTTCTCTCAATGACATGTCCTAATTGTAGATCTTCTGATATTCCTTGGTGAAATCACTATCACTGATAGTCTCTAGTTTGCATCCAAGATAACTTCTAACATTCTCTAGATGTAAAACTCCATCTGGTACAGATGATAAAGCTAACCTAGGATCATCTTCCAAAGGTTCTACTAGTTCCCTTATCATCTTAGGTCTATTTTTATCTCTGACATTGTGAATCAAAGAAACATCCATGATTTCCTCTAATTCCTTAACTGATTTAAAGATCTGCCAAGTAAAATACCTCAATTTTGTGATTTAGGGCTTGCGTAGATTTAGCACAAAATTCTTCACCAAATCCTAGAAAAATGCTTCCAATGACTGCTCTTTGATCTCCTTTACACTTGAATTCAATTTAATGATCAAATAATACCAATCATGACCTTTTATTAATTCAATCTCACTTAGATCTGACATCGCATTCAATTCTTTTGCCGCTTCTTTCCAAAAAGATGATTCTGTTAACCTGCAAAACTTAAACTTCTTGCGATCTTGCAAAACATAATATTTTTCTTTGTGCTCTTAACCATAGCATTAGAACATCATCTACTACCTTGCATTAACTGTGCAAGACTCAATTCATCATATATCTACTTCTACACTAATCTAAGTTCCTATTCTATTGCAATTTTTATAAATTAAGTACTTTGAGATGGGTCAGGTAAAGATTCATTCTTACCTTTTAATACTTCACCTTCTTGACTACCTCCAGTGTTGAATATGTCTCCTTGATCTATGCTTTTGATAAACTTCACTTCATCTGAATTACTATAGCATCCTTTCTGACTATTACTTGCATCTTCATTTCTTCTTGCATGACTTCTAGGGTTAGGGTTAGGATGAAAAAATCTATTGTTCATTCTGCAAAACCTTTTTGTATGTCCAATCTTATTGCATATCTAAAGAACCATTCCATTGTTTCCATATCTTGGTCCAGGCTTATTGATCCATGATTTGTAATTTCTAGCAATGTGTCCAGCCTTGTTGCATCTATAACAGACTACTCCATTTCTTCTGTTCATATCTTTAGTAGGTTTCTTATCTGCATTGTTAGTATTCCTAAACATTCTACTACTATTATTATTCTCAATAAATTTAGGTTTCTTGCATTCAATAGCTCTATGTCCAAAACCATGACAATTATAACAATAACCATTAAGAGGTTTGAATTGCTTACCTGTGCAATCTCTCTTCATATAACCAATAGTATTACAAGAAAAACATCTACCTTTGAATTCTCTTTACATACCTTTGGGTGATACCTCTTGCTTAGGTGGTTCTTCTTCCTTAGGTGTATCTTCAAATTTGTTAGTCTCATTAGACTTCTTCTCATCTGTACTTTCAAATATTTTCAGATCTGGTTCCTTGCTTTCTTCATTTTCTTTAAAAGTGTTGAATCCAAGACCAGTTTTATCATAGAATGGTTTCTGATAAGATATTTGTTCATCAATCTTCTCACTAGTTGAATATAGCCTTTCAAGTTGTTGTTTGGATTGAGTCAGTTCTCCTTTCACTATTGCATTGTATTTCTCAAGTTTAGCATACCGCAAATTGACTTTCTCAAGTTCAGATGTTACTTTACCAAGTTTAGAGTTTAGTCCTTCATTTTCAATCTTTAGACTTTCATTCTTAGATTTTAAATTTGCTTCATTCTTTCTATTTCCATCTTTCAGACTTAGCTTTAGATTTTCTATCTTCAGTTCATGTTTAAGGATCTCATTTTCTTTTTCTAAATTGTCATCACAATCTTCAATGTGAATTTCAGATTTCTTTTTAGATTTCAGATCTTCCAACTTGTTTTTTAGTTTCTCAATGAGGTTCTTTGCATCATCATATTTTCTTTTCAGAGTATCTCTTTCATCAGTAAGCATATCAATCTATTCAAAAGCTTCTTCAAGATTATTTTGTAGTTGATCCATATCCATAGAGATCTTACTCAAGCTACTAGGCTTTCCTTGAATGATTCTTTTCTGAGTAACTAAGCTCTGATACCAATTGTTAGAAATAGGGAATATTGAGAGGGGGGGTGAATCAATATTCTAAAAACTTTGAATTTTTCCCAATTATGGATATAACAAATTATCTTAACACATGCATAACATAAGAAGCTAAACAACATGCATACCAATAAGACTAAACAAATCATAACACATTATTTGTTCTCGAGGAAACCCTGGCCAAGGGAAAACCCCAGTGGGGATGGTACCCACAAAGATCCACTAATAAAAAGTATCTTGTTAAGGATGTTGATCCTGTTAGGAGTCTATTACATGCATATAGTGTCTTAGTCCTGATTAAGGGACTATAGGCCTTGTTAGAAGCCTCAACCCTGTTAGGAGTTGGTAGTACAAAAAGTGATTACCAGATGAGCCCACTGCCCAAACAAGTAATATACAATATTTACTGATTACAAAAGTAGGTTAAGGTACATAATCTTATACTGCTTTCATCAATATCTCTTCACTTCTCTTTCACTATTGCTATCATATATCTCGCATTATATCACTTCTTGATGATCATAATATACTTCTTACAATTTATAATTACATTTATACAAGTTATTAAGGCTAATAAATTTTCAGTCAGCTATCATATTACAAAATAAATTTACCCAAGGGTTAACATCTAGGATATCATCCCTTTATATTGTTAATTCATTATTTTGATAAACAAAATAATCCCTTAACTCTTTATCAATTCTATCTTCATATTATGTCCCGTCGGCTTAACACCGTCTTTAAAAAAATTGTCATAACTTCTTCCGTACATGCCGTACTGACTTGCACTTTGAGAAGAGTCTTCAATAGTCACCATAGATTATATGTTCAAGTGTGCAAGCATTGAACTTACTCCAGTCAACATCGCAAACAAAAACTATCTTCAGGTTCATTGGTAAAAACACACTATCTCATACTTAGACAATTTTGCATTGCGCTCTGACATACTATCTCTCTGACCTATGTGATCTTTATGTAGATCATATGTTGCCATAATGACAACATCTATGTAACCAACTTAGCCAAATTGCCAACACCATCAAGTGCCTTGGCTCCTCCACCTCCAACCATGTCGTTATCAATGATTGTGAGAAGCTGTAAATGACTTTTTATGTTAGGGTTTATTGTAAGTCCTTTTTAATATTCTTTTAAGTTTCCTAGGATTTGGTCAATTATAATGGCATCTACCAAATACCTATCAGGTTAACTTATTGTAATTTTAAAATAATTGTATGTCTAAAGATCCCCTCGCCTCTAGATGATTATCCAAAGTAATATTAAAGAATTGATTATCATATTTTGAGCAGCGTAATAACAAGTTTATGTTTGGTCTTTTCTTATTTTGATTAATCTACACTTGAACATGGATAAATCATGAGAGTTTAACAAATGGAAGGTTTCAATTGTTTGTATAGGATTGTTTCAATTTCTTTTATAAGACTATATGCACTTATTGAAATTTCCTTTGAGGATATCTTGTAGAGATTTTTTATATTCTATTTTTTGTGATTTTGAGTTCACGAAAGTTTAATGAGGAATTATTTGATAATATCATAATGCCTTTTGTTTAATAGTTTTCAAGGATGTAGAGAAATGGATAATTTGATATTATCCTTTTATTACAAATCCTAAATCTGATGCCACACCCAACCTTGAGCAAATGTATATGCAATTGTAGTAATTTTAAATCAAAAAATGGCTATAGATTATTTGAACAAAGAAGTGCACATTTATGCCCTAGTACCCCCACAATACTACAAAAATGAGAGGCTCATTTTACTTAAGAAAAATAAATTGGAGATAGCATTCCAAACTAATTTGAACTTGTTACCAAATATTCCTTCAAAGGATTATGTAATATGAGTATATTTTTAAATATCGTAAGGAATATTTTATACACAAAAAATGAATTTTTAATATACCATATTTTAAATACCTTTATATACAAAAATGTTTAAGTAAATTAGTATATATTTTATGCACAAATAAATTATATTATCTTATATATAGTTGTCTATCGACTCCTAATGCAAGTGCTAGTTTAAATAAATTGTGTCTTTCTACTATAATACAAGATCAAAATCATTTCTCCTTAATTTTATGTGTAATCACCTGAAAATGGACAAGATCAATTCATGTGGGCAACTAAGGCAAAATCAAAGAAAAATTGCAATCAAGTCAAAATTCAATTTTAATTGAAAATCAAAAGCCATTAAATCAATTTAAATCTAATAAATAAATTTAAATCAATAAATTGTGCAATTAGTCTAATTAATTGCATAGTTCAATTTAAATCAAATTAACCAATTCAAGGGGTACACATGGCTAAACAAATCAATTAAATTCAATTAATAAATCCCTATTTTCCCTCAAACACCACATGGGAGGAAAATGCCTCAACCAATAGAATTTAAGGATCCAGCTGACATGGATCTAGCTCACATAAAATCTCAATCACACATAAGGTGAGAGCATCTTGACCACCCATTTTTTCTCTTTGTCCCAAGCTTTGAGGACAATCCATTTAAATTACCTCCAAAGGTGGAAACATGGACTTAACCTCAAATCAACCATGATCAACTCAACTCTACCCCCTACGCTTGCCAAAATCTATAAAAGAAAGGCATAAATCAATGAGAAATCATCCACAAATCTGAGCATAGCATCAAACCTCTTGCATTTTTGAGCTAGAAAGGAAAATTTAGAGATAATTAAGCATAATTTCAATTTGGAATTGATTTAATTAGTTTCTTATCATATCATTTTCTCATTTTAGAGTTGTCACTAATTGAGGCTTGCTGAGAGCTTTGCATTAGCATATCTAAATAGAGAGCCATAGAGTGCTCATTATCTTTATTTGCATAACTAGCTCTTAAATTGTGATATTTAGCTTATATTATTCATTTATTGATGAACTAACCCTATGAAGGTACTTATCCTAGTACGCAAAATGGCACCCATCATGGGGCATTAGGCCTCATTCTTTTAAAATTTGAAAAAAATGCTAGATTTTAAGATTTTTCTTGTTTTGTTCTCTGTTTTACAGGTTCTGATGTGCATTTGAGAGTTTCTGCAGTGCATCCAAGCATTCCTGTAGTGCATCCAAGGCCTGAATTAGCACATTTGAGATAAATTTTTGTGCCTTTACACAGTGAAACAATGCATCCAATACTTTATGTCTTATGTCTTTAATTCTTTCAGCGCTTTCAGCGCTTTCACCCTGACTCTGAATCACATTCAACAATTTTTGCAGCGCGTTTAATGTTTTCTTTATGCGCATTTGATTCATTAAATAGCACATTTAAATTCTTTTTCTATGCATTTAATCATTTATGTTGTGCATTTAATTATTTTTGTTGTGCATTCAATCATTTTTGTTGCACATTCAATCATTTCTGCTACGCATTCAATCATTTCTACAGCACATTCAATCATTTTTGTTGCGCATTTAATCATTTCTACTGCGCTTACAATTTTTATTTTATTTTTAAAATTTTGACAATAAATAATGTTTTCTCTTTATTTTCCTGATGCCAAGACATAAAAAAATTTGGAAACTAGAGGCCAGAATCCACAGTGAGGATAAAAACATCACAAAAAGGTTGAAAAGAGAGAAAACTCTTCATCTTTATGAGTTTTTTGGGAGGATTCCAAGTAGCAAGGTAAAGAGTATGAAATATATTTGCATATAATTGATTTGTATAAATCCAAATTTGTCTCTTTATATTGGATATTTGTTCCTTAAGTTCATCATTTTAATCAATTTTAAGGAAAGGAATAAATTTCAAATCACTTGGATTTCTTCACTTTTCTTGTTTGTGTTGGACTACCGATTTCAAAGAAGAGGAAAAGGAACTAGAATGATCACCACTAGGTGAGCTAAAAACATTGAAAAATTAATCAAAAATGCCCCTAGCTTTTTCTAGCTTCGAAATAAGGTAAACCTTTGCACTTTAGTGAATTTTTTCTTAAATTGTGGCATTTTCACTTTGAATCTAGCAATTAGAAAAGCCTATTTTTGTTTGAGAAAATCGGTAATAGGCTTATGCTCTTCACTTTTTAAGTGAATCAAAACACCAAACCTACCAATTTATTGATTAAGATAAACGCTAAGGAATAAATCAAGCACTTAAATAAAAAACTCCTTGTTTGTGGAGGAGAGTAGAAATACTTGATTCTCATTAGTTAGAGGGTTTGGTTAATTGAACATTGATGATTGTCCTTGGGAAGTGAAAAGAATAGTAGGGATATGCTCTTCACCTTTTGGTGAATCAAACTCCCAAACATATCTCTTCATTTCATTTATTTTCTTTAAATGAACATGCTAGAACTTTAGTGGACTCGCCTCCCGAGAATTTTCCTTAATGATGCCGATGAGAGGGACAACCCAAAGTGGGATACAATTTCCTTTTCCACAATAATCTGACCCACTATAAAATGAAACACATTCATCCTTAATGGGGTGTATGAAAAAATGATATTAAGTCTCGAACTTCCTCTAGTAGTCCTTCACGATTGCGCAAAACTCTGACATACCGGTGGTGGGAAGCCCCTTATTTTGGGGGGATGAAACTTGATATCTCTTTTGAATAGAATCCATACTAAATCCTTGATAAATTAGCAAGCCTACCTCATTAGAGCCATTTAAAAGCCAAATTTGACCTTAGGTAGATTGCTTGGAATAATTTCTTGTGATAATTGATAAAATCATTTTGTTGTGCTTGAAGGTCTATGATTAGAAAAGTAAAACATCCATTAAGATCCAAAAATCAATTAACAACAAAAATTCAAAAGAAAATTCTATTCACAAGAACTCAAGATATGGAAAAAAAAGGGATACATCATCCAAAAAATTCTCATTAAGAATAATGTTTCATTATCTTTATGATCCTAATATTACATCCATGTCTACATATTCTTTAGACAAAAGGGCTATCCCAAAATCTCACACTAATTATATCATTGATCAAGAAGAACATTATGAACATCATATCTTTGATAATTCAACCTTTGAGCAAAAACAAAATCATGAATACCCTATATTTGATCAAGAAAATCCTAATGGTAACCCAATCTTTCATAACGAACCTATGTCACATTATCAAGATAATCTCACCTTTGATCAAGGAAATCAAGATGAATTAGTCTTATCTCAACAATCTTCATCACATGACAATGGAAAATTGGATCATTGAGATCTTGAGTATCACATCTCTTTGACAAACACAAAAACATTTAAAAATCCATGGGATAGATCATTTACTCCTTTGGTAATTTCATATGAATCAGCTTTGGAAAAACTCCTTGAAAATAATCTCATCATGTTGCCTAAAATCACTTCATGTGGTTTTATATTTTTGAGTAACTATTGTACATATAATAGACATAATGAACATGAAACTTCAAATTTCATGGAGTTGAAGCATAAAATAAAAAATCTTATTAATGATGACTTAATTGAAATTGAATATCCTAATGAATCATCTAATGAAGATACTACTCTCAAGAAAGATCAAACTTATGAACCTATGTATAGCAATGGTCCTCTTAAAACTTCCAACTCTTTCAACATTCCTCCATCTCATAAAGAAGAAAAGCTATCCAATATTCCTCCATCAAATAAAGAACCTAATTCTTTTCATGATAACTATGTATAGCCTCAAGGGATACCTCTAAAAGAGATCTAGGATAACCTAAATCTTGCTACAAACTTCTTTCATGCTTCAAAGGTTATAGAACTCAACTCTTCAAGTGCTAAAATGCCTATCATATCTATTTTAAATGAACATCCATCATCCCTTGAAGAATCCATCATACAGATCCAAACTCCTACCTTGTCCTTAGAAGTGGCTCCATGTCAAGAGACTAATCCAAAGTACAAAGGAACAAGTATCATTAAGGATCAAGATCAAGATATTATCCCTCCTTATCCTATAGTTGACCAAAGTCCCATACCCCAAGAGTCCCATGATAATCCCTTCATACTCTTCCATTTATTTCAATAAGATATCCTTCCATCTCAAATACCCCATATTCCTTCACCTCCTATATCATACCCATCTCCTAAGAAAGATCAAGGTATTCCTTCGATCGCTAATGAACTTATTGAAAATCAAAAGAAAAGTATTCTTCCTAGGCTATCCAATAATCCTTGTCAAGATCGAAGTACCCAAACATCCACTTTTCATAAGCCTCCATATCTACCTGAAACTTCAACTGCTCCTATCAAAGTCACTCCTATGAAATCTACTTATAAGCCTATTGGTATAAAGATAAATCTGAAAGATGAAAGACTTGGCCATGCAACTCAAAATAAAGATGTTGATATCACTCCCACATCTCATTTACTTCCATTTTCACATAAGCATATTCCTTATACATCCTCCAAATCCATCCTTGGTCCCTATATTCCAAAATTGAAACCTTCATATCTTCCATCCATATTGGGCCCTTACATCCCTCCATCAACCTTTCCTACCATCCCTAGCCCATAATCCACTTTGTTAGGATTAGGTAATACTAAGAGGGGGGTGAATCAGTATTACAACACTTTACTTTAAACTTCAACCAATTGTAAATAAACCATATTAATGCAAAAATGAAAAGAACATAAATGCACAACACAAAACTCATAACATCATGATTTGTTTTTAAGGAAACCCTAGCCAAGGTAAAACCCCAGTGGGGATAGCACCCACAACTATGCACTAAAATATAGTATCCATGTTAGGACATCTAGCCCTATTAGGAGTTGATTATTACATAGTACATTTCATTCCTAGATGAATACAAAACCCTATTAGGGGTATACAAAAACCATGTTAAAGGTGGTGAGCTTACAGCTCTTACAATCATAATACTGTCACAAAGTGTTCTTAAAAAATGAACAATACAAGCATCTATTATACTTAGATAGTTCCAGTTATAGCTCTATCAAATACTAGTTTCACATCTTCTCTCTACTCTTGAATTAACATCCATTACATCATCATCAAAATCACTCTCATCACTTCCACAAAAACACTCTATACTTATATAAATTTTTCCATCCAGTCGGCTCTCAAAATACAACACAAAACATAATAATTACTTATGAAAATGATAAACATAAAGTCAAAAATCTTATATTACCAAAGTGTCGACAATATACAACATCCATCTGACTTAGCATGTTTCCATACCAACTAACCTTGCCTCAATCATTGCGACTTCTCATATGCCATGTTTCATTGATTCTTTGTCTTTGCATACCTTCATATCACTGTATCTTCCTGATCTCATCACCAAAACACATGTGACCTTAACTGAAGGTCTTAAAACTATCCAAGGCTAAGGGTGCAAGCCATGAAACCTTGTAGATTTTCTTCACAAGTCCAAACAAGATTGTAGGAAGACAAGGCAACAAAAGGTGATAGGAAACACAACCAAGACTAGAAAATTTATAAGGTCTCTCTCACAGGCTAGGCTCTACCCTTGTGGGAGCCTCATTTCACTCCACCTATGGCCAAAATTGTATGATAAGAAATTTTGGGTAACATTTTGGTGATTTCTGCTAGATGTCAGATTGCTAGACATTGGAAACCAGTGATCTTGATGTAATCCATTGGAAATAGGAGTCATCTCATGAACACAAAAACTTTTCTTTACAAAGAGATAGACTTGAAACCAGGAGGAACAAAAATGTGCTCGAGCACTTCTTGAAAAGTAGGGAAAACTAACTAGAAAATTGGAAGAAGGCAAGAAAACTAACCTAACCTAAACTAACCAATACATAAACCTAGTCAAACAAAACCATTCACTGGTATGCTGAAGTAACTACCCTTCTTCATTAGGATATTTTGCATTAAATGCATAAGGATAGCTACAAAGGTATGAGGCATATAAAAATTGGTCAAATAGTAATGAACTACCTCTGCAAAGATTGGATCAAGTTTACTCACCTCTAATTGATCATATGGAGAGGTTTTGTTAAACTCCTTCTGGGCCAAGTATCTGATGGGACAACCTCTCAAAAGTCTAAAGGTAGGACTTTCCTTGATGCTTTCCTTTTTATCTTCATGGTTACCCCCCATTATGGATAGCCATGGCAACTCATTCTCCATAGTCAAAGGATTACTATCCTCAATAGAGTAAGCAAAGAGCTCCTCAAAGTTGTCAAGATCTTGAAGATCTAGAACTGGCACCAACTCTTGTCCATGCAACAACCTCATAGAAAGAGAGAAATCCAAAAATAGGCCTCCTTCTATAGGCATACAACTTTTAATCTCTACTCCAGGGAATAGGGATTCATCAATCAATTTGTCACAAAAAACCTCTATGATGTTGGAAAAATCATATTCTTTAAGGCTTTTATCTATGGTCTTTTCTGGGAAAATCTCCTTCATAACTGTAGGCTCATGATTTAGCATATCATTGGAATCAAATTCCTCTAGCTACTACAAATCTATGAAGGTGACTATGGCCATATCTTTATCATCCTGCTCAACAAAGTTAGGTAGCTCGTCTAATAAAAGAATAACATTTTCCATAGTATCAACCAAGATAGAAAGCTCATTGAGTTTGTAAACCAAGAGCCTAGGCTGGACATCAATCTCCATTTCTTCTCCTTGCTGTCCCAATTTATCACAACATCTCTCAGCACTAATACCTCAGATTTCCTCTCCTCCTCATCACATGAAAGCTCATTTACTATAGGTCCTTGCTCTGATACTTGACCAGTATCTTTGAAAAGACTTGGCATCTAACAACCAGGAGTTAGAGTCCATTGGGGTCTCCACAATAGTTCATCATCTTGAGAGACTAGAGGGGCCTCTTGGGATAAATCATTTTCTTGAACAGACTACTCTTGCAGAATGGTAGACCGAATCTCAAGTATAGGCTCTTGGAAAGAACTTTTTGCCTTAAAACTTGGGATGTGAAATTGAGAGGGCTCAGATTCTTGAAGGGTACCCCTAAAGCTTGGAAATGAACACTTTGTAGGCTCTTCATGTGTAGGCTCTTGGAGTAAATGGGTCTTCCAGCTTTGGATCTTAGGTTTAAGAGCCTCTTGTTTAGCAATTTGTGATCTTAGCCTTGCTGTCTCAATATCAGCTCGGTGATTAATCTCTTCTTGAAATTGTCATATTTGTTTCCCATAAACAAGAGCCTCTGCCATTTGGTTGGAAATTAACCCTTTCTCATAACTTTGAGCTTCCATTTCTCACTGCTCCCTAATCTCAGATATTTGCTCAATCATATTAAGCAACACATTCTTTATCTTTTCTTTCTCTTTCAATAAGTCTGAGCTCTGAGTCTGCTACCAATTAGGATAAGAAGGGGTGGGTGGGTGGTAAGCATGATGAGGTAGTTGGAATTGCATTTCTTGTTGTGACCTTTGTGCCCATGATCCCTCTTATCATAGGGCCTACTCATAATCTCGTACAAGGGCATAATCATTTGGGGCATGCTGGATATATTGATAGCCTTGTATAGTATGGAAGCTTGGGGTAAAAGTAGGCTTTGGTTGATTTTCATCTGGTTGATGACTGGCCCGTTGAACATTATTCTCATAATAGGATGGTGAGTAACCTGACTATCCATAATAACTTGACATGTCTACTCATGCAATTAGCTAGAATTTGAATATGAAAGATTTGAAACATACCAACACTTGATCTTTGAAACTAGTAGACCTTCCAAAGTTGCCAGATATGCTGCAAAATGACCTCATCTAGGTCTATAGTATGTTATTAGCATATCAGAGATAGCATATCTTTGCAAATAAACCTCTTTTGTAGTAGTCAAAATTGTTATTCCCCAAGGTGGGGTGTCTTTGAATATAAATCTGAACTTTGTAGTCCTATTGAGCATGCCATAAATGTTATACACTAAGTTTTGCACCCTTTCCAAGCTCTCTTGGTCTAGATAACCTAGTATAACTTTGGGATCATCTCCAAGTTGTAAGACCTTTGCTAAATGAGATGAAACCTCTAGGGTCTATGCTGGTTCCTCTTGGATAATCACCCTAATTTGCTTCTTAATAGGAAAAGTAAATTATTGAGGGAAAAGGGATAGAAGGAATGCTGAAAGGGAAATAACTGAATAAGAAAACTATCCTACTAGGTGATACACTGAAATGAAATGAACATAATATATTGACCAAATGAGTGTGAAGGCTCTCAGATCTAATAGAACACAATCTTCCTAAATAAGCTTGTATAAGTATTTCACAAAGAGGTCTGAACAAAAGACACAGACTGTGACCTACAATCAAATGTTCTCTTCAGCAAAAAGGCACATGAATGAGACAAGATAGCTAGGGATGAACAAAATCCACAAAAAACTATCTAAATTAGATCAGATGCAATAGCACACGAATAAGATGAAAGAAAGAAAGGCTCTAGAACTCCAAGATTTCTCTAACAAAGCCAGTATATTATACTTAATAAGAGAAATATAGACAAGGGAAAGACTTGAGGACAAAGAAGATGCCATAGAAAGCCTCTATTAAATCTGATAGATCAATGAAAGATTTACAAATTGTAGAAGCAAGAGGGTAGAAAGAATGCCACAGATAACTCCTAAGAAAGGAAAAAATTTGAGCTCTAAAATCTCTAAAAGACTAATGTATACATCTCCCTTTTACACCTAGGCAAGAGTAAAGAACTTTTTAGGGTTACATAAATTTTCATATAATAATAGAAACCCTAACTCTATTTTTTCTAATCATAAATGCATCCTTGAAATATCCTAGCTGATCAGATATATGCATGCATGCCTTTCCAATTGCCATAAATATCTTTGAAACGTGTGCCGATCCATCCACTTCTATGCAAGTTGGGGTTACCATGAATGCTTAGATCTAATCTCTTTGCAGATATTTTTAATTAGAAAGTATAAATGGTCACAGGTGGTGCCAAACCTTCCTATTCATCAGCGACTGATATTTAAACTGGCATGGCTCCCCAGGAAGAAAAAATTAGGCTAGGAAGACTGTCAAGATCTTCACATCATTTTCATAACTGCAACCATCTTGGAAAAATTCAATTTTGAGCTACCCCTTTTTCATTCATGGCTCACTATAACAAACCAACATGAAACCATACAAAAATATTCAAATTTGGCTCCAACGGCTAACCGAGCAAACTTTAAAACACAACCATCGATTTCATGTTTTCCCGGCAGATTGGGCGGTCCAGATAAATCAACATAATCAATCATAAGCCCCTTTGAAAAGTCTCTGCCACATCACCTCCTTGGAAACCAATAGAAATCAAGCACCTCAATATGACCAACATCTCAGACCCACCGTTTACTAAAGAAAAATCAACGGCTGTCACATTTCCGTAAAGATTAACCTTCGTGCACCTTTCCATGGCAGAAAAGCAACAACTGTCAGATCAAGAAAGACCTAGTGTCTTTCTAACCTATCGAAACCTTGGTCCCACTGATAACTGCCATGTCACGATAACTAGAAAAGTAGACCCACACATTTTACCAAGTGCCAATCCCATAACTAATGAAAATCAGACACCTCAGCATGACTGATAGCGGGCCCATGACCTCATCTTACCTTCTCAATCAGATGGCTATCATAATGTCATGAAGATTATTTCCTGTGCAACTTTCCTTAGCGGTAACATGACAATCATAGGTTACATTCAAACTTTAACCACCTTTGAGCCTTAAGAAACTGGGCCCACCATGACAGGTGGCAATCAGTCGCAGTTGCACAGATAGAAAAATGCTGACTTCGGGTAGAGAAGTGAAGGTGCAAAAGGTAGAAAAAAACCAAGGTTTCCAGACCTCAACAAAAGGTAACGAAGAGGTAGAAAACATCAGAGATTTTTGACTGAGACAACTTTTATGAAACCCCTGACATAACAATAGGTATTTCCTATAGATCTTCAAACTCAAATATCTCACTAATTTTTGTGATTAAGCACATGTGATTTGAACTAGAGCTTGACAACATCATGAACTATCCAAGGCTAAGGGTGCAAGCCATGAAACCTTGTATATTTTCTTCACAAGTCCAAATAAGATTGCAGGAAGACAAGGAAACAAAAGGTGACAGGAAACACAACCAAGACCAGAAAATTTATAAGGTCTCTCTCACAAGCTAGGCTCTACCCTTGTGGGAGCCTCATTTCACTCCACATGTGGCTAAAATTGTATGATAAGAAATTTTGGGTAACAATAGCAAGAGATCAAGAAGCAAAATAGAATATAGTAGATGGTAAAAAGTCTACTATCCCAAAGATCTATTCCCCAACCCTCTAAATGAAGATAATGTCCTGGAACATTAGAGGATTGAACAGTCCTCATAAACAAGATGTCCTAAGAAATATTGTTAGAGATATTAAACCTGATATAATGCTTATCAAGAAATGAAGATGGCTAGAAGTAAAGTTGAAAAAATCCATCCCTTCAAGAATGGTAATAGCATTGGTAGTGACTCTGATGGAGCTTCTGGTGGTGTTGTTATCTTCTAGAATAATTCTATTATTAACTGTATGGTTTTACTTGCAGAGAAAAACATCATCCTGGTCCAAGTTAAACACCTCAAAGATGATTTCTCTTTGAATCTAATGAATATCTATGCTCCTAATACTAAAAATGGCAGATTGAAATTCTAGAAAAGACTGAAAGAAATTAGAAGTAACTTTCAAGAGACCAGTTGGATGGTCATGGGAGATTTTAATACTCCCCTTCAGGCAGATGACAAAATGGGTGGAGTTCCTTCTCAAGTTGATAGTAGATTGGATCTTATGGAGTATATTAACGATCAATCTTTCATTGACATGGAGCTTGAAGGTATTTTCCTATACTTGGTTGAATAGAAGAATTGGAGCTGATCTTATTCAGGTCAAACTTGATAGAACTCTCTTGTCTTTTGATTGGATTTATAAGTTTTCTTGTTCTCTGTCTTCTTCTATTAGAATAGGATCTGATAATTTCCTAATTATTTTCAATGCTAACACTTTTAATGGGAAAAAAAACATTCCTTTCCATTTTGAAAAAAATTGGTTGGCCCATCCTAGTTTGAAGGATTGTATTTCTAAATGGTGGAACTACAACCAGGAAGGTAATGCTATGTACAGAATAGCCAAAAAGTTGAGTATGATTAAAAGTAAAGTTAGAACCTGGAATAAGGAAGTTTTTGGAGATATCTTCAAGGCAAAAAGCATAAAATAGGAAGAGTTAAAGGACATCCAAGAGCTTATTTAGAAAGAGGTCCTTTTAGAGGATCACAAAAAAATAGAGAATGTGTTGGTGGTTGACTATCATATTATCATCTCTAAAGAGGAATACTTCTAGAGGTAGAGATCTAGAGCCCTTTGGTTAAAAGATGGGGATAGAAATATGAGATTTTTCCATATGACTGCTATGAAACACAAAGTTATCAACATAATTTATTCCCTCTTTTCTAATGGAAAAATCTTGAATAAGGAAGATGAGGTAAGAAAGGAAATGCTCCTCTTTATCCTCATTACTCTCAAAAGAGGATAATCTAGATATGCATAATCAAAATGAGATCCTCTCTACCATCCCCAATCTGATTGACTATAGTACTAACTCTATACTCAAAGTTATTCCAAATAACAAGGAAATTAGAGATGTTGTCTTATCCTTTAAAGGGGGTAAATCCTCAGGTCCTGATGGCTTTTCCCTTTTTTTCTTTTAGCAGTTTTGGGAGATTACTAGTCAAGATGTACAGAGTGCTATTAAAGAATTCTTTGGTACTAAAGTTATTTTGAGGGAACTCAATGCCACTTTTTTGGTCCTGATCCCCAAAAAGCCTGGTGCTAACATGGTTGAGTCTTTCAAACCTATTAGTCTTTGCAATGGGATTTACAAGTTTATAGCTAAGGTTATGACTACCAGATTGCTTGCTCTACTTCCTTCTATTATTTCCCCCTAGCAAAATGGCTTCATCCTGGGTAGACAAATCCTTGATTCCATTGTGGTGGCCCATGAGAATATTTATTCCCTTGAAGCAAGTAAGGAGTAGGGGTTCTTTATGAAGCTAGATTTGTCTAAAGCCTATGATAGGGTGGATTGGTAGTTTATTATTAAAGTACTGAGTAGATTTGGATTTGACTCGGGGGTTCAAAAACTTATATCCCAGCTAGTTTCCATGGTCTCTTCCTCTGTTATTGTTAATGGGGGCTCCTCTAATTTCTTTAAACCTTCTAGAGGTCTCAGGCAAGGGGACACTATATCTCCGATTCTATTTTCTATTCTGGCGGAGGGTCTGGGAAGATATATTAATAAACTTGTTAATGAGGGAAGCATTTCAAGTTTGCAACCTTCCTCGATTAGATCTATTTTCTCCCATGAGAAATTTGTTGATGATACTCTCTTCATGGGAGAGGCTACTATCAAAGAAGCAAAGAATCTCAAAAAATCCTTGACTATCTACACTTCGGCTTTGGGTCAACTTATCAATTGGAACAAGAGTTTTATGTTTTTTATAAATACTCCCCCTAAGAGATAGATTAAGATTTCTAAAATTCTTGGTTGTAGTATTGGGACCCTTCCTTCCTCTTATCTGGGTCTCCCCCTTTGTTCCAAGCCTCCTGATAGCTTTTGGAATCTTATTGTGGATAGATTTAATAGAAAATTGGCAGGATGGAAAGGCTCCCTTCTAAGCAATTCTGGTAAGCTCCAATTGTTAAAATCAACTCTGCAAAATCTCCCTATTTATGCTCTGAGCCTTTTCAAGATTCCTCATAAGTTTGCAGGGGTGCTTGAAACTATCCAAAAAAGATTTTTGTGGATTGGGGTTGAAGATAAAAAAAGATTAAGTTTGGTTTCTTGGGAAAAGGTTTGAAAACCTAAGTGTAAAGGAGGGTTGGGTTTGAGACTAATCAAGATTGTCAACAAAGCCCTTCTTCCTAAAAAAATATGGAGAGTTTATGGGGATAGAAAGTAGTGGAATGAGATTATTAGAAGTAAGTACCTCTATGATTCCACTAATTTGAAGGATTTCATAAATAATGATGTCAAGGTGAGAGGATCCTACATATGGAACAATCTTTGCTCTTCCAAAGACCTAATTCTTGAAGGGAGGAGATGGAAGTTGGGAGATGGGACCAAAATTGATTTATGGGAAGATCCTTGGATCCAGAAAGAACCTTTATCTAAAAAGAAAGAGTGGAAGGAAGCTATTATATAGGCCAAATCTTCCTTTGGTATCAAAGTCTCTAGTTATTGGCATAACAACTCTTGGAAGGACATTGCAACCATAGAAAACAAAATTGCTCCTCTTATGAATGATTTGCATTCCTGGTTCATAAAGGATAATTGCTTTGATAAAATTGTTTGGAATCCTTCCCCTAATGGTGAATTCAAAATGGCTTCTACATGCTCTCTTTCTTTCTCTATGGAAGCTAAACCTCCATGTGCTACTGTTTGGTACAATTTTCTCACCCCTAAAATAAACTTTTTCTTCTGGATCATTATCCAAAATAAGCCCCTCACTCTAGATAACCTTGCTAAAAGAGGCTTCTTTTTGGTTAATAGATTCTTCCTTTGTATGGAACAAGCTGAATCCTATGATCACCTCATGCTTCATTGTAGCTTTACTCAAAGGGTGTGGAATCTTATTTTTTAAAAATGAAATTTGTGTTGGTTTTTTCCTAACTCTTGGTAGGACTTTGTTACTCAATGGAGATGCCCTTTTTCTAATGAGCTAGCTAGAGAATTATGGAACCTGATCCCACCCCACCTGTACTGATGTATATGGAAGGAAAGAAATAATAGAATTTTTAGAGATAAACATGCCAAACTTGAGGTCATTGGTAACAACATCATCAGAGCTCTGGAGGAAAATTTCACCAATGCTATAAAAAATAGTAAGAAAAATCTCAAAGAAAGTATTACTGAATTTGATTTATGGAACCTGATCCCACCCCACCTGTACTGATGTATATGGAAGGAAAGAAATAATAGAATTTTTAGAGATAAACATGCCAAACTTGAGGTCATTGGTAACAACATCATCAGAGCTCTGGAGGAAAATTTCACCAATGCTATAAAAAATAGTAAGAAAAATCTCAAAGAAAGTATTACTGAATTTGATTTGATCAACTAGAATTTTCCTCCTTCCAAATTACAATCTAATCCTTCCAGAGAGAGCTCAGTTTGGATCGCTCCTCCTAGAGGTTGGGTCAAAGCTAATTTTGATGGTGCCTCCAAAGGCAACCCAAGAGTTTTGGGGGGTGGTGGTATTATCAGAGATAGTAATGGTAATTGCTTGGGAGTCATTGCTGCCCCTTTGGGTTTTTAGTCCAACCATAGAGCTGAGGCTATGGCTGCGCTCAATACTATTATGCTGGTGGAAGAATTAGGTTTCAAAAGAGTTTGGATGGAAGGTGACTCTTTAAACATAGTCAAGAATATTAAAGGAATCAATTCTCCCTCTTGGACTATTGAGAACTTATCTCTAAACTCAAGAATACTATAATTAATGGTATGGAAATACTATAATTAATGATGAGATAATCTCATGCATTAATTATGATAAGCTCAGACATAAGGAAGGGGTCATTTTTAATAATATCAATGATAATACATCATATATCTAATCATTCCTTGGCAAAGTCAGAGGTGATGTGGAAAATTGCTAAGTACATATAAAAGTTGTAGAATTTTTTTTTTATAATGATAGCTCTAAATATGATGTGCCCTATCATTATTACTAGTTATGGTTGCCAGTTCCCACATGTGATCAGGGTTAAGTACCATATTAACTACCTGCATACCTATAAGAGTGATTACGATGATCACATTATTTATGTTATCCAAAGTAAGGAGAACTCAAAACCTACGGCAAAAGATCTAGGTGATTTATCGGCCATGGGAGGTGATCTTAGGAGAGAAGAACTAGCGGAGTGCAAATGGAAGCAGAACATGGAAGTTTGGAATGTGTTGAAAAAAGGATAGGTCCATCAATATCTCAAGAGACTTCATGGGTTTGACAATGATGTCTCCAAAGCCTTTGCTAATGGTTGGGATAAGGGAATGGTGAATTTAGTAGGCAAGTCCTTTAGCCTCAGCCTGGAGCTCCTTTCTAAAATTACTAGCCTTCCCTTGGAGGGTTCAAAGTATTCAAAGGAGATTAAAGTTGGTAACAGAGCCTACAAGTCATTTCATGATATGGATGAAGAATGTGCTCTTTTGGTTAAAGGCAAGAAGGATTATGTGGAAATGGAAAACATTGATAAAATTTGGGGCTCTGTTATCAAAGTCATGATGGAGTATTTTACTCTCGAAGGTCGGTATTCAGGGATTTACAATTATCATTTTGTTTTAGCGAACCATTTTAGGCATGACAAAAGGATTTATTTCCCCTACTTCCTCCTATGCTCACTAAACCAAAGTAAAACTAAATATAGGGTGAAGAATTTTCCTATTCTTCATGTAGGGCTTATCTTCCTTATCGTTGATTTTACTAGGGACCATATTCCTAATCCTATGCCCCCCAGGTTAGCAATAAGAAAAGGAAGAATTTGGGCTCTTCTTCCAAGAAGAAAACTAAAAAAACCCTCCCTTCTCCTGTGTTGGATTCCTCAGGGATTAAGGAAGGTTCGGAGTCTGTGAAGGATCCCTCTATCAACATCTCTCCTGAGATTGTTAAGGATAATGTGGCCTCTAATGATGATTCTGGGCTGAAATCCAGTTAGGAGAAAGTGACTGATGATACTATGGAGCTTGAGAGTAAGGAGACTCTAGATAGGGATTTTTCTAAAAATGAAATGAAGGCGGCTGATGATATCTATGAGGGCCACTCTAATGAGTCTAACTCTTTCACCCACACCCTTGAGGAGGAAGAAATGGTCAATCCTAAGGCTATTATTAATAACATTATTGATACTATTGAGGGTTATCTTAGGACTGAGCAGGACAATCTCAACACTGGGGAGAAGTCCAACCCTATTTTGGCCACTTGTGATGCTCTTAAAAATGATCCTGAGGGAAATTTTAACTTTAATCATGAGGCTGAAGAGGAGGGTGTTAATACTATTAAGGAGGGCATAAATATTGAGGATAAAAGTGTTGAAGACTCTGGTAAAGAGAGTCCTAGAGCTATGGAAGAGGAAAATCTAGATTCTACTGATTCCCTCAGCTCTGGTAAGGTGAATAAGAAGGATGATAGTGAGAGAAGCTCTGATAGCAAAAGATCTCTCTCTCTACATGAAGATCTTAGAGAGATAGATTCTCATGTTAAAAGATCTATTATGATGACCCCTCTTCAAATTTCCAAGAATAAGTCTATCCACAGTTATAATCTAGACAAATGGGTGCAAAATGATCTCATTGAATTGAAGAACAAGTGCATCAAGATGGAAACAAAGAACATTATGCAGGAGGAAAACTTTGATAATCTTAGGAAGGAAATTTCTTCTAATGTGAAAGGTGATGTTTTTGATTATGGTACTAAGCTGGAGGACAAAATCAAAAAAGTTGTTGAGATAGCCATGGTTCCCATTTATGAGAAGACAAGCAAGAACAAAACTATGCTTAAGAATCTGTTGGTTATGTCTAATTTAGGAATGAAGTCTACTTTGGAGAGCCTAAATACTTTAAGCAACGTGCTGGAAGGAAACAAAGATGGTTCCATGATTGATAAAACTAATTTGATTGTTCCCAGTCATCATAGGCTAGGAACCAGAACAAGGTTGAATACTAAGAAGAAGATTAATGTTGAGGACCAAGATATCATGAAGTTGAAAGACTCAATTAAAATAATGCAAAGTCAACTGGAGGAATTAGAGTGCTTCATGAAGACTTTGACCTGATCTTGGTGCTGGTGGTCTTTTTTGTTTTCACCTTGCTACTGGTTTTTTGTTGCTTTGTCTAGGTCCATTCTTTTTGCTTGTCAAAATTAGTTTTTATGGAAAATCTAGGAAGTGTCCCTCTTGTAGACTGTCCCTTTTTGGGTTAAGTTTGTTGTCTTCTCGGTCCTTCATGTCTATCTTTCTATATCTATGTTAAAGGGTTTTGGGGCCCCTTCAAAACCTACTTTTATCGTAATAAAAAATGTTTAAGGGGTATTATGTAAATATTTTAATATATATTATATATTAATATATATTTTATACTAATATATTTTTTATATATTAATATGTATTGTATATAATTATATATATAAATTATATATGTAATTATATATATATAACGTTTAAGGGGTATTATGTAAATATTTTATATTTTTTTAATATGTATTATATATATATTTATATATTAATATATTTTATATAATAATATCTTATATATATATATATATTAATATATAAACTTTATAGATCATAATATTTAAATTGTATGTCGAAAGGGGTTACCGAGACTTCCTCGGGGTCCTAGAACACCTTATCACATGTTAGGACCCCTAGGAAGTCCCAATGACCCCTTTTGACAAATTGAAATGCTCGAGTGTGTCTGAAGGACCCCTTCGGACACACTCAAGCATTCCAATGTGTCAAAAAAGGTCATGGGGACTTCCTAGGGATCCTAACATGTGATAAGGCATTCTATGACCCCTTCAAACACACTTGAGCATTCCAATGTGTCAAAAGGGGTCATGCGGACTTCCTAGGGGTCCTAACGTGTGATAAGGCATTCTAGGACCCCTAGGAAGTCCCCATGACCCCTTTTGACATATTTGAACCCTCAAGTGTGTCTGAAGGGGTCCTACAACCCCTTCAGACACACTTAAGGGTTCAAATGTGTTTGAAGGGGTCCTACAACCCCTTTGGACACACTTGAGGGTTCAAATGTGTCAAAAGGGGTCATGGGGACTTCCTACAAGTCCTAACACATGATAAAGTGTACTAGGATCCCTAGGAAGTCCCCATGACCCCTTTTGACACATTGGATAGCTCAAGTGTCTCTGAAGGGGTCCTACGACCCCTTAGGACACACTTGAGCTATCCAATGTCTCAAAAGGGGTCATGGGGACTTCCTAGGGGTCCTAACACATGATAAGGCATACTAGGACCCCTAAGAAGTCCCCATGACCCCTTTTGACACATTTGAATGCTCAAGTGTGTCCGAAGGGGTTGGAACCCCTTAGGGCACACTTGAGGGTTCAAATGTGTCAAAAGGGGTCATGGGGACTTCTTAGGGGTCCTAACATGTGATAAGGAATACTATGACCCCGAGCAAGTCCCCATGACCCCTTTTGACACACTTGAATGCTCAAGTGTGTCTGAAGGGGTCGTAGGACCCCTTAGGACACACATGAGCATTCCAATGTGTCAAAAGGGGTCATGGGGACTTCCTAGGGGTCCTAACACGTGATAAGGCATACTAGGACCCCTAGGAAATCCCCATGACCCCTTTTAACATATTTAAACCCTCAAATATGTCTGGAGGGGTCCTAAAACTCCTTAGGACACACTTGAGGGTTCTAATATGTCAGAAGGGGTCATGGGGACTTCCTAGGGGTCCTAACATGTGATAAAGCATACTAGGACCCCTACAAAGTCCCCATGATCCCTTTTGAAATATTTGATTCTCAAGTGTGTTTGAAGGGGTCGTAGGACCCCATAGGACACACTTAAGAATTCCAATGTGTCAATAGGGGTCATGGGGACTTCCTAAGGGTCCTAACACATGATAGGGTAGACTAGGACCCCTATGAAGTCCCCATGACCCCTTTTGACACATTTGAACCCTCAAGTGTGTCTAAAGGGTTCCTACGACCCCTTAGGACACACTTGAGGGTTCTAATGTGTCAAAAGGGGTCATGGGGACTTCCTAGGGGTCCTAACATGTGATAAGGCATACTAGGACCCCTAGGAAGTCCCCATGACCCCTTTTGACATATTTGAACCCTCAAGTGTGTTTGAAGGGGTTGTAGGACCCCTTAAGACACACTTCAAGGTTCTAATGTGTCAAAAGGGATCATGAGGACTTCATAGGGGTTGTAACATGTGGTAAGGCATACTAGGACCCCTAGGAAGTCCCCATGACCCCTTTTGACACATTTGAACCCTCAAGTGTGTTTGAAGGGGTCCTAGGACCCCTTATGACACACTTGAGGGTTCCAATGTGTCAAAAGGGGTCATGGGGACTTCCTAGGGGTCCTAACACATGATAATGCATACTAGGACCCCTAGGAAGTCCCCATGACCCCTTTTGACACATTTGAATACTCAAGTGTGTTTGAAGGGGTCGTACAACCCCTTAAGACACACTTGAGGATTCCAATGTGTCGAAAGGGGTCATGGGGACTTCCTAGAGGTCCTAAGATGTGATAAGGTGTACTATGATCCCTAGGAAGTCCCCATGACACCTTTTTACACATTTGAATTCTCAAGTGTGTCTGAAGGGGTCGTATGACCCCATAGGACACACTTGAGCATTCCAATGTGTTTGTAGGGGTCATGGGGACTTCCTAGGAGTCCTAGCATGTGATAAGGTGTACTAGGACCTTTAGAAAGTCCCCATGACCCCTTTTGACACATTTGAACCCTCAAGTGTGTCTGAAGGGGTCATAGGACCTCTTGGGACACACTTGAGGGTTCCAATGTGTTGAAAGGGATCATGCAGACTTCCTAGGGGTCCTAACAAGTGATAAGGCATACTAGAACCTGTAGGAAGTCCGCATGACCCCTTTTGATAGATTTGAATGCTCAAGTGTGTTCGAAGGGGTCTTAGGACCCCTTAGGATACAATTGAGGGTTTGAATGTGTTAATAGGGTCATGGGGACTTCCTAGGGGTCCTAACATGTGATAAGGCATACTAGGACCCCTATGAAGTCCCCATGACCCCTTTTGACATATTTGAACCCTCAAGTGTGTTCGAAAGGGTCCTACAACCCCTTAGGACACACTTGAGGTCTCTAATGTGTCAAAAGGAGTCATGGGGACTTCCTAGGGGTCCTAACACATGATAAGGCATACTAGGACCCCTAGGAAGTCCCCATGACCCCTTTTGACACATTTGAACCCTCAAGTGTGTCTGAAGGGGTTGTAGGACCCCTTAGGACACACTTGAGAATTCCAATGTGTCAAAAGGGGTCATGGGGACTTCGTAAGGGTCCTAATGTGTGATAAGGCATACTAGGACCTCAAGGAAGTCCCCATGACCCCTTTTGACACATTTGAATGCTCAAGTGTGTCAGAAGGGGTCATAGAAATCCTTAGGACACACTTGAGCATTCCAATGTGTCAATATGGGTCATGGGGACTTCCTAGGGGTCCTAATGCATGATAAGGCATACTAGGACCCCTTGAAAGTCCCCATGACCCCTTTTGAAACATTTCAATTCGCAAGTGTGTCTGAAGGAGTTGTAGGACTCCTCAAGATGCACTTGAGCATTCCAATGTGTCAATAGGGGTCATGGAGAATTCCTAGGGGTCCTAATGCATGATAAGGTGTACTAGGACCCCTAGGAAGTCCCCATGACCCCTTTTGAAACATTTGAACACTCAAGTGTGTCCAAAGGGGTCATAGGACTCCTTAGGACACACTTGCGAATTCCAATGTGTCAATAGGGGTCATGGGAACTTCCTCGCGGTCCTAACATGTGATAAGGTGTACTAGGACCCCTAGAAAGTCACCATGACCCATTTTGAAACATTTGAATGCTCAAGTGTGTTTGAAGTGGTCATAGGACACCTTAGGACACACTTGAGCATTCCAATGTGTCAATAGGGGTCATGGGGACTTCCTAGGGGTTCTAACACGTGATAAGGCATACTAGGACCCCTAGGAAGTCCCCATGACTCCTTTTGACACATTTGAATGCTCAAGTGTGTTTGAAGGGGTTGTAGGACCCCTTAGGACACACTTGAGCATTTAAATGTGTCAATAGGGGTCATGGGGACTTCTTAGGGGTCCTAATGCATGATAAGGCATACTAGGACCCCTAGGAAGTCCCCATGAAACCTTTTGAAACATTTGAATGCTCAAGTGTGTCAGAAGGGGTCATAGGACCCCTTATAATCTGATACAGGAGTGTTCTAAAATGGCTATCATGTTTTAAAAGGGGTCATTTTATAATCATATAAAGGAGCATTCCCACTCTGATACCACTAATCTGATTTATGGAAACTAGATTACAATACTTGGTGTGATACCTGTAGTATTGTAGAATTCAACACAAAAATGGAGAACAATAGAATTGCAAACCAAAAACTGATCCATTCTATTTGAATATTTGAGTTTATATAAGTTTGATGGATCCCAAGGGTCATCAAAATCCATTGGAAATGAAATGAAGAGCCATCATAATATTTATTACAAATAAACTATTCAAACTATCAAAAATTATCAAAAAACTATATATAAAAATTAGGTCCACTTGGAGAAGGCATAACTTTCTACTCGTAGCTCCGATTTGTGAATTGTTTGATGCGTTGGAAAGGTATTAAAATTATATAGAACAAAATTTCAGTTCCCAAGTCCAAAAATGCACTAAAGACCCTTAAAAAATTAGTTTAATAAAACATAGTAAAATTTGAAAAATTAGATTTTAGTTTTTTTCCAAATTTAATCCTGAGCACCTTATGACACACTTGAGCATTCCAATGTGCCAATAGGGGTCATGGAGACTTCCTAGGGGTCCTAATGTGTGATAAGGAATACTAGGACCCCTAAGAAGTCCCCATTACCCCTTTTGACACATTTGAATGCTCAAGTGTGTCTGAAGGGGTTGTAGGACCCCTTAGGACACACTTGAGCATTCCAATGTGTCAATAGGGGCCATGGGGACTTCCTAGGGGTCCTAACACATGATAAGGCATACTAGGACCCCTTGGAAGTCCCCATGACCACTTAGGACACACTTTAGGGTTCCAATGTGTCAAAAGGGGTCATTGGGACTTCCTAGGGGTCCTAATGCGTGATAAGGCATACTAGGACCCCTAGGAAGTCCCCATGACCCCTTTTGACATATTTGAACCCTCAAGTGTGTCCAAAGGGGTCCTACAACCCCTTCAAACACACTTGAGGGTTCAAATATGTCAAAAGGGGTAATGGGGACTTCTTAGGGGTCCTAACGCATGATAAGGCGTACTAGGACCCCTAGGAAGTCCCCATGACCCCTTTTGACACATTTGAACCCTCAAGTGTCTCCAAAGGGGTTGTAGGACCCCTTAGGACACACTTGAGGGTTCCAATGTGTCAAAAGGGGTCATGGGGACTTCCTAGGGGTCCTAATGCATGATAAGGCATACTAGGACCCCTAGGAAGTCCCCATGACCCATTTTGGCACATTTGAATGCTCAAGTGTGTTCAAAGAGGTTGTATGACCCCTTAGGGAACACTTGAGGGTTCCAATGTGTCGAAAGAGGTCATGGGGACTTCCTAGGGGTCCTAACATGTGATAAGGTGTACTAGGACCCCTAGGAAGTCCCCATGACCCCTTTTGACACATTTGAATGCTCAAGTGTGTCCAAAAGGGTCCTACAACCCCTTAGGATACACTTGAGGGTTCTAATATGTCAAAAGGGGTCATGGGGACTTCCTAGGGGTCGTAGCACATGTGATAAGGTGTACTAGGACCCATAGGAAGTCCCCATGACCCCTTTTGACACATTTGAATGCCCTAAGTATTTAATTTTCTTCCTTAACCCCATGAGGTTCATATAAAAGACATGGATGGAAATATTTATAGTATTTAGGAGGCACAAAATGGTAACAATTGGAGTAGTAGGAATCATAAAATGCACACCCTTCTTCACCAAACTGTATAGATGGGCAATATGAAATACATTTGGAAGTAGAGCTACTCCCTTTGCTTTGGGCAATGCAAATTAGCGAAAGTTTTCTGCTCTTCCATCCAGCAAAATAGCTTATTTCAATGGCTGCCCATGAATTTTTTAAATGGCTGATTGATTTCCTTTACTTCTTTCAATGGCCATCCATGATTTTTCTACAATCTTCCAACCTTTCGTAAATAGTTGTAAAATACATATTAATATATTATACATATAAAATAATATATAATATATGATATATAATGTAACATTTAATATTAATATATATTAAATAATATTTAATGTAAAATGTATATTATATAATATTTAATATATAATTGATATTATATAATATTTAATATATATAATATATAATCTAATATATATTTTTTGATATATAATATATCATATGAAGGGTGGAGAAATGGGAGGCTGAAAGGGGTTAGAGAAATTAAGAGAGAGAAAGGGTAGGGAAAAGTTAAAAATAAAAATTTTGCTGGCATTTTTGGGTACCTAAAAATATCGGGTACATGAAAATATTGGGTACCCGATTAGGCTCGGTATTGCTTTGTGCACCAAACCTACATGGTAAACTTTTGAAATGTCTCAAAAATGTGTTTTTCCCCTATTTCTCTAAGTTCTAGACTTCGACCATGTAGCTGACGACTTTTTTTTCACCCGAATTTGATGAAATGAAAAGGGTATCTTAAGGAGACTATCAGCTTTCTATCGATATAATTGCTATCAAATTTTGAATTTGGTAAGTAATTATTAGTTATTTTCTAATTGAGTTACCTCCTAAGTGCTGATTTATATACTGATTGAAAAATGACTACAACTTCTAAATGGTATAACATTTTTGAAATCTGAAAATTGTGTCACATTTTATGCTTTGCCTACTATAAGGAACTTTTTTTTTTTTGAATTTTGTAAAGTTTTGAATGTGTTAAGGTGGTCAGAAACGGGCATTTTTTAATTCTAAAAATGTTGTAGTAGAAAATTCATAATTAATTATTTTTTTGGAATAAAATTACAAAAAAATATGTGGGCATGAGTCTAATACTTATATATAAAATCTTATAATAAAATATTATCATTTGATTATGATTAAGGTGGTCAGACATACACCTACTTGTTATTTGTTTCCAGAAATTTTTGTACTACTGCATTGAAATCTATACTTTTCACCAATCATAATAACTTTTTTTCAAAAAAGGCCTAGTAGTTTAGAAACTACATTCAGTTTTCTATAGATTCTATTCTTACAACTTTTTGATATTAGGTTGATGGCTAGTTGAAATTTTCACATCAAGTTGACTAACCCTGATTTGTTGATTTTTCATTGCCACTTAAGGGCATAGTTTGGCCCCTCATGATCTTGCACATACCCAAAACTTAGTTCCTTAGGGACCCCTCAATCTAATTATTCACCATCTCTGTTTGTCCATTAGTTTGGGGATGGTATTTTATACTATATATGAGATATATACCTATCAATAAAAATAATTCTTACCAAAAAGAACTATGAATTCTATTGTCCTATCACTAACAATATTCTTAGACAATTCATGTAATTTTAATGTCTCCTTGAAGAATATGTCTATTCACCTACGTCAAGACCAATTAAAGTCTTGAGGGATTAAATATCCCCTGTGCCTACTTACGTCTACTAGTGCCCTAGTGAGATAGGGATCAAGACAACTAATATAATAAGGATATTTAATGAACTAAGATACTTAATGCAAGATAAACTTAAATAACCACTAATTGTTAACCTGAAACAATATTCTTACTATATAAACTGAAAGATCACACCATAGAGGAAAAATGGTGAACTCTACATGGTCATTGCTCAAGATGCATGTGTAAGTTGAGGACATCGATGCAAGTACAAGAATAAGACATGACACATGTCTTATATGGATAAAGCACGTAAGAAAACACAAAAATATAGGAAATAACGTAAAATAGTTGGAATAATAGGACATAAAATAAACTATTTAATAGAAAATAAAAACATTGCTAGACTAAATATAAAATGGAAATACAAGGAAAAAAGTAGAGGAAAGAGGAGACTCATAAATAAAGGGAGTTGATAAGATTTATGACTAGCCTTTCTTTGCCTCTTAATACAATTGAACACACAAATATAAGAGAAAATGTTGGGGGCTATTTGGAGACTTGTCTTAGTCAGATTCATGCTTTGGTATTTCCAGCTCTACAGTAGCTAGACAATTAGTGATAGATAACCAAAAATAATAATAAAAAATGACACAAACTATAGTATTATAAGATATTGATCAAGAAGAATGGCATGATATCAAAACATAAATTAAATTAGACAAGGGAGTTCTCTTCATTATTATGAAGCCTAGGCTTGATGAATTGAAGGCAATAATTGTGAGGAGAGCATAAATAACTATTTCCTTGCAATATGGAGCTCAAAAGTGTAATGGAACAATTGAAAATGGTGACAAATAATCAAGGAGTGTTTGAAGATTGTGAGGAATATAAAATAAAGTTTGAAAATGATCATATATTGGATGAGAGTCAAATTTTTTGCATTGATAGGTGATGCAATCAGACATTACACTATGAGGGTGGTAGTTTGTAATGTCTCAACAACACCGTGCACATATGTAGATTCATAGATGAGTGTGAACTATATATATGTGTTCTAGGTGTGCACATGTACTAGGTTGTCCAAGCCATATGGATGATATTCTAAGTTTTTGATGACAAGGCTAAATGAATGGAAGCAATGAGTGACATGGATTTTTTTATTTTAGGATAAGGTAGGAACATGACATAATGGTAAATTATATAGGTTTAAAAATTTATGACTTTACATTTTCACCCCCACTTTAGTGAGCATATCATGACAAGAGATGCAAGCTAAAGTAGGAAGAACTTACTTGACTTATCTATGAGTATTTCATCACATAGGGTTTACCCTAAGGAGAAATCCTTGAATTGTTGTTGATCTCCATCCAATGTAAAAGTTCTAAATGAGTATGCTAGTTGATTAAAATAATCTTTAGATAAAGAACATCGATGGTACATTAGTATGGGTGACAAGTTGTTCTATGCAAAATAGCCATGCAATAGGGAAATTATGATAATGCACTGATGTGAGTAGAAAAAGATAGAAGGTCAAATGATAAGAAAAAATTAGATGGTTCACCATAAACATTGAAAAGCTAGATATGCATGTGATAGAGTGACTTAGACATGCACTAAAATACATAGAAAAATCTAGATAGGCATGTGATAAGGCGACTTAGATCATAGTAGCATGCATACCAAAAGCTAGATAGGTATTGTAATAACACAAAATTGGCATCTTGCAACCCTAACCAATTTTGTTGCATTTAATCTCATTCTATCAAATTTCTAAATCCTCGAAGTCCTATTGTACTAGGTAATTCTATCTTCCTAATTGACTTTACTTGACTTGATGTCAAATGCAGAAAACCCTAAATCTGCATCAATCACATGTTACATTTAATTCCTAAATATCGACTGTAATTGGCTAAAATAAACTCTATGATTGATTAATTTAATTATAAAGTCCTAGCACTTTAATTAAATTATATTAACCCCTTTTAGCTAAAACACATAAAAAAAAGAATTAAATAATATTTAGTTTTTAAATAAATACCCCCATTTCAATAATTGAATTGAATTATTTGAATAATTGAGAAAATTTATTTATGAGGCAATATTGTATTTATTTAATAAAATATTCTCTCCAAAAATCCTCTCTTCAGTTCAGAAAAAAAAACTTTGAGTTAACTGGAAATTCAAAAGTGCAACAAATTAGTTAACTGCTCCACTCAATTAAAAGGAAAATAGTTGACTGTCTCTCTGCAGGAAACTTGCTATTCTGAACTGAACTCTCCTTCAATCTCCACCATTCGTCTCATCCAATCTTGACCGTCGATTGAACCCGAGATTCTATAAAAGAACTCTTGTTTCTCATTCAAGGGGATGCAAATTTTGAGTAACGAAGTGCTGTCGCAATCTAATCTCAATTTTTTTGCATTCAAAAGCTTTAGCTAATCTCATTTTGCATATCATTTTAATATCATATCTAGATCAATATTATTCTTAGTTTAACAATGAAATTCATCTTAATCTATTTTTCTTTTAATGTTCTTATATTAATGCTCATATTTCATTTATAGATTAACTACATGCTTTCATTCTATCTTACATTGCATTCAATTTCTAGCTTAAATCCTCTGTTCTAGTGCTAGTCTATGGTTGTTGGAATCTCGATTCTAAGAGCTATTCTAAACCCTACCTAGATAGGAGGAAATGGGTCAAATCATCCAGGAATGCAGGATGAATGATCCCACATTCATTCTTGTGTGTATTTGATGAATAATGACTATGTTGAAGTGTATGGCTAGGTTAAAGGCCCATATTTAGCTATTACATTTCTGGCACCCACTGTGGGGAAGAATATTCAATTTTTGGCCTCATCTTCTTTTCATTTTCTATCAAAATTTTTTTTCTATCCGTACGTCTCTATGCCTCTAGTATAGATTCTCGCATGAAGTTTCTCACTGTATTGCATGAAGTTGCACTTTTTTTATCTCTCATGCCGATCTGGGCATTTGCTTGCATGAAACTTGACACCAGAGACATAAAATTTTGTAATTTTTGTACTTACTATTTTTTTATTAATGGTATTCCCTATTTTACTATGATTTTATGATTTTATTTTCTAATACAACTTAACAATGGGCTGCATGACATTTGTCAAAGGTTCCTAAAAACATGACCATGCATACTTACTGACAGTTTGATTGTAGGACACTTGTCAAAGCCATCTCAAACCCACTTAAATATTCTATCTATTTTATCACTTTCTTCACATAGTTTAAATAGGGCCTTGTTAAAATCTCTTAAGGGTCTTGATAGTAGAATAGGGTAATAGGCTCTTCATTACATGGAAGTGACGACCATGGATGAATCCAAGACCTTGATGCTACTAGAAGGATAGATACCTAGGGGAGAAAGGAAAGGTAATGAATCGATTGACATGTTCACTCGTGAGGGGATTATGGTCTTCTCTCTTTGAGAGAACCATAAACTTAGAAGCTCTTGGATCTATTGAAAGAGGAGTTAGCTCAGTGATAGACATGTCTAGTATGTTTGGATAAGGTGTAGAGGTAGAGGATTATGCTCTTCTCTATTTGAGAGAACTAGAAACTCAAACCCTTGAATCTGAACCAAGTCCAAGTCACCTTTAGTGGGCCTGCTGGAAGTTGAACCTCCGGGAATGACCCAAGTGGGTACACACCTTTTGCTAGTGATTCCACCCCACTATAATGAAGTTTCTTTGTTGAGAGAAATAATCTAAAGCCATGTTAATTTCTTTCTCTTGATCCATGATGTTGAACATCTTGAGAAAGCTCTATTTGTTGTACTGAGCGGTACCACTCCTAGCCTTGCTTTTAGGGGTGTACACTTTTAGGTATCAGTGTGGCTGAGAGGCCCTAGCCTTTCTTGCAAGGGAATCAAAGATTAATTTGAATGGAAGCCTATTAAACACTCTTTTAGTTAGTTTCCTACCCAATTCACCTCGAAAGGGGACATAATCTTTCCACAGGGAGAGGGAAGAATCTCAACCATAGATTCTCACCATAGGCGTGCACCTAGCATTTGAAGGTGGTATATGAAATTGGCCCATGCTTCAAGGGTAACCTTTGAAAATATACTATTGAGTCCTTGGCAACACCAAAAACACAGGTTCCCTCTAGGGGGTGACACAGCTGTGTGAGGTGAACGCATGCACATAAGCTGTGAGGCATAGATTTTGTCTTCTCTACCATTTTCTTTGTAGGGATAACTGAGTGTTTGTTTTGAGTCTTAAAATGTATAACATGTTCACACTTGTCAAGGCTCCCATGATTCTCCCAAGTTGCTTTGTCCTCGGTGGAACTATTTTTGACTATTGATTGTTTCACTGCTTCTTTCTAGTCCAAAACTCTATGCTTATTAATGATTGACTTCAACCATTCAAACTGAGATTTTCTGATCCTAACCTATCCTAAATCAGTCTAGAAACTAAGCATTCTGTTAGAGAGCAGCCCACACTGTGTCTTGAAACCTGATTCTATCTTAAAAAATGATCCACACTATCTGATTCTATACTTGTTCACCTAGTTTTGTGCACTTTATTGTGTGAAATTTTGCTTCTTGTGCACTTTCTGAAATGGGATTTCACATCCTCACATGAATTTCTATAAAAGGCTCTATGAGAGACCTCTATCATTTTCCTAGTCTTATCCTACACTTCCTCCCATGAGCCTAGAATTTCCTTGTGTGAGTCTGGCATATCTTTGTGTGGGACTGCATTTTCTCATGTGAAACTGTCCCATAGTTTGTCATGACAATGAGCTATTTTCTATCTGCTAGTTGACTTTTTGCCTGGTCTAGTTCCTATTTAGGGTCTACTTGCATGTCTTCCTTCTTGAACATAGTCTGAAATTGGATGTCTTAGGCTGAGAACTACATGACAATCACTTGACTTACTTTGTCTCTATATTGTCTACTTGTCCTATTGTGTTATCATACCTCGCGATGTGATAGTCATCTCTCGATTGTTCTAGCCTTACTCTCAAGGACTCGTACTGGGTATATTTCACCTTTGTCACTCTTTGCACTTATCTTAGAGACATAATTCCAAGCGTAGTCCTAGTTCTTTGTTGCTTCACAATCTTTGTCTATGACTATTGCAACTCAAAGTAGCAATGTATTCCCCTTACACATTGCTAGATGAGGTAGAGGTAGACCTCACAACTGAGGAAGAGGTCATTCCCAACTTGCCATACAACCTAAGTGTTTTAGAGGATCTTCACGTTCCTCCTCATCAGCCACATCTAGAGAGGGGTCATCTTGATCTCTCTCTTCTATCATTTGAACCTATGTTTGAGGCTCATTCCTTGTAGACCTTAGTCAGGGCCAAAACCCATTGTTTCAAGATCATCCAAATTTTGAAGGCTCATCATCTAAAATGAACCCTCTTGACACACCAAAAGTCCCCTTCACCATGACCTTTCAACATACTATACACTCTCACACCAATTCTATTCATATTAACATGATGGATGATCAGTACCAAGAGGGTGAACACAATAGAGGTCATGATCAATCTCAAAATGATGGAGGTAGATATCAAGCTCAAAATGACCGAGATGGATTCCAATCCCATAGAATATTTGAAATCCTTGGTAATGATGATGAAGAGATAATCCAACAAGACATTGAGGCTATCTGAGCTAACAAAAGCCTCCACAAGATGATGGAGATTCTAATGAAGAAGAGAAGGAGAAATAATTTCTCAAACTGGCCAACCAAGGGGCCAAATTACCTCCAAACTACAAAGTTGAAACTCTTGTGGTCAAAAAAGAGGAAACAGAGGCCACTAAATTGCAAAAACTAGTTCAAGACATGCAGGACCAAATCGGTCAACTCATGAAGAACAAGGACAAACTAGCAAACCATTTCACACTAGAGAGTATATGTCCATTCTCATTCGACAAGAGTCTCTGCATGCCTCCTTTTCCCAAAGGAGTAGAACTTCCCAAATATGACAATTTGGGTACCTCTGATACCCAAGATCACTTGAGAGAGTTTGATGCTCTATCTATGGAGTTTATAAACTACCAGACTTACCTCATGCATCTCTTCCTACATAGCTTGGGTGGATCTTCTATGGAGTGGTTCTCTCAACTACCTACTGGCATCAAGTCTTTCGATGAGATTACCACTTTGTTCCTCCAACACTATTTGCACAATATCTAACATCTGGTTAATATCTGTGATCTTTGCAATTTGAAACAATGACATGGGGAATCTTTCTTGACATTTCTCTAGAGATGGAGACAACTCTATACAAAATATTCTCACAAGATACCCAAGTTTGAAAATCTTGATATCTTTTTAGATAATCTTCTTCTTGATTTTGGGTATCAGGTATAGCTGTAAGGCCCTTTGACCTTTTATGACATGATCAAACTATTAGGAATAAGGTGTCTCAACCTTGGATAATTCCTATTCTTATTATTTGTTTTGTAAATGTATTTTTTGCAAATAATGTAATTAAGTGTAAGTGTACATGTCTAGTTGGCATGTTGATGTGTCACTCCACTTGATGTGTCGGCATCTTGTGCGTAAGGAGATCATGACTGAAATGGTCATGAAAGATTCCTATGATGCATAAGAACTATTTAAGGAATGTGCTATGACAGGTGTAAGAGCATCTTATGACTTGGGCCTATTTGGGTGCCCAAAAAGAAGTGGTTGGTGTGTGTAAGGGAATATACCAAAAATAGGTTGGTATGATAGATTCTCTTACACTTCTCTTGTGACCGTTATTTTTTATGGATTCTATGACAAGCTATCATAGTCTATTCTAGGGATGGACACCTATTCTTGGGATTGCATGTAACAACTGTGTACATGTGGCTTTGTGCATGGGTCTTGGTGGTTGTCCCTATTTTTGGGTCTAGAGGAGTCTATATATATGATGCTGCTCCTATGGGAGAGATATAATAGAAATTTAAGTCTTGTTGGCTTTGTCTCTCATTTCCTGAAAGAACTTGCATTGCAAGTGTATTGTAATCTTTGTGTTGAAGATAATACATTGTGCAGGTTTTAGAGTGCTGGGGTTTTTTACCGAAAGGTTTTCCCAAGGGTATATCATTGTGTCATTCTCTATTTTTCTGTATGCATGGTATGTGGTTGCAATATCTTTGTTAAAGTAATTAACGAATCTGAAATTGTAAGGATTTATAAGAATTTGCATAATACTCTCCTATAGAGATTAGCGTAGGAAGCTATTTCCACACCTGAGTTTCCTTACAAGTGGTATCAGAGCTTGATCAACTTTTGATCCTAGTTGTTGGGTAGGGTTTTTTGAGCTGATCTCAAGTTTGAGTGGGAGTTTTTTGCAAAGCATTCTAAATCTTATTTGTAGATTGAGATGGCAAGTTCATCATATGGAAGAATGGAGGTGGAGAAATTTAATGGCACTAGTTTCGAGTTGTGGAAACTCAAGATGGAAGACATGTTGGAAGATCATGACCTATGGGAAGTGACTTCAAATGCTACAAGACCAGAAACTATAGCTCAAGTAGATTGGGATATCAAAGACTGTAAAGCTAAGGGTCTCATAAGACTCTATTTAACTGATGCAGTTCTTCTAAATGTTCTAGATGAGAAAACTACAAATAGTTTGTGGGAAAGACTTGCAGCCGTGTATCAGGCCAAATCTCTGGTGAACAAGTTGTTCCTGAGGAAGAAGTTGTACTCTCTATGAATGGAGGAAGGTGGATCCTTAATGGATCATTTAAATGCATTTAATCTGCTAGCTGCACAATTGACATCAGCTGGTGTCAAGTTAGAGGAGGAGGATCATTGCTACACACTTTTGTGTTCATTACCAGATTCATGGGACCATCTTGTGATGGCTCTCAGAAGCACTTTAGTCACTTTCAAAATGGATGATGTGGTGTCTTCACTGCTATCAGAGGAGATGTGGAGAAAGGCTTCCATTTCAGAAAAAGAAGCCCTTGTTGTTCAGGGGAGATCCACTGAAAGAGGGAAGAAAAATGACAATAAGTCTAACAATAAGGGTAGATCCAAATCCTGTGGGAAGTCAAAGACTTCCAATAAGTCCAAGGCAAAATGTTGGAACTGTGATAAATCTGGGCACTTCCGTAAAGACTGCAAAGAGCCGAAGAAGAAGAAGAAAGGTTTAGATTCAACTTGAAAAATATCTCAAGAAGATGGCGATGCATTCATCGCAGCTTTGGTAGCCCATGCATCTGATAATGTGTGGTTGGTTGAATCAGGTGCATCTTTTCACATTACCTCTCATCAAAACTAGTTCTCAAAATATGAAGAGTTTGATGGTGGAAAGGTGTACTTGGGTGATGATTCTCACCTAAAGATAGTTGGATGTGAAAGGGTCACTATCAAATTTCCTGATGGATGAGTAAAGGGAATCAACGGAGTTATGCACATTTTGGGTTTGGCATGAAACCTATTATCTGTAAGTATGCTGAATGATGTAGGTGTGCAAGTTGTTTTTTTGAAAGAAGGATGCAAGATGATAATAGGATCGATAGTGCTTGCAAGGGGTACTAGGAGAGGTACCTTATTTTAGCTAGATGCATGTATTCCTCTATGTAATAGTTCTTCATCCTCACCATCTAAACAAGTAGTGAAGAAGTCTATGGCTATTGGTTCTGATGGTAGTGCAAATAATTTGGAAGGTAAGCTTCCTGCAGAAAAGACAATGTTGTGGCATATGAGATTTGGCCACATTGGTGAAAAGGGTCTCAGAACCCTAAAAAATAAAAATCTTGTTGAGAGGTTAAATGATTGCAATCTCGAGTTTGACTTCTGTGAACACTATGTCTATGGTAAACAAAATTGTGTTCAGTTTTACTCTAGTTCTCACAAATCTTCTGATGTTTTGGATCTTATTCATTCTAATGTATTTGGTCCTGTAAAAGTTCCTTCAATCTCCAAGTCTGTATTTTTTGTATCTTTCATAGATGATTACAGTAGAAGGATGTGGATTTATTTCCTTAAAAGTAAGACACAAGTCTTTAGTTGGTTCAAGGAATTTAAAACTCTTGTAGAGAATTAGACTAGTAAGAAGATTAAGTGTGTGAGAACTGACAATGGTGGTGAGTTTTTCTCAATAGAGTTTGAACAGTTCTATAAAGAACAAGGTATCGAGAGGCATAAGACAACTCCTTATACCCCACAAAAAAAATGGAGTTGTAGAGAGAATGAACAAGACACTGATGGAGAAAGCTGGTTTAGAACAAAGGTTTTGGGCCGAAGCTGTGGGCACTGCTTGCTATCTAGTTAATAGATCTCCTACATCAGCCCTTGTTGGTAAGACACCCATGGAGGTGTAGTCTGGTAAGAAGCCTTCAATTAGACATCTTCATATTTTTGGTTGTGAAGCTTATGCACATGTTCCAAATGAGAAAAGATATAAGTTGGAAAACAAAGCTGTTAAATGTATTTTCATCGGATACAGTGCTGGTGTGAAAGGATACAAGCTTTGGGATCCTGTGACTAGTAAGGTGTTGTATAGTAGAAATGTTATTTTTAGAGAGCTAACATCTTCTCCTATTGTGCTACAACTAGATGAAAAAGAAAAGGAAAAAGATGTTGTTCAGTTGCCTCCTACCCCTGAGAAGACTGAACAGAGAGACCGTGTTGGGTCTAATGATGAGGAGAGCTCTAGCAGCTCTGATAGTTCGGAAGAAGAGGAAGAACAACCTCAACCTCAGCCCTTGAGGAGATCCATGAGAGAAAGAAAGCAACCAAAAAGGTTTGGTTATTCTATGTTAGATTCCAATTGTGCCTTTGCTTTGATTACTAACACTGATGAGCCTAGATCTGTGAAAGAGGCTTTGGGCATGGAAGATGTAGGTCCCTGGATTGAGGCTATGGATGATGAGATGGTTTCATTGGATAAAAATAAAACTGGGGACCTTGTACCTTTGCCTAAAGGGAGAAAATCTATTGGCTGTAAATGGGTGTTCAAGAAGAAATTCTGTGCAGATGGCAGTGTTGAAAGGTATAAAGCTAGATTGGTTGCAAAGGGGTATTCACAGGTAGAGGGAATAGATTATGGTGAAATATTCTCTCCTATTGCAAAGTTGACATCCATTAGATTTCTGTTATCTCTTGCTACATCATATGATTTAGAGATAGAACAGATGGATGTGAAGATAGCTTTCCTTCATGGTGATTTGGAGGAAGAGATTTAAATGCCATAGCTTGAGCACTACATTGTTAAAGGTAAAGAATCCTTAGTTTGCAGATTAAAGAAATCTCTATATGGTTTGAAGCAATCTCCTAGGATGTGGTACCTTAATTTTGATGCCTTTGTGTTGTCAATTAGATTTGTAAGATCAAAATTAGATCATTGTGTTTATTTCAGAGTTGAAAATGATCGCCTTCTTATTGTTGCATTATATGTTGATGATATGTTGCTATTTGGGAAGGGTAAGGGTATCATGTCTGATTTTAAATCTCAGTTGTCAGCACAGTTTGAGATGAAAGATCTTGGGGTAGCTAGGTACATCTTGGGTATGGAAATCAGTAGAGACAGGTCTAACAGAAAACTTTCGTTGAGTCAGAGTAAGTATGTGAAGTCTGTATTGGACAGGTTTTGCATGGCAGTTTGTAGACCACTATGTGTTCCTATTTTTGTGGGAACAAAGTTATCTGTAGATGATTGTCCAAAATATCCTAGTGAGGTGGAGGACATGAGTAGAGTACCTTATGCTAGTGCAGTTGGAAGTCTTATGTATGCTATGGTCTGTACTAGACCAGACAGTGCCCAAGCAGTGGGAGTCCTGAGTCGGTTTATGGCTAATCCTGGATGGGTACATTGGGATGCAGTTAAGCGAGTATTCAGATATTTGAGGGGTACATCAGATTACTCTATATGTTATCATGGTAACTCTTCTGGATCTCTGCATTCAATTTGTATTCGTGGGTTTGTGGATTTAGATTGGGCAGGTGATATTAATAGTAGGAGATCCACCAGTGCTTATGTGTTCACTATGTTTGGTGGTGCCATCAGTTGGATGAGTAAGCGACAACCTGTGGTTGCTTTGTCCACTACAGAAGCTGAGTACATGGCTTCTACTCATGCTTGTAAAGAAGCCATTTGGCTTAGAAGATTGTGTTCTGATGTTGGTGTTGATGCAGAACAGATTACTATTTGGTGTGACAGTCAGAGCACTATTTGCCTTGCAAAGAATCCAACTTTCCATACCAGAATGAAGCACATTGATGTGCAGTTTCACTTTGTGAGAGATATGGTGGAAGATGGAAAGGTAAATTTGGAGAAGGTAGATATTGTGAAGAATGTTGCAGATGCATTAACAAAACTAGTGGGCACTGAGAAGTTCAGATGGTGTTTGGAGTCTATGGGCCTTTTGGCCTATAGCGGTTAAAGTTCCTGTTATGTTTCTGTTGCTCTTACAAGGTGTTTGACAAGTGTGAGAATGTTAGGAATAAGGTGTCTCAACCTTGGATAATTCCTATTCTTATTATTTGTTTTGTAAATGTATTTTTGCAAATAATGTAATTAAGTGTGAGTGTACATGTCTAGTTGGCATGTTGATGTGTCACTCCACTTGATGTGTCAGCATCTTGTGCGTAAGGAGATCATGATTGAAATGGTCATGACAGATTCCTATGACATGTAAGAACTATTTAAGGAATGTGCTATGACAGGTGTAAGAGCATCTTATGACTTGGGCCTATTTGGGTGCCCAAGAAGAAGTAGTTGGTGTGTGTAAGAGAATATGCCAAAAATAGGTTGGTATGATAGATTCTCTTACACTTCTCTTGTGACTGTTATTTTTGGTGAATTCTATGACAAGCTGTCATAGTCTATTCTAGGGATGGACGCCTATTCTTTGGATTGCATGTAACAACTGTGTACATGTGGCTTTGTGCATGGGTCTTGGTGGTTGTGCCTATTTTTGGGTCCAGAGGAGTCTATATATATGATGCTGCTCCTATGGGAGAGATATAACAAAAATTTAAGTCTTGTTGGCTTTGTCTCTCATTTCCTGAAAGAACTTGCATTGCAAGTGTATTGTAATCTTTGTGTTGAAGATAATACATTGTGCAGGTTTTGAAGTGCTGGGGTTTTTTACCGAAAGGTTTTCCCCACGGTATATCATTGTGTCATTCTCTATTTTTCTGTATGCATGGTATGTGGTTGCAATATCTTTGTTAAAGTAGTTAACGAATCTAAAATTGTAATGATTTATAAGAATTTGCACAGTACTCTCCTATAGAGATTAGCGTAGGAAGCTGTTTCCACACCTGAGTTTCCTTACACAAACAAGCTATGAGAATAGATGTGTTCATGGTCAAGAAAGGAGAATTGAACCTACACAAAGATAAAAAACAAGGGTCCTCCTCAAGAAAAGACAAAACTAAAATTTTCAACAAAAACTGGGATGTTGTGAATGATGGATTCATTGACAATGTGACTCCAAAACCTTTGAAGGATGTTTTCAACCTTAACTCCAGAATGCAGGTAGCCAAAGCTACTGAAAAGGGTGCGGAAGACACTCAGCCACCTTTGAAGTATTCCAGAAGCAAACCTTTGGCCCCTCAACCCAAACATGATTTCACTTCCCTAGGGGAACCTCTTGACATGGTTTACAAGACTCTCTTGCAAAACCAAATACTCACACCTCTAGATAACTTACATCCTTATGATCCGCAACCATGACCTGCTTGGTGGAATGAATCCACATACTATGATTACAATAAAAATAAGGGTCATAAGACTTCCAGCTGTATTCAACTTTGACATAAGATCCAAGATCTTATCGATAATGGTGATGTTGTTGTGAGCGGTCATAAAAGAAACTCAGATCACCAGGCATTCAAAGACCCATTTCCTCCTCATGAGAAGGGTGAGTCTTCCAAGACCAAGAATGCCAACACCAAGATCAACTATACGTATAGTGCTAATGAAAATGTCATTAATATGGTTGAATGTGTCAATGTCAAATATTGTGATGTGATCACCATCAAGGGGAGCGAGGATACTCCTTAGCCTAAGATTCCATTTGTCGTACGAGGCCCTGTGTCTCATTATTCTAAACCAGAATAGTCTTGGGTTTGTGTGTGTGTGTGTGAAAATTGTACCTGATCTGTAGACACAACACTTCAGTAAAACATTAGAGGTTAGGTATAATCAAATCGTGCAAAATTAAAATCTAATCTAACCAAGTGATTTACTACCTTCTAGTAGGTGCGAGATTGATGTTCTCAGATTGTTATAGAGATCAGTGACCTAGACGACACCTAAATGAAGGATTTGAATGCAATTGATCTAGATATGAATTGAATGCAATTAAGCTATTTTTTTGGATTTTCTATGCAATAATAATGAAAAATTGATATGAATCTATGCTAATATGGAAATTGATCTAACAATGATATGAATCTATGCTAAATGATATGCAATGCTCAAAACTAGAAAGATCTCACAATAGCTTGGATTCGCAATAAGCTTTGATTCTCCAAATTCCAATTCTTCAAAATAGTTGTACAATTCGTAGATGACTTTGGCAAAGTAAGCTTGCAAAATTATGAGATGATTTGAGATGAGCTGAAGCCTTAATTTATAGAAATCTAGGGCTTTAGAAGTGCATGGATAAAAGCCATAAATCACTCAGATTAACTTAGCTTGATTTTTGAGTTATTTGATAATAAAAGATAATTTAATTCACAAAAACATGCAAATCATGCAAAAACAACTTTTTAACTCAAATTAGAGTTTAGATCAGCTTTTTGAACTTCAAAAGGATGTTGAGTTCTAAAAAGTCAACACTTTGCATTGATTTTCTAATTTGGAGTTTAACTATTTCTTTGATTGTGCACATGGATAATTATGAATTAATTAAATAAATAAAGTGATTTATGCTCAACTTAACTGATTTTTGAAAATAAATAATTGATTTATGGGTTAATCAATTATTTAATCAAACTTTTATTAAAAACTATATTATTAAATAATGACAACTTGCTTTAATTAATTAAATAAAAATTTAATCAATTATTCATAGGATATTAAATTTATTGTCAAAATTAAATAATACAATTAATAATAGATGGAATTAAATTTAATTACACAATTAAGTGGCAAGATATTAAATCTAATTAATTAAATATGAAAATATTCAATTAATCAAACTTAGGATAAATGTGATTTATCGCCAAATAATCATTAAATTAAAGATAATTAAGATAATTAGAAATATTGCTAGGAATATTCCCCGATGCAAAATTTAAGATAATCAATTAGGATTCGATGATGTTTAGATGTGCCTTAGATTAAGACTTTGATGTTGATTTCATTTGATTTGTAGATGTAGGAGGTTAATGAACTTATAGCCCATTTTTGGGGTATTACATTTTGCCCCTCTTTGAATTACTGTGCAAAGCGCAGTGGTTCAAAGACAGTCTATGTTTGATAGAGATATGAAAGTGATTTGAAATTGATAATTGATATGAGATAGAATCTGATTGATATTGATTTGATATGGAGATAATAGGTCCTGAATGACCAAAGATAATGTTCACTATAATAGAAAATGAACCTATGATTGTGAAAAAGTGTCAAAACACCTGATTCTAAACCTTAGGATTGCAAAGAAGTGAGTGACCGGTTCTAGACTCGATTGTCTTAGCAGAACTAGTAGGTATCACATCCGAATCCTTCAGTTGCCGAAGAACCAAGGAAAGAACACTATGATCCGATGGTTGCAAAAACTGATACAATTTACAAGATTAGGAGAATACCAAATTGATATGGATCTTGATGAATCTGATATGCCCCAAGTGATGATTGATTTTCCCCAAGCGATGAGGTCTTTTTTGATGAATCAATAACTAGACGTGATTGTTGTCTTGATTACTGAGGAAAGATTGATAGAATTTAATTTACAGACTTTGAATGATGTGCAATATCATGCCCCCTTCAGGATTAAAATTGAAATCTAACAAGAAAAGTCAATGTGATATGGTTCAGAAGCATGTTAATTGATTTGAGAAGTAGTTAAATATGTTTGAGAACACATTCTGCATCGTTTGGAGGTCCAAAAGACCAAGTTTGATGAGGTGAAACTATGAGTTGACCAAGTTGAAATTTTGATAGTTTGATGTTAGATAATCAGTTAAGTTGAATACTAGATTTCTGTGATGATGGAAGGTCGATTATGCAAGTAGTTAATAATATGAATGATCTCAGATTTGAATTTTGATCCTGAAAAAGGATTCTACTTATTGTTTCATTGGAGGAACCTTCATGTGAGATTCAGCTCTTGTTAGACTTGAAGATGCGATTTGAAGAATCATTTAACCATTGAAGTTCGTTTAATCATTGTGAGATCATGCAACATGCAAAATGCAAAGAGACATGCAAAATGAAATGCAACCTAAGACCTAGGACCTAGTCACTGATCATATGTCAATTTGTTATCATCATTGAACTTTTAGGTAACCAGATAAATCAATACAATGCCCACTAGCTATGAAACCATAGAAATATGAATATCAATTTGTATGTGCAAGAATCAATACAACACCCACTGGTCAACAACCATGGATATATGAATATTGATTTTATTTTTGGAATGTCGGATTAGATATAAGCACCAAGGCACAAACACCAGGATGACCTGAATATCATGTCCATTTTGATATAGCAATTTGTATAAGCATCAAAACATAAATGTCATGATGACCTGAATATGCCTTGCATTCAAACACATCAAACAATCTAGAGATCATTCTAAATCAAGTGTGAATTACCCATAGTGATCCTTTATCATTCACATCCTTAGGTAAGATCGTGTTTCACAGTAGGAGAAAGAACTCACTCAAAAAGATAATAGTTAGATCAATACTTCTTTGAATCATCTGGGTATCAATGGTCGAGGTACGCATGGCCATCCAATTCAAGATAGAGGCTCTTATAGTCGGACACCATTTCAATCCAGAATTTCCAAAGTTGTTAGATTTTCACATACAAGCAGAAGACAAAGAAAAGATTATGCCCCCTAGTCATCACTCTCTAAATCCTATAAAGGACATCATCAAAGGGCTCGAAGGGACATAATATGCAAAAATATTAATGCAAATCAGTAAGCATAAAAGGAGATAAAATCATGTAAAAAAACATAGATTGTTTTTAGTTTTCAGTTTGATGTTGATTGCATTGTTGTAGATGTAAAATCCTTTCGGGAGACAAGACTGACTGACTGACTCACATGAAGCTTCAAAATGACTCTGACTAGATATGATACGTCTAAGATACACTAGAGACCATAGGATATGACATTGATTGCCCCCAAGTTTGAACATTGATAGGATACAGACACTTGAGCAGATTGGTGGACAAACCAACTTATTGAAAACTGGAAATGCAAAAACAAACCGGGAGATATGTACAAACTAAAGCAAGACTAAAAGCTAGGAAAGACCAAGATTGCACTGATAGATGGAGCATTTTGAAACAAGTGGTTCCCATTTGCTGGGTTTTCACCATCTTGGTAGAGATTCTATTTTGCTACCAAGGTGCCTTTTTCCAAGTTTTCACCAAGGCACTTTTTCTTTTTTTTCTCATTTTTTTGTATTTTTCATTTTTTTTTCATTTTTGATATTTTTCAATTTTTAAAGATTTTTTTAGGACATTTTACCATAGATTGAATGCCTTAGGTGTAGAATTTCTTCAGATGGAGAATGTTGATTAGTTCTTGGAGCTGTTCTCCTTCAGTCGTTGAGAGTTGATAGGCACCAGAGCCAAAAGTAGTAGTGATTACAAAGGGACCCAGCCAATTGGGTTCGAACTTCCCCTTGCATTCTTGATGTGATTGATTTTTTGGATTTTCTCTCAAGACTAGATCACCAACTTAAAATTCTCTATGTCTGACTTTCTTGTTGTAGCCTCTAGACATTCTTTTTTGATATACTCTAAGATGATCATACACTACTTGTCTACACTCATCTAGTAGTTCAAGTTCTTGCAACCTAGACACTCTGTAGTCATCATCAGTTACTAGACCATGCATTCTAATTCTTAGTGATGGGATTTCAACCTCAATAGGTAGTACTACTTCAGACCCATAAACTATTGCAAAAGGTGTAGCTCTAGTAGGTGTTTTGATACTGGTTCTGATACTTGTTTTGATAATTATTCTGATACTGGTTCTGATACTTGTTTTGATACTGGTTCTGATACTGGTTCTGATACTTGTTTTGATACTTGTTCTGATACTAGTTTTGATACTAGTTCTGATACTTGTTCTGATACTGGTTTTGATACTTATTCTGATACTTGTTCTGATACTTATTTTGATACTGGTTTTGATACTGATTCTGATACCAATTCTGATAATTGTTCTGATACTTGGTATACTTGATAGCATCTTTTTCCATTGCAAACTCCCAAACAAGATCATATCATGCAGTCCCAATGTCTAGCAAGGTGGAGAGAGATTGGCAAGCTGGTGGAAGAGATGAAAGACTAGGGAATGAAGGAGAATGGAGGGAAGAAATCCTGAAGGACAAACTCCTCAAGAGTACCCAAGCTAGGGAAAAATTTTCATGTAAAGCGCATTTGGACAAGCAATAAAAGACTAGCATAGGATAAGTCACAAAATCATAATGCAAGAGCAGGAAAGGATGCATTCCAAAGCAGTAGACATGTCAAGAGGCTTCATAGCATCATTTTTTACTCTCTTTTTCTTTTTATTCTTTTTTTTTTTCAGATCAAGACCAAAGGGGAAAAGGATAGCGATAGGCAAAAATGAATGGAGGAAGATAAATATGAAGGCTAAATAGGAAGGGAATGAAAGCAAGATCATCGTAAGATAGCTCACAAGATAGCCAAATGTTCATGTATAGATCAACATTGTCAAGATCAAAGAGAAAAGATGGAATGGATGAAATATGTAGAAGAACTACACATGATGCCTGATTGCTAGGTTTTCATCATGGTACTTATCCAAGGCACCACAAGGGAGTGGTTTTCACCATAGGATGAATTTATTTCTCTTTACTTTTGCTACCAAGGTGCCTATTTTCAAGTTTTCACCAAGGCACATTTTCAATTTTTTCATTTTTTTTTTTTGGAAGAAGGCAAGCTTTTTAGATAATGCTCCTTGAAAGGATAAACCATGATATGCCAAGGATTCAAAATGATATGCTCAAAGATGCTAATAGGGAAAGGGAGATGGAAGAGAAAAATGGAGGATAAGATTTTATGTAAAGTGAGTGAGGTTGGAAGATAGGAGGAATAGGCAAGTGAGGAAAAAAGATGGGAGGTAGAAGGATAATGAATGGAAGGATTGTGAAAGGGTAGGTGGAAAGGAAGGCAAGATCAACATCAACACACACCTTGAAGGGTGGCGAGAGGATGGAGGAAATGTGAATGAAGGAATACATGAAGGAATATGGTGAATGGATAGTAGAGGTTGTGGTTTAGGCACATGGAATGGAAGAATATTTTTGGAGGGAAATGAAGTGGAAGCCTTTGGAAGCTTGAATGTCAATTTCACTTTTTGCTCAACACCAAACTCTTTCAAGAGAGACTTTGGAATCCATATAGCCATAGGCTTTTCATTTCTTTTTGGTAATTTCGAGAGAATATCTTCAATGATAGATTTTGGAACCCATACTTGTCTTGTAGTTTTTTTCTTAGATATCTCTTTGGACTTTATGCTTCCATGTCTATTATAGGAGACATGGTGATCTTCTTTTTTTGATGGATTCTTGTATTGCTTCTTTTTCTTGTATTGAACATTCAAGTTACTTCCAAAGGACTTGGGACTTGTGGAAGAAGGAGGATATGATTGGTTTAGATGGGTGGGCAGATGAAAAGGATTCAAGGGTATGCACCTATGTTGATCTTGAGGAAAGATGGGAGATGGAGGGATGTAAGGACCTGAGATGGATGGAAAATTAGGAGAGTTAGGAGGGGAAAGTGAAGGGACATAAGGACCCAAGATGGAAGGTAGATGTGAAGCCCTTAGTAGTGGTGGAGGAGGTCCAAGGATGGAAGTGGAAGATAGAAAAGGATAATCAATAAGTTCATCAGCATCTATATGACAACCAAATATATCAGCATCTTTAGAGTGAGCATTAGAATTTTCAATAGAATCATAGACATCTTGAATATGAGCACCTTCTTTGATAGGATTGTTCAAAGCTTGCAAAGACTTAGGAAGATTAGAAAGTGGAAATGAACATGGAGTGGTAGAAAAAGAAGATGGAAGACTTTGATCTTGACAAGGATCTTTGGATAGCACAAGCACATAATTTTTCTTTTGATTTTCAATAGGCTTAACACTGGAAGTAACAACACCATTTTTACCAACCTTAATGGAAGTATCATCTTTGGAAAGTGCAAGTGTAGTAAGGTTATTTTGATTGTCAATAAGCTCAACGGTGTAAGTAGTAGCTTGATCTTGCTTAGGAGAAGACTTAAGACATGGTTGAATGCATGAAAAAGGGGTTGTAGGATCAAAAGAACCCTAAGGCAGATAAGAGACATCGTGAAAAGGAGTGGAAGACATGGAGGGTTCTTGATCTTGATCTTTCTTTATGTTCTTTTCTTCATCATTTTTAGAGTCCTCTTGACATGGAGCCACTTCTAAGGACAATGAAGCATGTTGGGATTGTATAGATGACTTTGGAAGAGATGGTGGAGGACTAGCTAAAGTAGGGATTATAGCATATGAGGGCTTAGGCTCTTTAGGTTTATCATTATTGAAAGTATTTGCAGCCAAGTGAAGGTTAGCTTGAGTTTCTTTAAGAGGTAGCTGTGGAGGATAACTATAGGGAACCACATGAAAAGTATCAGGGCTTGTGTCAGATGAAGGTTCTGTGAAAGATTTGAAAGACTCGAAAGCTTTAGGAAATGTATGGGTATTGGAGGAAGTAGGGGAAGGAAGGGAACCATCACAAGACAAAGGTCCAACATTAACATGATCTTTCTTGAGAAGATAATCTTTATTTTCAGCAGGAGAGTCCTTAGGACAAGGATTCTTATAATATTGATGCTTCAAGCTAGTACGATGCATTTTATAGTCCTCAGCAGTAGTAGATGGATCATAATCAAGGTATTGTCCACAAAAGCCATCAAAATCTCTTTCAAAATCATAATCATATGGATCACCATCATGATCTATCCAATTTGACATCCCATTTCTAGTAAGCAGGAACACACGATGAGGAGGACTCTTAGGAACAGAGGTGTCATAGGTATCATTATATTGTCTATCATCATAGTCATCATAGTCTCCAAAGCTGGATGTGTCACTCTCTGTGGAAGAGGTATCATAAGGGTTATCATGTTGCTCAAATTCTATCCAGGGGCATGGTGACATGTACAAGTCTTTATCAAATGGAAAAGAGTATAGAGATTCCATGGAGAACTCTTTAGGTTCCTTTTCTTTCTTAAGATTGTTAAGTTCAACTTGCATAGCTTGCAGCTGCTTCATCATACTGGTGATTAAAATTTCTTCCTCATGTGTACTAATTTTTTGAGACATGTATACTAATTTTCAATGGCTACTGCTCTGTTCTTGACACAATGATTTGTTCGACAGATTCTGGAAATAGGCTGAAAAAGCAAAATATCTGGCAATTCTGACAATTTTTCAAAATTTTCCCAAATGACTTTCTACAGACTCATACGACAGTGGGTATGCTATGAAATGACAATTGAAACACTCATACGATAGTTGCAAAACTCATACGATAGTTTCAAAACTCATACAATAGAGGGTATGCTATGAAATGACAGTTGAAAATCTCATACGACAGTTGGGTAGCAATGAAATGACAGTTGAAAATCTCATATGACAGTTGCAAGATTTTGACTTTGAGAATTTGCTGGCATGGAAACTTGTATGACACTGGGTACTCAATCATATGATAGATGGGTTGTAATGAAATGACACTTGGAAAAACTCGTATGACTTTTGACTTCTTGAAATAATTTTTGACTCTAGAAAGGATTTTACGTCAATTTTTTTGCAAAATTTTGAGTTTGCAGATTCAGATTGTTTGGAAATTTCAATGTCCAGATTTGAGGATTGTAATAGATTTGTTCATTTTCAGTAACTAGATAGATAAAAAAGCACGCAAAATAGCAAGCAAGTGATTTCAAGCATGTCTGAAAATAATGAACAAGGGCAAAAGAAACCTTGCACATGAACAATCAAGTGACTTATTCATTCTAATCCTTAGAAGTGCTATTGTGTATGTTCCAAAAATGTTTTGCAATAATGCACATATACCCTATAAAATGAAAATTTAGCCTCGCTAGGGTTTTTAGTAATGGTTTGACTTTGCAACTTTTATGATCCAAAGGGGTGAACTCCAATCCCAGCACACCAGGGTTTTGACACAGTCTGAGAACTTAATCTTCAGGAGCTGCTAGGGAGATCTGACAACCCAACAATGAACCATACCTGTGGAGATTTCTTCCACAAAGACATTTATATAGCAGCTGTCACTACCATGGCAAAAATGGTTATTACCGCTTGAGGTTTTGTCAATGCAGTTTTCCCTATGAAGGGATTGTCCGCTACGGTTAACCCTCTCTAAAGGTGACTCATAGTATGATACCACAAGGGGACTTGGCTCTAGATCCAAGGTTTTGATGCCTCTTCACTTTTAACCCAAACAAAGCAAGAAGATTAATCTGACATGCTAAGATAAAGTTTGTCTCACCAAGGTCTATGATATCAACCCCACATGATCATCAACCCCTCTAGAGAGAGAATGTATCAATCAATAAGGGAAGATGCACTAACCAATTTTGATTCACAAAAGCTCATGATGTCTACCCCACATGATCTATCAACCTCTCCTGGAAGAGAATGTATTGATCAATAAGAGAAGATGCACTAACCAAGTTGAATGTGAAACGCACTAAGTATCCTCCCTACCTACAAGGATTCTGTTGTCAAGAAGGATTTTGCTAGGAATCCAATCTCTCAAGAATCATGAATAGTGTTCATAGGGCTTAATACTATGTGAGCACAGATGTATGTTTCCAAAAGAAAATCTACCAAAAGTATCCAAAAAGAAGAAAGAGGAACACTTAACTCTTAAAGAGAATATGAGATGAGTCCACAAGGTGGAACACTTAACACCTCACACAAGCTAAAAATGAGTCCCCAACTTAGAAAACAAGTGAGTTCCTAAAAGAACAAAAGGGTTGCCAAGTGGAACACTTAACGCTTCTATCCTGTTGACCCCTCCCCTTTATGGCATTGAGATTGCAACCATGGGGCAGAATGAGGGGCCGATGGATTAGCGAGTCCAATAACCCAAGATAGAAATCAAGATCAATCACAAGTATCTGAGACTACTTAATGAATCCTTAAGGGGTCACAACCTAGTATCAATTATGAAAGTGTGTAAAACAAAAGCATGAAAAGAATCACCCAAGCTAGACACATGAGAGATTTATTTTAAGCCCCAAATTGAAATACTATCAGCACAAGTGGAATACCTGAGATCCTCACAATGCACTTAGTAGATTTTTACCTGATTTTAGCAAACTTTACACTTTTTCCAATCAAAACCAGCAAGAGTAAATAAAAAATAGAGAATTCCAACTGTTAAGATTAGCTGTTAGTCAAAATCCAAAAATCAAATCTGACAAACTACCTGCAAAAATGAAATGACAGTTAAAACCTGATGTCAAAACTCGTACGATAGTGGGTCTATTACTAGACAATAGTAAGAAACTCGTACGACAGTGGGTATGCTCCTAGATGATAGTCTGGAAACTCATATGACACTGGGTGTCTGATGAAATGATAATCCAGCTTCCAAATGATAGTGGGTGCCTGATGAAATGATACTCGGTCAACTGTCGTATGATAGTGGGTATGCTCCTAGATGACACTGGGTGTTTGATGAAATGACAGTCTGAAAAACTCATACGACACTGGGTGTCTGATGAAATGATAATCCAACTTCCAAACGATAGTGGGTGCCTGATGAAATGATACTCGGTCAACTGTCATACAATAGTGGGTATGCTCCTAGATGACACTGGGTGTCTGATGAAATGACAGTCTGAAAAACTCGTACAACACTGGGTGTTTGATGAAACGACAGTCCGAAAAAATCATACGATAATTTGAAAAACTCGTATGACACTGTATGGACCGAAATTAAAAATCACGTTGTACGGACAGATTTGATAGAAAAAGTGCCAATTTTTTTTTTTTTAATAACGTCCTACTGAGAATACCACCAGAACATGCAGCAGGGGAGTTCTAATAGAGAAATGATAGAAGATTGATAGAAATGAAGGGAAGCCCATTTCAGGGCCCCACGATGGGTGCCAGAAATGTGTGTGTGAAAATTGTACCTGATCTGTAGACAACACTTCAGTAAAACATTAGAGGTTAGCTATAATCAAATCATGCAAAATTAAAATCTAATCTAACCAAGTGATTTACTGCCTTATAGTAGGTGCGAGATTGATGTTATCAGATTGTTATCGAGATCAGTGACCTAGATGACACCTAAATGAAGGATTTGAATGCAATTGATCTAGATATGAATTGAATGCAATTAAGCTATTTTTTTGGATTTTCTATGCAATAATAATGAAAAACTAATATGAATCTATGCTAATATGGAAATTGATCTAACAATGATATGAATCTATGCTAAATGATATGCAATGCTCAAAACTAGAAAGATCTCACAATAGCTTGGATTCGCAATAAGCTTTGATTCTCCAAATTCCAATTCTTCAAAATAGTTGTGCAATTCATAGATGACTTTGGCAAAGTAGGCTTGCAAAATTATGAGATGATTTGAGATGATCTGAAGCCTTAATTTATAGAAATCCAGGGCTTTAGAGGTGCATGGATAAAAGCCATAAATCACTCAGATTAACTTAGCTTGATTAATCGAATCCTAATTGATTATCTTAAATCTAATTAATTAAATATGAAAATATTCAATTAATCAAACTTAGGATAAATGTGATTTATCGCCAAATAATCATTAAATTAAAGATAATTAAGATAATTAGGAATATTGCTAGGAATATTCCCCGATGCAAAATTTAAGATAATCAATTAGGATTCGATGATGTTTAGATGTGCCTTAGATTAGGACTTTGATGTTGATTTCATTCGATTTGTTGATGTAGGAGGTTAATGAACTTATAGCCCATTTTTGGGGTATTATAGTGCGAACATTGTTACCCAATCTTGTGCGAAGATCATCCTCAAAGGCCCCAAGCCTTCTACATCTACACCAAAATAACCTTTAGATAAAGCTGATGTTGGCCCTACCAACAAGAATTGTAAATTGGTCCCCATGCCTAGAAATGCTAATTACAACATCTTAGACCAATTGCAACGTACCAACGCTCAGATCACCATCTTTGAGATATTGAAAATATCACCTACTTATAGGTAGATTCTTGATAAAGCCCTCGCTAAGGAAAATGTCCCAAAAGATCTTGATCCTGATTGATTTCAATCCATGGTGGGTCACTTGAGCTCGCCCCATTATCAATCTTTCTCTGAGGAAAATGATCATTTTCTGAGCCATCCACACAATAACCCACTGCATATTGATGTCATGATTGGCCAAAAATGCATCTACCATGTCCTCATTGATAATGGTGTCATCCTTAATATATGCTCTTGTAATCTGCTCACCCAGTTAGGCTATGGTGAAGACTCTATAGATGCTCATAAAAAGATCACCATCAAAGCATATGATGAGGAAGAGCGAAAATATAAAGGGTTGATTATGTTACCCATTAGGGTTGGACATATCAAAAGAGATGTTGTCTGTCAGGTATTGGATATTCCTCTCACCTAAAACATACTATTGGGAAGACCATGGATCCATGAGATGCAGGCTATTCCTTCAACATACCATCAGTGCATAAAGTTCATGTTCCATGAAGCAGAAGTAATAGTACTTGCCAACATGAGCTATTCTTGCAATATGCTCAAACAATCTACTAACAACTTCATCCCAACCAATAGAGAGTATTGAATTCTTCGATGCCAAACTCAAGGAAATGGAAAAGACTCTAAAACTCAAGGATTTTGGCATGGTGGAGTATCAGATGGAACCTATGTTGTCCTTGATAGCTCTACCTCTATCTATGCATTCCTACGGGAACCCTCTAAGAATAAGAGACCTTATGCCATCTCTCCTCAAATTTTTTATGATGGTGCCTTTGAAAAGGCCATGATGCCACTTGAGGATGAGGACAAAGATAGGGCTATTGCAGCTTTGATGTTAGGAATAGTCCCTAGAGATAACTGAGGAGGGGGGGGGGGGTGAATCAGTTATCTATAAGTTTCAATTCTTTATCCAATTAAGTATACTTAAACATAAAGCATAAACACAATGAATGAGCACTTGAACACAACACAATATTTTGGTTATAGGGAAACCCAAATAGGTAAAAACCCTAGTGGGAATTGACACCCACTAATATTCTGCACTAGTGTATTATGATCCTTGTTAGAAGATCCTTAAGCCTGTTAAGAGTTGCTTTACAATATATTTAGTATAGTAGACCTGGTCAAGGGTTGGACCCTATTAGGATTCTTTTACAATAGTCCCTGTTAGGGGAGAGGATGCACTATCCAAGAGCACACTGCTCAAAGGGGCAAAGGCTACAACCTTTTGAATGATAAATATATACTATATCTGGATCTTGGTGAACTACACTTAGCCTATTGTATGGATCAGTTCTAATGTATAGCACAAACACTTTACTTGGTCACATAGACCTTCTTCTAATGGCTCAACACTTTGCACACTCTGCTCTGCTCTTCCTAATCAACTATGAACCACACTCAAGAAATCACAAATGACTACCTATAAATATCTTTCCTCTAAATGATATAATCAAGTCAGCCTATTAGAACCACCTTGAAATCATATTAGAGAAACCATAAAAAACTCCAATAACAATTAAATTGGCTCTACCAAGCATGCAACAGATTATGGGACTTGTCCAATAAGATAATTGTAGATGCACGCTACACACTGTCAGCTCTACCAAAAAAATTGGATCTTTCTCCTCAAGTTGAATTAATTTATGTGCTCTTAACCAAAAATCACTAACTCTTCTCTAAGCTTAACTCCAAGGGTGCATACCACAATGATAGCTATAACTCCAGAACCAATATAATCTATGTCAACTCTTCTAAACAAACACATGAAACTACTACTGGTGAATAGTGACTAGATAACTTTACTTCTACTAATCATTAGGATTTGTGTCCATGAATGTAACATCACTAATATGTCTTCATCATATATCCAAGTGCGCAAGGCTTCATGATAACTATATGGACAACCATACATAGAACACTGCCTATTACTTTGTCAGGAACACTACTGGCACAAGCTGCTATATAATTGTCTGTACTAATAGTTAACCTCTGCGCCCATGATATCATGATGATATCATGTCCATGATACATATACTTAATACTTACTACATAAGTTATCCATGCATGCTACTTTCCATATGTTGTCATCAATGACAAACATACAATCAGTATTGGCTTGCTCGCAAATCTCCAACAATCTCCCTCTTTGGCATTGATGGCAACATGTGGAATGAAAAACCACTACCAACCCACTGAGAAATAATTTTATAACATTCTCCATTTCCTCATCAAAAACTCCCCCAAAGATGAATCCTCCTTTAACTGCACTAATCTTCAATATTCTCCATTTCCTCTACTTAACTGCTGTCATAATTGAATACTACTCCCCCTTAGCCTATTACTCCTCTTTTTACTTCTATTTTTCATGACTATACATTACTCCCCCTTTGACATCAATGGAAAAGGGTGCCAATCATTTTAAGCACCACTACTACTCTAGAAGTAGAGTAGTCAACCATCCATTAGTCCCCGAGGACTGATGCTTTTCCTTCTTTTATGCAAAATTGGGGAAGGGAATTACTCCCATCTTCTCCCTAAGATACTCAAAAGTATCCTTTGGCAAGGGCTTTGTAAATATGTCTACCAATTGATCTTTAGTATTCACATAATCTAGCTTGACTTCTTTCTCTACCACTTTCTCTCTTGGGAAGTGATACTTGATCTCAATGTGCTTTGTTTTTGCATGCATCACAGGGTTCTTCAACATATTGATAGTGCTAGTGTTATCATAGTGAATAACAATAGGATAATCAATCTGAATTCTAAAATCCTTTATCATCTATTTGATCCAAATAATTGTACAAAAATTCAAGGCTACTACAACATACTTGACTTTTGCTGTTGACTGAGAAATACAATTTTATTTCTTGCTTGTCCAGGTGACAAGTCTATCACCAAGAAACACTGCTCCACCTGATGTACACTTTCTATCATCGACGCATCCTACCCAATCTACATCAGTGTACACATGAAGCTCAACATTTTCTGAATTAGGATACCATAGACCATAGTCTATAGTGCCTTTCAAATATCTGAATATCCTTTTTACTACCATAAGGTGACTTTGTTTAGGATCTACTATAAATCTTCCAACTATGCCAACTATATTTGAAATATCAGGTCTTGTTTGAGTAAGATAAATGATTTTACCAATCATAGACTTGTACAATGTTATATGTACTGTAGGAGAATCATGTTCTTTTTAAAGTTTTCATCCTATGATCATAGGTGTCCCTACTAGCTTGCAATCATCCATCTTGAATTTATTCAATATTTATTTCACATACTTAGACTGATTAATGAAAATACCTTTCTCTATCTGCTGCACATTTAGTCCCAAAAAGTATTTGATAGGACCAATCATACTCATCTCAAATTCATTTTTCATCTCCTTAGCAAATTCAACACTAAATTTGTCATTGCCTCCAAAGATAATGTCATCAACAAATATAGCTACAAGTAGTAAACCTTTAGATGTCTCTCTTCTAAATAAATTATAGTCTACTGCTCCTTTCTTGAATCTAATTTTTGTTAGATATCCATATAGTCTCTCATACCATGATCTGGGGGCTTGCTTAAGTCCATAGAGGACCTTCTTCAATCTACATACCATATTAGGTCTGTCTGATAAAGTGAATCCTTCTGACTGCTCAATGTATACTTCTTCTTTCAAATCTCCATTCAAGAATGCTGACTTAACATCCATCTGATAAACTTTGAAGTTTTTGACTATAGCATAAGCTAGAAACAATTTAATAGCTTCTAATTTTCTCATAGGTGCAAATGTGTCTGAATAATCAATAGCTTCTCTTTGTGCATATCCCTTACATACTAACCTTGCTTTATTTCTTACTATTGTACCATCTTCATTCATCTTATTCCTAAATATCCACTTTGTTCTAGATCACATTCTTATCACTAGGTCTTGGGACCAGTTCCCAAGTGTCATTCTTAATAATCTGATCATGTTCTTCTTTCATAGCATCATGCTAATCTGAATCATTACAAGCATCTTCAACACTTAAAGGTTCAATCTGAGATAGTAAACATACCGCTTCACTACTAGTTGAGTTCTTTTCTTATGATCTTGTTAAGACTTTTCTGCTCTGATCTCCAATGATGTATTTCTTGGAATGGTTTCTAGATGTAAACTTTGGAACTTTAGGTGATGCTGACTCATTAGCTTTAGGATTTTCTTCTTCACTTGTCTCAGGGTCATTGAATAACACATCAATACTATCAAACATTTATTCAATAACTGTCTCACTAGTGGAGGGTCTGTGTTCTTCTTTAATCATGGGTGAGTAATCATGATATCTTTCTTGAATCATAAAATTTTCATCAATCTTAACATGGGCACTTTCAATGATATTTTTCAATCTTAAATTGAAACATCTATAATCTTTACTTTTAGTAGAGTAACCAAGGAAAATACCTTCATCACTTACATCAAAATTTCCTATTGCTTCATCCCTCTTGATGTGGCACTTTCTTCCAAAGATTCTAAAGTACTTCACTATGGGAACATTTCCAAACCATAGCTCATAAGGTGTTTTGTCAGTGCTAAACATCAATTGAATTCTATTGATGGTGTAGACTGTGGTATTGACCGCATCTCTCCAATAGGTGTGTGCAAATTTTCGTTCAATCATGATGGTGTGCACTGTATCAAGGATGATTCTATTCCTTCTCTCTGCAATTGCATTTTGCTGAGGGGTTCTAAGTGCACTCAACTATCTCTTTATGCCATGTTCTTCGTAGTACTCATAGAATTTTTTAGAGGTGAATTCTCCTCCTCTATCTGATCTCAAACATTTTATCTTTAGTCTAGATTCATTCTCAACCTTAGCTTTGAATATTTTGAACTTCTCAAATGCTTCTGACTTATCTTTCAAGAATGCAACCCACATCATCCTAGTACAATCATCAACAAAAAAAATGAAATACCTTTCACCATAGTATGATCTTGTTTGAGTTGGACCACATAGGTCTGTATGAATCAGATCCAACTTGTTCTCTGCTGAATTGTGCTTTCTCCTGAATGAATTTCTCACATGTTTTCCCATCACACATTCCCTACATAAAGTATCAACTGGCTTTGCTATGCTTGGTAGATCTCTTACTACCTTTACATTGCTTATCTTTACTATGTTATCAAAATTGATATGACATAGTCTTTTATGCCGCAACCAACTGTCATCAACTTTAGCAACAAAATAACTTGCTTCTAAATTGAGTTGGAAAACATTACCTCTAGTATTTGAGCCTGATGTAATCATAACACCATCCATGTTGTTAATGATGCATTTTTCATCTTTGAAGTCCAAATGATAACCTTTTCCAAGTGACTATCCAACACTGAGAAGGTTATGTTTCAAACCATCTACATAGAGAAAACCATCAGTACTATTCTTTCCATCCAAGGTGATGACTCCTCTACCAACTATGGGTTTGGGAGTTTTATCTACAAATCTAACCATGCCACCATTGTATTTTTCTAGATGAACAAATCTATTTTTATCACCTATCATGTGATGTGAAGAACCACTATATATAATCTAGTCTATCCTTATATCAGCTTGGGAAATTAATGCTAGCTCTTGTTTCTCTTTCTCATCTCCATGATCTATCTTATTGTTCATTTACTCTATCATAGAAATAGATCCAATTTATTCTTCAGTTGAATCATCATCTAAAACTCCATCTCTAGCATGGTAACATTCCTTAGAGAATTTAGGCTTGTAGTCATTTTTGAACTTTCTAGCTCTTAAGGGACATTTAGATGCAAAGTGACCAATCTTATTACATGAAAAGCATTTAAATGGAAACTAAACTTCATATTTTCCTTTTCCTTTCTTTTCTCTTTTGGCAATCATAGAAATGAAATCATCTAGTGTTTTCTCTTCATCATCATCATCAAAATTACCAGAAGTGTTTGCAGATTTCTTACCATGAACTATTGCTTTGAAGGTTGTCTCACTTTTAGGTTCTATCTTCAATCTTGAAATCTCAAAAGATGAGATTTTAATGATCAATGTCTCTCTCTTGAAATTGGATGTAAGATGCATAGTCTCATCAAGGATTTTGATCTTGCTTTCATATTCTAGAGTGAGAGTAATCATTAACTTGTCCATAATTTCCTCCTCTAAAATCTGTCCACCATTGTTTCTGATTCCAGCAACTACTTCATTGATGCTTTGATTGTAGGCTCTAATGTTTTCTTCAGGTAACATTTCTAATGCATTGTATCTTTTCTTCCATATCTTTCTATGTGCATCCTTTTCTTGTTTATCTCCTTCAAACATGTCTTCTAGGTGCTTCCATATCTTGTGGGGAGTATCTCCTTTCTTTATTTCTAAAAACTCACTATCAGAGAGGGTGCTGATAAGGGCTTCTTTGGCTATTGCATTCTAATGAAATAGTTCTTTTTTCTTTTCCGTAGCATCATCCTTAGCAAGGTCTTCCAAGGTAGGGATCTTGACTGCTTTGATAGTTACATCAAAAACTTCAAAAGCAATGCATTGCAAATGAGTCACCATCTTGTTGTTCCAATCAAGATAATTCTCTCCATCAAACTTAGGACTTTCTTTTCTAAAGTATGCCATCTGATCAACCTCAAGCTATTAAAATTTCTCTTTGAGGCACCAGGCTCTAATACCAATTGTTAGGAATAGTCCCAAGATATAACTGAGAGGGGGGGGGGGGGGGGTGAATCAATTATCTACAAGTTTCAATTCTTTATCCAATTAAGTATACTTAAATATAAATCATAAACACAATGAATGAGCACTTGAACACAACACAATATTTTGGTTACAGGGAAACCCAAATAGGTAAAAACCCCAGTGGGAATTGACACCCACTAATATTCTGCACTAGTGTATTATGATCCTTGTTAGAAGATCCTTAAGCCTGTTAGGAGTTGCTTTACAATATATTTAGTACAGTAGACCTAGTCAAGGGTCAGACCTTGTTAGGAGTCTTTTACAATAGTCCCTGTTAGGGGAGAAGACATACTATTTGAGAGCACACTGCTCAAAGGGGTGAAGGCTACAACCTTCTGAATGACAGATATACACTATATCTAGATCTTGGTGAACTATGCTTAGACCTTCTATTTGGACCAGTTCCAATGTATAGCACAAATACTTTACTTGGTCACATAGACCTTATTCTGATGGCTCAACACTTTGCACACTCTACTCTGCTCTTCTCAATCAACTATGAACCACACTCAAGCAATCACAAATGACTGCCTATAAATATCTTTCCTCTAAATGATATAATCAAGTTGGCCTATTAGAACCACCTTGAAATCATATTAGAGAAACCATAACAAACTCCAATAACAATTTAGTCGGCTCTACTAAGAACACAACACATTCTAGGACCTATCCAATAAGATAATTGTAGACGCATGCTACACATTGTCGGCTCTACCAAAACAACTAGATCTTTCTCCTCAAGCTGAATTAATTTATGTGCTCTTAATTGAGAATCACTAACTCTTCTCTAAGCTTAACTCCAAGGGTGCATACTAAAATGATAGGCACTACTCCAGAACCAATATAATCACTATCGGCTCTTCTGAACAAACACAAGAAACTGCTACTGGTGAATAGTGACTGCATAACTTTACTTCTACTAATCATCAGACTTTGTGTCCATGAATGTAATATCACTAATATGTATTCATCATATATCCAAGTGTGCAAGGCTTCATGATAACTATGCAGACAACCATACACAGAACACTGTTTATTACTCTGTGAGGAACAATGCTGACATGAGCTGCTATATAACTGTCTTTACTAATAGTTAACCTCTACACCCATGATATCATGCTGATATCATGTCCATGCTACATATACTTAAGGCTTACTTCATAAGTTATCCATGCATGCTACTTTCCATATGTTGTCATCAATGACAAACATATAGTCAGTACTGGCTTGCTAGCAAATCTCCAACATTGGATTCATAGAGGAGAGAACACATTTGAAGAAGTCCCTCCCACTCGTCAAATAGAACTTGAACACTATATCATAGGCTTCAAACTCATGAAGTACTATGGATACAAAGGAAATGGCCCTATAGGGGTGAATAATAATGGATTTCTCAAACCTATTGAAGCCACAGGTCGATGAACAAGAGATACTGCTAGTTTAGGATTCAATAAGGTCCCTTTTCATTTAGGGATTAACAAATTTGTAGCAACACCAAAATTCCATCCAAAACCTAAAGACACTACTTTAGCTAAACACTTAGAGGACAAATCTGATGAGGATACCTTTCCTTATCCCATTCCTCCAGATATTGTTGCGCTCTTTGCAGAGTTGGATGATCCTATACCATGTGTTAGTAAGGAAAAAATTGATAGTGATTCTGATGACACCGCCTCCGTTACTCCACTGACATATGAGAGGTTGAGGAAAATGAAAACTTCTCATCCTAATTACCAACATGAACTATACATGTCATCATCTTTCCAAGAGTAGTTCAAATAGGAACAAGCCATCAACGCTACAAGACATGAAAATGACTCAGATGGTACATAAAGTACTGATAGAGTTCCCATATCAAGCATTAATGACTCACATGAGTATGAGTTTGATTATCTATCTGATGTGAAATCTAAGAAGGGCATAGATACTGTACACACATTTGAAAACCTTCTCGAAGTATATGAAGGGTCTAGTGTTAGGGAAAATGAGTTAGATTCCACTAACATTAACATACACTCTACTATAGATGCGAGGATTTAAAGGAATTTGAATGTATATTTGGATGAGATCACTTTCGGTGTAGAATTTCTTGTCCACGCTTTCAATGAATATACCATGAATGCACTTGAACCTATCACTTCTCTTTCACTCCACCATCCCAAGTTAATAAGCTAGAACTCTTCGTCTTCATCTAGTGAATTCCTTATGTTACATAATGATTATTCTCTTGCTTGCTACCTTAATGATGTCGAACCAATAACATCCTCCACTAGTGAAGACAATGTCAACATGATTGAGGCCAATATCAAGTATCTCAGTCACAAAATAAAAAGAAAAAAGAATAGGCACTCTGATGGTGAAAACCACATTGTGGTAGTGTTAGAGCCAAAAAAATTAAAAATAAAAGACATATCTGAGGGTGAAAACCTCTCTGAGGTGCCCGAGGATGGGATAATTGATATGCTTCCAAGTCATTTTCAAGAGAGATCTTTGTTTCTAATTGAGCCAACTTAACCTGTGAACTTGGGCATAGAGGCTAAACCTCAAATTATTCATTTGGCACAATCATTATCTATAGTAGAGAAAGAAGAATTCGTCACTTTCTTTCAAAGCAAGAAAATCAATTTTGCATGGACATACTCTGACATGCCTAGATTGGATCCTAATCTAATCATGCATCACTTGTCTACTGCACTAGGCATTAAGCTTGTTAAATAAAAGCTCCGTAAGATGCATCTGTATGTGGCACTCCTAGCCCAGGTTGAATTGGAAAAACCTCTCAAAGCTAGTTTCATCAGAGCAATTGACTATGCGGAATGGATTTCCAACATCATTCCCATTTCTAAACATGACAAATCTATAAGAGTCTGCATATATTTCTAAGATTTGAACAAAGCATATCCAAAAGATGACTTCCCATTAACCAACATTGACATGATTGTGGATATGAAAAATGGTTATTAAATGTACTCACTAATGGACCATTTCTCTAGCTACAACCAGATAAAAATTGTGCCAGAAGACCAAGAGAAGACTGCTTTCACATGCGCTTGGGGAACTTTCTGTTGGAATGCCATGCCATGATGCATAAAATGATGGAATACTATGTGGATGATACATTATCTAAGAACATGGAATGAAAGGTACATCTTGCAGATTTAGGTCCTATACTAGATTGAATGGAACAATTCAGTCTGAGGCTCAACCCAAAAAAGTGTGCATTTAGTATTACATTTGGAAAACTACTGGGTTACATCATTTCTACAAAAGGCATAGAAGTTGACCCAGAGAAGGTCCAAGCCATCATGAAAATTCCTCCATCATGCAACATCAATTAGATGAGAGGGCTCCAAGGTCAACTATAGTCTATACGGTGCTTCATTGCACAACTGGCCGACAAGTCACAACCCTTCACCAAGTCTTTACATAAAGGTGTGAATTATGAGTGGAATGAAGACTGTGCCAAAGGGCTCATACAGATCAAGAAAATACCTTGAAAATCTACCAATATTAATGCCTCCTATACATGGGAAGCAACTCATTCTCTTCATCTCTTCTACAGACACATCACTAGGTGTCTTACTAGCTTGAGAAGACCAGAATAACAAAGAAAGAGCTATTTACTACATCAGTAGGACTTTGGTCTCCTATGAAACAAACTACTCTATCATCGAGAAGGCTTTCTTAGTAGTGGTGTTCACTTCATAGAAACTATGACATTAATTCTTGCTCACACTACAAGTCTCATTGCTAAGATTGATCCATTGAAGTATTTACTCAGCAAAGCTACCCTCATAGGTAGATGGGGAAAATGGGTCATGATACTCAGCCATTGAGTATGTAGAGAGAAAGGCCATCAAGGGGAAAGCGATCATAGATCAATAGGTAGAGGCACCACTCACAGATCATCAATTGTTGAACAGTGAGTTTCAAGATGAGTCCATCATGTTTCTCACACATCAAACGTGGACTATGTTCTGATGGATCATTCACCCAACAAGGGTCAGGTGCCGGGATACTGTTCATCATGCCACAAAGGTACTCTTTATTCAAGGCCTACAAGATGTTGTTTTTGTTAGATATGGCTAATGCATAGGTGGTGATTTAGACATTTAATATGTTTAATCACTACATTATTGAATGGGCATTCATATTGTGTATGTGAAAATTGTACCTGATCTGTAGACACAACACTTCAGTAAAACATTAGAGGTTAGCTATAATCAAAATCGTGCAAAATTGAAATCTAATTTAACCAAGTGATTTACTACCTTCTAATAGGTGTGAGATTGATGTTCTTAGATTGTAATTGAGATCAGTGACCTAGATGACACCTAAATGAAGGATTTGAATGCAATTGATCTAGATATGAATTGAATGCAATTAATCTATTTTTTTGAATTTTAGATGCAATAAGAATGATGAAAGCTAATATGAATCTATGCTAATATGGCAATTGATCTAACAATGATATGAATCTATGCTAAATGATATGCAATGCTCAAAACTAGAAAGATCTCACAATAGCTTGGATTCGCAAAGATGATTCTTCAGACTCCAATTCGACAGCGTGAGAATGCAAATTCATGGATGAAAATTTGAGAGATGAGCCTTGGTTTTATAGAAATCCAGGGCTTTGGAGGTGCATGGATAAAAGCCATAAATCACTCAGATTAACTCAACCTGATTTTTGAGTTATCTGATAATAAAGATAATTTAATTCACAAAAACATGCAAATCATGCAAAAATAGCTTTTTAACTCAAATTAGAAGTTTAGATCAACTTTAAAACTCAAAAAGGATGTTGTGTTCTAAAAAGTCAACACTTTGCATTGATCTTCTAATTTGGAGTTTAACTGTTTCTTTGATTGTGCACATGGATAATTATGAATTAATAAATAAATAAAGTGATTTATGCTCAACTTAACTAATTTTTGAAAATAAATAATTGATTTATGGGTTAATCAATTATTTAATCAAACTTTTATTAAAAACCATATTATTAAATAATGACAACTTGCTTTAATTAATTAAATAAGAATTTAATCAATTATTCATAGGATATTGGATTTATTGTCAAAATTAAATAATACAATTAATAATAGATAGAATTAAATTTAATTACACAATTAAGTGGCAAGATATTAAATCTAATTAATTAAATATGAAAATATTCAATTAATCAAACTTAGGATAAATGTGATTTATCGCCAAATAATCATTAAATTAAAGATAATTAAGATAATTAGGAATATTGCTAGGAATATTCCCCGATGCAAAATTTAAGATAATCAATTAGATTCGATGATGTGCAGATGTGCCTTATAGCCCATTTTTGGGGTATTACACATACTATTGTCATTTGTGTTTTCTCATTGATATCAACATATGTTTCTAAGAGAAGACTAGATAGGTTATCACAGTGTACAGACATTGTATGGATGTTTCAAATGCTGCAAAGTTAGACATGAGTTGAGATGAATGTTTTGATCTTATATCTAAGATCGCATCTCCATATGTTTCACATTACGAGAGATACAGATGGTTTAATGAAGACTATTCATTAGATTATGACAGTGAGAATTGACAGAGTTAGTCTCTGGGTTTTTGGTATATCTTCTAGAAGACTTAGATTCAAGGTATGCAAGCTTGAAGGATGAAAGATAGGGTACTAAAGGATGTTCATTGGTTAGTGCAAGGTACGGAGTGATTGGTGACATCATCTATGGCCTATGTTTTGGAAATGGTTTATTTAGAAGTTGACTCAGGAAAGGAAGTGTGTGGTTTATTTGGCAAACATGAATTAAGGATGTCAGTCCTTAATTGTTATATTGTAATCATTGTATACTTGTTTTAGATACTATGTGTATCTTAGAAAGAGTTTATGTAATCATTTGTATATAGGAAAGCCTCATGGGCCGACCTGATCATGGTAAAATGTAATAAGGTATATATGTAAAGTCTTTTCTTTCGAAAAGACATGGATGGAATATATGTGATATAGAGAGGTTTTGAAAGCTATGAGCTTGTGTCTACTACATGTAGAGAAGAGTTTTACTAGTGGACTTCATTGGAACTGATTAAGCAAAGACAATTGCTGGAAAATAGTCTTTGCTAGAAAATAGTTCTAAATAAAATAGTTCTAAAGAAAACTAGTGAGTTCTAAAGGTGGATTTAACCTTCTTTGGGTAGTGAGCCCTCTTTGTTCTTTGACTCTTAACAAGGTCTTTCATCTAACAAGGACTATGTACTATAATGTTTCAATAAGCTCCTAATAGGGCTATATCTTCTAACAAGGATTACTATACTCTCAATACATCATTTGTGGGTGTTAATTCCCACCGGGGTTTTTACCTTTAACAGGGTTTCCCCAAGACCAAAATATTGTGTTATTGAGTTGGCATTCATTGTGTTCATTATTTATGATATTTATGAACTTAAAGTTTAAAGTTTAATATTCTGTTATACAACTGATTCACCCCCCCTCTCAGTTGCATTGTGAACTATTATTCCTAACAATTGGTATTAGAGCTTGTGGTCCTCAGAGAGAAAGCTTAATAGCTTGAGGTGATCTTGGAGATGGCATTCTATAGGAAGGATAGTCCTAAGTTTGATCCTAAAAACTTTGATAGTTGGAAAAAAAAGATGTGAACACATTTTCTATGTTTGGGCATAAACTACTAGATGACTGTAAAGAAAAAGGAATCTTTGAATCCTAAGAATGACTTGGAGTTAGCCACTGATGATGAAAATAATTTATTTTCATGCAACATGGTTGCAAGAGAAGCATTGATCAGTGCACTATCTGAGGGTGATTTTACGGAAATTGAATATCTAGATTCGGCACATGAAATTTGGAATAGACTAGAGGCACTTTATGAAGGTGACAAGTATACCAAATAAGAGAAGTTGAAAAACTAGAAGAAAAAGATGGAGAAGCTGCAAATGAATGAAGATGAAAGCATTAGGGCCTATGTTCAAAGGGTTACAAAAGCTGTAGTTGGAATAAAAAATTGTGGAGGCACTTATGATGAAGATGAAGTTATTGCAAAGATTCTCAGATCCCTAACTCCTACTTACAAATTCAAGGAAATGTCTATCAAGAAACTATACCCCTGACTCCAAACTTTAGTAGAGAGATGTTGATTTCAAATTTAATGACCTTTGAAGCTACAGAATTAGGAGAAGCTGCACCTAAAGTTGAATCTACATTTAGGGCATCCACACAAAAGAAAGTATCTACACTTCCAAGCACAAGCAAAGAAGACCTAAAAGAAGAATTTGGTGAGTATGCTAAGGAATGGGAGAAGATAATGGAAGAAGAAAGAAAGATGGAAGAACTTTTTGCACTGATTGCTAGAAGAGAAAAAAGAGGTAAGGGAAAATTTGAAGGCAAGTTACGCTTGAAATGTTTTTCATGCAATAAGATAGGTCATTTTGCATCTAGATGTCCTACAAGGGTTCCTAAGTACAAACCTGATTATGCAAAGATTAGAAGAGACAAAGAATGTTATTATGCTAGTGAAGGAATCTTTGATGATGATGATTTAGACAATGAGGAGATTGGATTTGTTACTATTAAATATGAATCTGTTCATGAAGAAAAATCCTTAGTATCTCATGTTGACAAGAAAACTAAATGGATAATTAACAGTGGATGTTCTCATCACATGACTGGTGATAAGAATAAGTTTGTTAAATTAGTAAATTATGATGGAGGTGTTCTAAGGTTTGGGGACAATCTCCCAAAATCCATCATAGGAGTAGGATCTATTACTTTGGATGGAAAGACTAATACAAATAATGTACTACTTGTTGAAGGACTAAAACCTAATTTATTGAGTGTCAAATAGTTAATGGATAAAGACTTTCAATTAAGTTTTGTTAATGGTAAATGCTTTATCAGAAGCAAGGAAGGAAAACTGATTACTACCGGATCAAAATCTAGAGGTAATGTATTTGAACTAAACACATCTGGAGCCTCTTGTTTTGAAGTGAAGGTAGATGATAGCTGGTTATGGCATATAATATTTTGTCATGTTAACTTTGATAACATTGTGAAGGAAAGTATGGCTAATGCAGTAAGAGATCTACCAAAGATTGTGAAACCTTCTAACACTGTATGTAGAGAATGTGTTATGGGAAAGAAAACTAAAAGTAGTCATAAAAGTAAAACTTTTACATCAAAAGGGAAGTTGGATCTGGTACATATAGATCTATGTGGGCCTACAAGAACAAATTCATACTATGGTGAAAGGTATTTTATACTCTTTGTTGATGTCTTTTCTAGAATTATGTGGGTCACTTATTTGAGAGAAAAATCAAAAGCATTTGATAAATTCAAGTTGTTTAAAGCAAAAGTAGATAATGAATCGGGACTGAAAATAAAGTGTTTAAGATTAGACATAGGTGGAGATTTTACATCAGATTTATTCTATTCATACTGTGAAGAGCATGGGATAAAAAGACAAACATCTATTCCTAGGACTTCACAATAGAATGGGATATCAGAGCAAAGAAACATGACTATACTTGACATTGCTAGGACAATGTTGATTAAAGGAAATGTATCCCGTGTGTATTGGAGAGAGGCTATTGGAACATCAATGTAAACATTAAATAGAATAAAAATCAAATAAGGTACAAGTAAGACTCCCTATGAACTATGGTTTGATCATACTCCTACTGTAAAATATTTCAGAATTTTTGGTAGCAAATGTTATATCAAAAGGGATGATGAGATAGGGAAATTTGATGCTAGAAGTGATGAAGGAATCTTCCTTGGTTACTCTGTTAAAAGAAAAGCATACAAATGTTTCAATTTGAGATTGAGGAAGATGGTTGAAAGAAACAATGTAAGAATAGATGAGAAGTTTCAGATACAAGAAAGAATGTATGACAATAGTCAGATATCAGAGATGAAAGAAACCACTACTACTATAGAAGAAGAACTTGTTGATGAAGAAAGTGAAAAAGAGGCTTGTGATACTGATACAAGAGAGACTACTAAGACTCCTAAAAATCCAAGGTATGTAAAAAATAACCATCCTGAAAATCAAATTATTGGTAATACCAGTCAAGGAGTGCTAACTAGATCAAAAGATAGAGAAGAAATTTGTTTGATTTCTCAAGTGGAGCCAAAAACTACCGATGAAGCCTTTAAAGATGAATATTGGATAAAAGCCATGAAAGAAGAATTGGATTAGATAAAGAAGAATAATACTTGGGAATTGGTTCCTAGACCTAAAAATAAAATTTTTATAGGAACAAAATGGGTCTTTAGAAACAAAATGGATGAAGAAGGAACGGTTTTAAGAAACAAAGAATGACAGGTGTGTAAGGGGTACTCACAACAGGAAGGCATAGAATTTGAAGAAACATTTGCTCTTATTGCTAGAATAGAGGAAGTAAGATTATTCCTATCTTATGCTGCACACAAAAACTTCAAAGTGTATTAGATGGATGTTAAATCTACATTTCTAAATGGAGATCTTGAAGAAGAAGTATACATAGAACAACCAAATGGATTTCCTCTATGCGAAGACAAAGACATGGTGTGCAAATTGAAGAAAGCCCTGTATGGGTTAAAACAAGCTCCTAGGGATTGGTATGCAAGGTTAGACAAGTATGTACTTGGACTTGGGTTTAGAAAAGGTAATGCAGATAGTAATTTATATTTAAGAACTACTAAAGATGAAATCCTGATAGTAGAAGTATTTGAGGATGACATTATCTTTGGAGGTAATGATGATCTATGTAAGAAGTTTGCTAAATAAATGGAAAGTGAATTTGAGATATCTATGATAGGTGAAATGAAATTCTTTCTTGGACTACAGATAACTCAGAATGAGAATGGTATTTTCATTTCTCAGACAAAGTATCTCAAAGAATTGCTTAAGAAATTTGGAATGGAAGATTGTAAACTAATAGGAACACCTATGGTGACTAGCAACAAGCTAATAATTGATGATGAATCAAAATGTTTTTTTTAGACTCTCTATAAATCAATGGTTGGAGAGCTACAATATCTAACTCACAATAGACCAGATATTGCTAATGTTGTTGGAATTATGGCTAGATATTAGGTAGAACCCAAAGAGACACATCTAGCTACTGTGAAAAGGATACTGAGGTATCTCAGAGGAACCATAGACTATGGTTTATGGTATGATAGAAATGATAGCTTTGAAATTCATGCTTATACTGATGCTGATTGGGTAGGAAATATTGATGATAGAAAAAGTACTAGTGGTGGTGCATTTTTCCTTGGGAAAAAGTTGTTATCTTGGCTAAGAAAGAAACAAGATTGTATAGCACATTCTACTACTGAATCAGAGTATGTTGTTGTTGCTATAAACTACACTCAGATTATTTGGATGAAACAAATGCTGACAAACATTGGAGTAATTTTTGAAGAACCTATGGTTATCCATTGTGATAACACTAGTATAGTAAACATGTCAAAGAATCCAATGATGCATTCCAAAACTAAACATATCTCTATTAAGTATCACTTCTTGAGAGACAAGATGGCACAAAAGGAAATCAAATTAGAATATATTAGTAAAAAAGAGTAGATTTTAGACATATTCACCAAGCCACTACCAAAAGATACCTTTGAATATCTCAGAGGTATGTTGGGGGTTTAGGCCCCTCCTAGTTAGAACTAATTGATGCAGAAATGCATCAGTCCAGAAGTAGTCAGAGCCCTATCATTTTCTAGACTAGATGTAGGGATCTACTCCTTAGGGGGAGTGATCATGCAAGAAAGTTTATATGTGAAGGTATTTGAAGTCTCATGGCACCCTTTTCCATTGCTATCAAAGGGGAAGTATTGCTATGAGAAAATCTCTACTATTTGGGGAGATTGTTCAGTTGAAGGACTTTGGATTGATATAACTTTGGGATAAGATTTTCCCATATGTTGACATCAATGCCAAAGGGGGAGATTGTTGGATATGGCTAATACATGGGTGGTGATTGATACATTTAATATGTTTAATCACTATGTTATTGAATGTGCATTCATATTGTTGTCATTTGAGTTTTGTCACTGATGTCAACATATGTTTCTAAGAGAAGACCAAGAAAGTTATCATAGTGTACCGACACTGTACAGATGTTTCTGATGCTATGAAGTTGGACATGAGTTGAGATGAATGTTGTGATCTTATATCTAAGATTACACCTCTAGATGTTTCACATTGTGAGAGATACAAATGGTTTAATGAAGACTGATCACTGGACTATGATAGTGAGAATTGACAGAGTTAGTCTCTGGATTTTTGGTATATCTTCCAGAAGACTTAGATTCAAGGTATGCGAGCTTGAAGGATGAAAGATAGGGTACTAAAGGATGTTCATTGATCATTGTAAGGTATAGAGTGATTGGTGACATCATCTATGGCGTATGTTCTGGAAATGGTTTATTTAGAAGCTGACTCAAGAAAGGAAGCATGTGTTTTGTTTGGAAAACATGAATTAAAGATGTCAGTCCTTAATTGTTGTATTGTAATCATTGTATACTTTTTTTAGATACCCTGTGTATCTTAGCAAGATTTTATGTAATCATTTGTATAGGAAAGCCTCATGGGCCGACCTGATCATGGTAAAATGTAATAAGGTATATATGTAGAGTCTTTTCTTTGGAAAAGACATGGATGGAATATATGTGATATAGAGAGGTTATGAAAGCTATGAGCTTGTGTCTACTGCATGTAGAGTAGAGGTTTACTGGTGGACTTCATTGGAACTAATTAAGAAAAGACAGTTGTTGGAAAATAGTTCAAAAGATTGTGTATTTCTTCATATACACCTATTGCAAACTAGTGAGTTCTAAAGGTGGATTTAACCTTCTCTGGGTAGTGAGCCTTGGGTAGTGAGCCCTCTTTGTTCTTTGACTCCTAAAAAGGTCTATCCTCTAACAAGGACTATGTACTATAATGTTTCAATAAGCTCCTAATAGGGCTATATCTTCTAACAAGGATTACTATGCTCTTAGTACATCATTTGTGGGTGCTAATTCCCACCGGGGTTTTTACCTTTAATTGGGTTTCCCTGAGACCAAAATATTGTGTTATTGAGTTGGCATTCATTGTGTTCATTGTTTTTGATATTGATGAGCTTAAATTTTAAAGTTTAATATTATATTATAAAACTGATTCACCCCCCCTCTCAGTTGTATTATGGACTATTATTCCTAATAGTTTCCTTGTACAAATAACATTGTTGAGTATGAATCCCTGATCAATGGCATAAAGATAGCCATTGAATGGCAAGTGGATGAACTCAAAGTCTTCAGAGACTCACAGCTGGTCATCAATCAAGTCAATAACATCTATTAGACAAAGGATGAGAAATTGTTGCCTTACAAATGGATAGTCGAGACCTAAGAAAGTGCTTTACACATGTCACCTTCCAATAGATTCCCAGGGCAGACAACAAAGTGGTTGATGCCATGGCTACTCTTTCTTCTATGCTATAGATGCCAAAGAATGACTTTCGACATGAATTCCTGGTGGAAACATTACTCTACCCAGCCTATGACACCCCTGAATCTAGGATGGTCTGTTCAGTCATTGTACATGATTCATCTGGCTACCATCACATCTACTCCTACATCTATGTCCAAATTGTTCTAGATACTTACACTTAGAATGAGAAATGTCACTTAATCCATAGTGCTTCACAGTATATCATCATAGCTAACAACTTGTAAGGTGAGGTCTAGACGGTACCCTCCTTACGTGTTTAGAACCCGATGAGTCTAAGCGTGTGTTAGTTGAGGTGCATGAAGGCATCTATGGATCTCAATCGAGTGGCGTGACATTGGCTCATAAGCTTATTAGAGATGGTTACTATTGGCCAAATATGGAGAAGGAAGCTACACAATATGCTAAGGCTTGTAAATAGTGTCAACTTCATGGGATTCTAATTCACACTCCCACTAAGGAGCTGATTCCATTCATCACTTTCTGGCCATTTAAGCAATGTGTCTTTGATTTGGTGGGTCATATTCATCCTTCTTCCTCGAATGGACACAAGTTCATCATCACTACTATTGACTATTTCACTAAGTGGGTCGAGGCAGTCCCTCTAATCATAGCCAATGGAAAATTTGTAGCCATGTTTATACTAAATTACATCATCTATAGGTATGGTGTACCCTCCTCAATAATCAATGACAATGAGGGGAAGTTCAAGAACAAGGATATGAAAGAGTTATGCTCTAAGTTCAAAATCACTCAACATTGGTCTTCCATCTATTATCCCTAGGGTAATGGATAGGAGGAAGCATCAAACAAGGTGAACCTAAAAATTTTGCACCACTCAGTTCAAAAATTTGGACAAGACTGACATCTCCAAATCAATCTAGCTCTATGGGCTTAACACACAAGTATATGAACACCGAAGGGGGCCACACCCTTTGCCTTGGTTTATGGAGGAGATGTTGTGCTACCAATTGAGGTTGAGATTCCTACTCTACAAGTCTCTTTGAAGGGCCTCATCATTGATGATGACAACAAAATATCTCAGCTACAAGAGCTATAACTACTAGATGAATTTCAAAAAGTAGTGTTTGATCATCTCTGAGCATATCAGAAGAGGATGTCCAAGAGTTACAACAAGAAAGTTAAACCAAGGGACTTCCAAGTGGGTGATCTCATCCTAAGAGAGAACCCTAAGAATCAGCAACAACAAATCTAGGAAGGAAAGTTTGAACCAAATTGGCTTGGTCCATATATTGTTACTACAATTTTTGGGTTTGGCACCTATCAACTCTCTACTACTAAAGGAGACAACTCAAAGAGATGATCAATGCTCTACACCTAAAATGATTCTACAGATGAGACATCTTTCGAATGCTCCATGTACATACTCAATTCTAAAAAACTCCTAAAAAATTGCGAAATGTCCTGAAAAAATCTATTATCCTGGTGAAAACATGGTAAACAAGTACCTTGATAATACACAAAAAAATTGAAAAATCACAAAATACAAAAAAAATTGAAAAAGAGAAAAATGTGCCATTGATGAAAACTTGGTAAACAGGCGTCATGGTAGAAAAAGAAATAAAGTTTTTCCAAGAAGGTGAAAACTTGGTAAATATGTGCCTCTTGTTCTGCAATGCTATACCTATCGTAGCACCTCTTGGTTCTGTACAATTTCTTTCCTACTTTTTCTACTTTAGTTTGCTAGCTCATGCACTTTCTCTCAGTTACCTTCAAGACTCTGATCAACTCTACATGGATTGAAAATGGTCATACTTGGGGACAACCTTCCCAATCTAGGGGGTACTTTCTTATCATTTTCAGAGGATCTTCCTTGCATCAGTCACCAGTGGTTCTCACCGCATCTTCCTACTAATGACTAGCTAGTCATAAGATCTCTCTCGCATCAGTCACCAGTGATTCTCACTGCATCTATCTACTGATGCCTAGCTAGTCCTAAGATCTCTCTCCTTGAGGATCTCTCTCACATCAGCCACTAGTGATTTTCACTATGTCTACCTACTGATACTTAATTAGCACTATGATCTCTCCTTGAGACTCTCTCTCGCTTTAGTCACCAGTGGTTCTCACTACATTTGTCTATAGTCACCGTCATATTGATATTTTTTGCATACAACATATACTTCCAATTCGACATCAATCCTCTTAAAATAAAACTAAAACTAACTTTGAAACTCTCTGAAGCATGCTAAGATTTTCTTTGGTGTGCTTGTCTTTTTGTTTTATCATTCTTCCTCGAGGAACTCCAGGACATCCATCTTGATGGAGAGATGGGAAGACTGGGGGCATGATCTTTTCTTTTCTTTTTGTTTTCTGGTTTAGTTCCAATGATTTGATGGATCCATACAAAATGGGTGTCCACTGTGAGAGCCTCTATCTCATGTTAGATGGCCATGTGTACCTCAACTCCTTTTATATGGAAAATTTTGTGAGGTTGGTTCTTCTCCTTGTCTATTTGAGTGACTTCTTTCTACTACAAGTGAAATTTCAAATGCTCATCCTACGAAGTGGATGTAAGGTTCACTGTGATCTATCTTTGTATACTTATCAATCACTTAGAAAAATAAGGAACTCTCATGTATCTGGTGTTTTTATATGTAAAAAACATTTAGGTCATCCCAACAACTATTCTTTTATGCTTATGTTAACTTGCTAAATCAAAAGGAATAGGTGATCAGGTCATTATGGCTTCTTGTGCCTTAATGCTTACACCTCATTCCGACAAATATAAGACTAATTTCATATTCATATTCTCATGATTGTCATATTGGTCAGAGTTGTATGAAACCTCATGACCATCCTATACCAAAATATTTGTGATGATAACTATCTAATGGGTCCAGCAACCAAGTCATAGGGATTGCATCTAGCTTAGGCTTGCATTTTCATTCTAGACATGCATTGTGATAGTGTTCGATGATCATTTATTTTCATTCTCCTAGATTTGTATGAGGTGGTTCTCATCTCACATCCCGACTTCATCACAACTGCACAAGTGTTTGATCCTCGCTCTCAATTTTCAAGGAAGTTCTTTTGGTTAGTACCTATCATGTATTGTGATATCCTACATGAGATGTTAATACAACATACATTGCATTTACATCTTTCATTCACAAAGTGCATTGCCATAACTCATGTGTATTTACATCTGCATATTCATATACATGTGCATTCATCGTAAGCATAAATCAAATCATACATTGCTTTTATCTATCATTACATTTTACATTGCATACATACATAATAGAAAACATGTGCATATTCATTTACATATCCATACATGTCATACATTTTACATCTACTCATCTAATCACTTAGGATACATCTCATAACACATACACATTAAAAGTAAAAGATGACATGTGTGGTGATACCAAAAATATGAGCTCATATCTATATAAATCAGAGTGCTAGTATACAAAATGGTGCTACTTAAGCACAACCTATATATATAAAATGGGCTACAATATAAGGATGCCTATGCATTAGATACATCATGATACTACTTCAAAGTTTCTATCTTCTCTAGCTCCAACCTTCCCCACCTGAAGGAGGTGGAGGAGGTGGCATGTCTGGTCGAGGTGGTGCCTATGGAGGAGGTCCCTATGGAACATCTAGAGCTCCTGCATACTCTAAAAATCTTGGCACTTGCTCTACTGCATCTGGAACCACATTGACATATGTTGCATAATAGTACAATTCTTGTGAAACCTTTTATTGAGTCTCTATCTAAGATCTCGCTAGCTCCTCTCATAGCTCCCTATTCTCCCAACCTCTATCTACCAAGCGGGCATCTCAAACTTGTATCTGGAGGTCACCCAACTATCTCTATGCTACCTGTACTCTCTCTTGGCTCCTCTGCAGTGCCTATTGCAATTGTGAGACTGCATCTCTTGAAGGAGGACCCTATGCAACCTGATCTTGCATGTCCTCATCACCACCCTCAACTTTTGCCCCTATCTATGGAGGCTACTATAGTGGCTCATCGGTCCTCTACCTTGATGATCTCTCCTAAGATCCACTACTACCTACACCAGGATCTATCCTCATCTATCATAGGGGGATGGGTACCTATGCAGACCTTTGTTGAGGTGCCTACTATTGTTGTGGTGGTGGCTAAGCCACCCACTACTATGGTGGTGGCTATGCTACCTATTGGTGCATACTGATTGGATTTGTATACCTGGGGAATGGATGAGTAGTCAAGTGCTCTCGGTATGCTGGTGTCATCCCTCCATTTGACACTATGGACATATAATCCCACTGAGCTGGTGCCTCCCATGCCTCAATCATGGAGTGTCCTTGATCTAATCTCACTAACCAGCCCTTCTTCACCTCATTGGTGAAGCGAGTGTATGAACAATACTCCTGTGAGATGTCTTTTGGCCTGCAAAACTATTGTAAAACTTGTGTCAATGGGAATCGCTCAATGATGGAAATAGAGCAGCCAATCAATGCTCATGAATAAAACATATAATCCAGCTCATGTCTAGCATCATCCTAGATCTCTGTCTTACCCACTACTCTATCTTACCCAACATGGGCCCGTTACTACTCTGTCTTACCCAACATGGGCTGGGTCATTAGTCTGCCATATCTGTACATGTATGGCTTTAAGGGTTGTTGAGTATCCTGAAAAACTAGCCTACATATAGGGAGATGCTCCCAGGACCATATCTATAGTACAAAAACCCTTTTTGCCATGCTCTAGGCATCCCTATACATGATCTCATGCATCTCATGACACATTTGGGCTAGTATACACTGACCCCACCCATAGCAAACCAATGGCCCTAACATTCTTTGCATCATCCATCCCCAGCTGCACTCTAGCCCATGCTTCCCTCTATCTAGCATCAAGTAGTAGCCTAGGAATGCTTCTAGAACAACTGCTAACCTATGCCTCAGACCCTAGTCCCTGATGAGCTCCTCCTAGGGGATTTCCCGACCCATGACTAGCTCATCCTAGAAGATGTCCCTCAATACCATAGTGCCTTCTCTTGACTATACATCATACTCCATGCGAGGCCTATGGAATGGTACTTGAAGGATCCTATAGATATCCTCTAGTGTCATTGTCATCTCTCCCTATGGTAAGTGGAAATTATTCATCTCTGAAGGGAAATGCTCAACGAGTGCACCTAGTAGCCCGTGATTTACATGAATGTTGGGTACATCATGTAGATATGATAACCTAAGCACATCTATGTGTGCTATCTCTCTATCATCTAGCTACCTCACTACCTCACCGATCATGGGATGGTGAGACCATAATACAAAATCTAGGAAATCAACCTATAATGCAAGTGACAATACATGATCAATATCCAATTGAAATCATCATGATATTTCAAAGAAAAATAGAACTTGAAATTATGCACCTATCCTAAAACTGGCTATTAGATGATCTACTTGGCTCTTTTTAAGCAACTTATGTCTCAAAATTTTGGTTCTTTCATGTAGAATCCCACATGAGGAAGTATGAGTCTCACACGAGATTTCCTAGCCGCGCGAGCCTGTGCATCAGTTGGCGCAAGGGATCTTCCTTGTAAAGGGATTCATGTGTGAATCCCGTGTCCTTTTCATGTGAGCATGTGGAGAGGCTCTAATGAGGAAGTATTCTTTTATAATTTCTCACATGAGAATCTTCTTTGACCTACGTGATGATCCTATTTTCTCATGTGATTTCTCACAAGAAAGTTCCTAAACTGAGCTAACATCTATCTAAATCTACTCAAATGCATGACAAATTGAAATGCAAGGTAAAATATCAATTACTCATAGGTGGGTCATATGACGGTGGCCGGCTATGATGCCTCAAACACTTGAATCTGTATGACTTCCTTGAAACTCCTTGCATTTTTTCTCAAAGCTCTCTTTTTCATAAAGTCAAAGGTTTGAAATGAATTGAAAAGTGCTCCATTTTGTGCAAAAACTTCACCCTTGGCTAAATCGACCACTTTGAATCCATTTTTGGGATCAAAATTAAAATTTGACACCCCTACATAGCTCAAAATTGTGTTTTAAAATTTCTAGGAATTGTGATGTGATCTAACGCTTGTGAAGTCAACCTTCTAATGTCGCATTCTTGCCAGAATCACATCTCATCATCATCTTCTCGACACCTTCAAAATTTTCATCAAAAGTCAACTCTAGTCATCTTTGGTCAACCATGGTTAAACTTGGTCAACTGGACCTCGAAATCACTCCCAATCACTTCTAAAGCTTCTCAAATCTTCTGTATTCCATTCTAAACATCTAATTCTATCTATACTTACAAACTATTACTACCAATCATCTTTTATGACATGTCATCTCTCAATTTCTCTCCCGAGGTAGCAGGATGATTGCATTGTTGAATCTCATCGAATCAATTCTCAAGTCAATTTGATCTAAATCAAAAGTCCTCATTGCTAGGGACATCTCATCACTTGGGGCATGTTCAATTTTTCGTACCTCATGGTTAAAATTGGATGTTCCACGATCTTGAATCACTAGGGGCATCTTTGTGCCTTAAATCTTGTCATCATGCTATTAGGTATCTGAGCAATCTAACTCAAATCCCTGGGAATCAAGCTTCATTCTAGACACGATTCTGAAAATCTCACTACTAGGTATTGGGGCAATATAACCTCAATCCCTGAAAGTCAAAGCTTCATCTTGAAGATGGTTCTTGAAAGCTCTTTCTAACCAATATTTGGGCAATCTAACCTAGATTTTGGAAGACTAAGCTTCATTATGGAGATAGTCCTAAATCTGCATTAGTTATCATTCAATAGATGGGTATTGGGGAAATCTAACCCTGTCTCCTAAAGATTGAGTCTCGTTCTAGGGACAGTCCTACAAAAAGTGGTAATTTGACCAATGTCTTCACAATCTAAACTAGACTTCAGAGAATCAAGCTTCATTCTGGAGATGGTTCTACAACTCGATCTAATTGGTGTCTTGGCAATCTAACTTGGACTTCTCAGGGTTAAGCTTCATTCTGAAGATAATCTTGAAACCCTCATCAATTGTCACATCAGACTATTCTTTGAATCAATGCATTTCACACATCAATTCAAAGAGGGGAAAAATGTAATACCCCAAAATTGGCATCTTGCAACCCTAACCAATTTTGTTTCATTTAGTCTCATTCTATCAAATTTCTATATCCTTGAAGTCCTATTGTACTAGGCAATTCTATCTTCCTAATTGACTCTACTTGACTTGATGTCAAATGTAGAAAACCTTAAATCTACGCCAGTCACATGTTACATTTAATTCCTAAATATTGACTGTAATTGGCTAAAATAAACTCTATGATTGATTAATTTAATTATAAAGTCCTATCACTTTAATTAAATTAAATTCACCCTTTTTAGCTAAAACACATAAAAAATGGAATTAAATAATATTTGGTTTTTAAATAAATACCCTCATTTCAATAATTGAATTTAATTATTTGAATAATTGAGAAAATCTATTTATGAGGCAATATTGTATTTATTTAATCAAATATTCTCTCCAAAAATCCTCTCTTCAGTTCAGAAAAAGAAACTTTGAGTTAATTGGAAATTCAAAAGTGCAACAAATCAGTTAACTGCTTCACTCACTCAAAAGGCAAATAATTGACTGTCTCTCTACAGGAAAATTGCTATTATGAATTGAACTCTCCTTCAATCTCCACCATATATCTCATCCAATCTCAACCGTCGATTCAACCCAGGATTCTATCAAAGAACTCTTGTTTTCTCATTCAAGGGGATGCAACTTTTGAGTAACAAAGTGCTATCACAATCTAATCTCAATTTATTTGCATTCAAAAGCTTTATCTAATCTCATTTTGAATATTATTTTAATATCATATCTAGATTAATATTATTCTTAGTTTAACAATGCAATTCATCTTAATCTAGTTTTCTTTCAATGTTCTTAGATTAATGCTCATATTTCATTTATAGGTTAACTACATGCTTTCATTCTAGCTTACATTGCATTCAATTTCTAGCTTAAATCCTCCATTCTAGTGCTAGTCTATGGTTGTTGGACTCTCAATTCTAAGAGCTACTCAAAACCTTACCTAGATAGGAGGCAATAGGTTGAATCATCTAGGCATTCAGGATGAATGATCCCACATTCATTCTTGTGTGTATTTGAAAACAATGACAATGTTGAAGTGTATGGCTAAGTTAGAGGCCCATATTTAGCTATCACAAGTATAGGGTAGGGTGAGATTTGTTGAGATAGTGGATTGGCCCTGAAAAGTAGATGAGGTAGTGAATTGGCCCCCACAAAGGTAGACACAAAGATAAAAAAATTTGAATTTTTGAGAAAAACCTATGATGTAGAGATAAGGAAAATCAAATAACCCTTTAGGATGGACCTTTCTGATAGGGAGGTTGGGAGAGCTACTCACCAGCCCTTTCCTAGGTCCACCTAGTGACCCTTAGGTGTTACAATTGACACCAATGACCTTTAGGACTCCTTCAAAGGTTCAATCCCCTAGTTTTCAATCCCAACCAATCTACTAATTCACTTGTATTATGACAACACAAGATTCTTGGTGCTTACTGTTAGGAATAACAGTCCATAATACAATTGAGAAGGCAGGGGTGAATCAGTTGTATGGAAGATTATTAAACTTTAAACTTTAAGTAGTAGCAATATCAGCTCCAATGAAAATAATAAATCCCAGCACAATAACACAATATTGTTGTGTCGGGGAAACCCTATTAAAGGTAAAAACCTCAGTGGGAATTAGCACCCACAAATGATGTACTGAGAGTATAGTATCCTTGTTAGAAGATTTAGCCATGTTAGGAGCTTATTGAAACATTACAGTACATAGTCCTTGTTAGAGGATAGACCCTATTAGGATTCAAGAAGAAAGGGAGGGCTCACTACCCATAGAAGGTTAAATCCACCTTCAGAACTCATTGTTCACAATACAAGTGTATATGAAGAAATACATAATCTTTTTGAACTGTTCGGAAGCAACTATCTTAGCTTGATAAGTTCCAATGAAGTCCACCAGTAAACCTTTGCTCTACATACATTAGACACAAGCTCATAGCTTTCACAACCTCTTTATATCACCTTTTTCCATCCATATCTTTTCCAAAGAAAAGACCTCTCATTTGTACCATATTAAAATTCTCATGATCAGGTCAGCCCATAAGCCTTTCCTAATTAAAAATAATTACATAAACCCTTTATAAGATACACACAATATCTAAAACAAGTATACAATAATTACATTACAATATTTAAGGACTGACATCCTTAATTTATGTTTGCCAAGAAAAACACATTCTACATCTCCTAAGTCAGCTTCCACATAGGTCTTCTCCAGAATACACACCACATCTGACATCACCAAGCATTCTGTACCTTTCGCTGACCAATGAACATCCTTCAGTACCTTATCTATCATCCCTCAAGCTTGCATACCTTGAATCCATGTCATCTGGAAGATATACCAGAAACATAGAGACTAACTCTGTCATTTCTCACTGTCACAGTCTAGTGACCAGTCTTCACCAAAACATCTGTAACTCATCCAATATAAAACATTACATGATGTGATGTTTGATATAAGATCACAACACCTTCTTGAAATCTCATCTGACTTCACAACATCTGAAACATCTGAAACATCTGTATAGTGTATGTACACTATGATAACCAACCTGTTCTCCTCACAGATACATATGTTGACATCAGTGACAAAACACAAATGATAACAGTATGAGTGCCCATTCAGTAATGTAGTGATTAAACATATAAAATATCTTAATCACCTCCCCATGTATTAGCATTATCCAATAATCTCCCCATTTGGCATTGATGTCAACATATGGGAAAATCCATCATCCCAAAGTTATATCAATCCAAAGTTCTGCAACCAAACAATACTAAATACAATCTCCCCATACAGTAGGGATTTTCTCATAGCAATGCTCCCCCTTTGAAAACAATGGAAAAGGGTGCCATGAGTCATAAAATATTTTCCAACATCTTTCTTCCATGATCACTCCCCTTGAGGAGTAGATCCCTACATCCAGTCTAGAATATGATAAGGCTTTGAAAACCTCTGGATTGATGCATCTTTGCATCATTTAATTCTGACTAGGAGGTTCCTGAACCCCCAATATACCTCTGAGATATTCAATGGTATATTTTGGTAGTGGCTTTGTGAAGATGTCTGCAATCTACTCTTTTGTACTAATATATTCTAATTTTATTTCCTTCTCTACCACCTTGTCTCTCAAGAAGTAATATTTGATAGAAATATGTTTAGTTTTAGAGTGCATCACCAAATTCTTTGACATATTCACTATACTGGTGTTATCACATTGGATAACCACTGGCTCATCAAAATTTATTCCAATATCCTTCAACATTTTCTTCATCTAAACAATTTGAGTGCAGTTAATAACAACAACAACATACTTTGATTCTGTAGTAGATTGAGCTATAAAATCTTGCTTCTTACTTAGCTATGAAACCAACTTTTTCCCAAGAAAAATGCACCACCACTAGTACTCTTTTTGTCATCAATGTTTCCTGCCTAATCATGTATCATCTTAAAATGGAAGCACTTCCATCTTAAGAGTGTTTAGCCCTCTGAGTAAGTGGTTTGGGGTCATGTTGAATGCCTTGAATGGGTATTTGACTTGGATCTAGCTTTTTCCCCTATTCTGCCCTATTTTCCACTTCTTCCTGACATAATTATGGCATCCTAAATTGTAAACTTGAGATTCTTGACATCAGGGTCAAGGTCGACCTCTTAGGTCAAGGTCAACCTCAACCTTGACCTAGGTCAAGGTCAACCTCAACCTTGATCCTAGGGTCCAGGATCCTCTGGGTTAGGTTTCAATTTTGGGGTTTCATAAAAATTCACTAGTACATTTGACCCACTTTCTAGACCAACATTTTTGACCAAGCTATAAATTGATTTTCCATGGTCAGTTTCTAGAAGAAAAATTTGATTTTTTTTTACTTCTATTCCCGTGTTGGTCAGAATTATGACAACCATGACAAGTCATCATAATTTTGACCAACCCATCAATATAACTTTTAAAAAAAACATAGGGATCATTTTATTTCATTTTGTTATATTCCGTGCACGACAAATCAAAGGTGAAGGAGGGCCAAAGGAGGGCATCTGTAGAGACCGCCAATGCATTTAGCCTTGACTTCACTTGTAAGCCCCACTCTTCATCAGTAAATTGACCCCATTTCACCTTTGTGCTACTATTGCACACATTTCATTTGATCTTCACTAGTTTAAAACATGATTAATATATATTGTATATTTGGTTTTTTATTCATATTTTGAATTGTTTTAATTTGTCATAGGTTTGAAACCATAATCTCTACACTTCTAATGGTATTCATGCCACCATTAGAAGTGGCATGAACACCATTAGAAGTGGCCCATGAATTGGGGAAAATATGTCGAATGATGCAATAAGAGGACCATGGTTGTTGATAGATTTGAAAGTCTTAGTTGGTTGAAAGTTTGAGTTGGATACCCATCTTAATCAAAATCTCTCAATATTATCAAAATATTTTGTAAAAGTTTGCATATGCATGTTTTATAATATATTATATGTAATGAGAAAGAAAAATGACACTGTTAATAGGGCCTTTGGAAAATAACACCGCCAATAGGGCCTCCAAAAATAAATGCAGTCAAACAAAATGATGTGCAAAAAAAACAATTAGAAATCATAGAGGATGCCATAAAAAATAATACTTTATCATGGAAATGCTTTAGTTCAATTACAAATATTAAAAATAACATGGCAATGATGTACACCAATCTGAAATATAGAACTTATACAATAAGATCTTTATCAACATCATTGCTTTATGTTTACATTTGGTAGCCATTTAAAAAAAAAAAGTGAACCCTTCTTTCACATTTGCACTCCAAGTAACCTACTTAGAGGATTTTCCATCTGAATAGAAGTGCCTACCACCAGTATTGAAAGGCACATGGCATAAGTTCTTTGGAAACAAATGGTAAGCAACAACATACATATCTATGTGCCTTGTGTACATTTCCACATTTTCCATCATATCTATCAAAGTATTTTCCACTATAATATCCAATGGAAATCCCCCTTCCATTATGCTTCGATGGATACCCATACCTTAATGTTCTAACACTCCCATTTTGGCAAAGGCTGGTAGGATGCTGGAAAAATTCATGGAGTTTGGATTTACACATGCTAATTGCATTTCCTTAAAAGTTTCCATGGCCTTCTCAATAGTCATAGCATTCCATGAGACCACATTTCTTTGACCCCTAATTTCTTTGCTGTAATGGATCCTTTCTAACAATGTCAACATGATCTACTTAATAAATTAATAGAGCTTTTAGTTGAACCTCTCTTTCCTATTTTGAATAATAAAGGAACAAAGGTTTACAAATCACCATCGGTGATACCAATTTGATCCCAAAATGTGATGCTACATCTAATCTTAAGCCCCTAGTTCCTCCATTTTTGTTTATTCCTCCTAGATTAGCTCTTGATTGACAATTGGGTATCCAAACAATCTCAACCCAAATGCATGAAATCCACTGTACATATCTTCTAATTTTTTGGCACATACATATTAAAAAATGAAGAAATGTTATCTCCTCATCATTTCAATAAAAATGACCATTATTTTTAAAAATACCCTAATTGATAGTGAATGCAAATGCAACCAGAGAAAGCTTTAAAAAAGAATCTTGTTTAAATACACATTTAAACCTCTAATACAATCTAAAAAAACATAAATACATCATAATACATAATAAGAAGGACATCAAAAGGGAAGTAAAAAATCTCTTTCCCTAAAGCTCCTCTAGGTGCCTTTCGAGTCCTTGGCATGTAGATCTGCAGGATGGAAAATGGATTGAAAAATCTCTCTTTTCATAACCCCTCTCCTTGGAGGAAGTGGATTCATCTTTCTGTGAAGCTTTGCAGGATGAGGATGATCCATTGCCACATTCTTCAATTTTTCCTCACAAACTTTATTCTTCTCCATTTCCCTAAACCCACTAAGCTCACCTCAGAATTTTTGAACTAAAAACTAAAGCTTTAACACCAATTTACTATTGCCTCAAAGACAACTCTGATGCTTTGGCTTTATATAGCCATAAATAACTTCTCTCCAAATGAAACCCACTAATTGGGTTTCACTAATCATGGTTTCTTTTCTTATTCAAATCAAATTAGATTGAGGTTACAAGCTTATCCTCTGATTTGGTCAAACACTTTAAGTGCATCCACCAGGCTTCCACACCTATCATACATGTTTATAAGCTTATTCTGAAACCTTGTAAAAAATGTAAATTGCCTGGGAACAATGAAAGAGTGAAATTTTTTTCTTTGTGAAAGGGCATTCTTGAGAAAATATACATTCTTTATGTTCATTGTTTTAATCATGTTTATCTCATTGTTCACTACATAGTTTCTCATTTTCTTGATGTCATCAATACATTTTTGATCTTCATTGGGTATAGTAATCGCTATTTTTAAAATTTCAAATCTCTTTAATGTATCTTGTTTGACATGCATCTTTGATATTACTATTTTGATCTTTTTCTTCCTATTCTTTTTTACTTCTTCACATTCCATCTCACTATCATTCCAATTCAAATTTTCATCGTATATTGTCTTCTCACCTTTATTTCTTTTTTTGTCACCAAATTTTTATGTTAGAGATGTACTATCCTCTTCTTCTCAAATTGTGTCTATCTATGTCATACAATAATAGTATTTTGATCTCCATAATAACACTGAGATCTCTCTTTTATCTTCTCTTCATCACTAGTTTACTATTTTGCATCTTTGATCTTACTGTATTTTGATGCACATCATTATTTTAAGCCTTTCATAGTGCCACTTCTATGAAAATATTAGACATCATTGTCCTTCATTCTATTATTTCTTATCATTGCCTCATTTTCACCATCTACTTGAACTCTTACTTGCTATGTACAATTTTCCACCATCTCCTAACTATCTTGAGGTGCTCAAGATCTACCACCCCTTGACCACATGTGTTTTTTTGCTATTATGTTACTAGGTTAAAGATGGGGACATCACACTATCTATAGAAGACTTTCATGAAACACTCAGTCTTGTGACTGAATAGAACTATCCTTTTTGAAACTGTCACATTAAGAAGTATAAAAGGTTATGTCTTTCATGATACACCCTTGAGAGGAATGTCACATTCATGTTCCTTTCACCTTATCTGCAGTAGTTTTCATGTGTTGTCTGACTATCCTATAGGTTCCTTTACATTGCTTTGTCATTTTCTTTGAAAAGTACATGAATTCATCCTTTATTCTTTATCTTTTCAATTGAGATCATCATATCAACCATTTTGTAGTCTTTGACCCAACTGTGTCTAAGAACTCTTCCTTTCATTATCTATGTGTCTATCATTCTTTCCTTACTGTGATTCAAAATTGAACCTTTCTAGTAATCTCTATCACTACTGTCATATTTTCATGACTTACACCCACTATTATTCATCCTCATAGTCATCATTCCAAAAGGACTTCTTTATTTCTATATCTCTATCATTAATAAAAAACTATCATCCTCTAATCTCTTTGGTAGACTTGATTTGTGTTTAGATAAAAGGTCTATATCATATGCACTTGGATTGTCATATTAATTTCTCTTAGTTGTCCTTTAACATCAGGACTGTCATTTAAATCTGATGATTTAGGGTCTTTGTTCATGCAAACACCATCCTCTTATTTTCCCTTTATCATTGATGTTGTTGACTCTGGAAAACTATGATTGTTAAGGTGTTTTCTATCTTCTCTTTGTGCTTGATTCATGTCTGATACACTTTCCTTGAACATCTCTATCTTCTTTTGTCACTCATTAAACCCCTACCCAATGTTGAGAATCTCCTATAGACCTACATTTCCATTGTAACACTTAGTACATATAATTGAAGGCTATCATTTGGGCCCTACAATCTTCCCTTAAAGGAACAACTATAAGTGAGGGGTAAGAGGTGAAATTATTAGTTTTAGCATAGGTGAAATATGGATCCATATTTTGTCATGTCAAATGAAATACTCATGCAGTCAAACAACCCAAAACTTTGATTCAAGTGTAGCTAGGTGCTTAAGAGTTGAGACAATAGTCCATTTTTCCCATAACACTCACTTAAGAGTCTTTTTCCTTTCTCCTTGTCTAATGATTCTTCAATCTTCAAGCTTACACAAGGTCACTATTTTTATGGAATTTGAAAAGGTTTTCTACATGGGTGCACTGCATACACTATTATCATTTTCACCACCCTTATCTAACATACAAACTTTTTGACCCATCTTTGAAACTAATCCCAATTGGCTGGATGGATTAGTTTGCACTAAAACATAACAAAATCCAATTCCCTCCATTTTCTAATAACCAATGCATTTCAAAATTTTGAATTTGCACCATGTTCACCACCTTTGAAAGGATTCTTGTCCCAAGAATCAGTCCTTGCATTGGATGTCTGAATTTGAACCTATACTTTATGAATATGGTGCCTTAGGGAAGGAATGAAGTCCCCTAAGGTCACTTCCCTTCTTTGTACCCTACACAAACCTTGAAATCATTAGCACCAAAAACCTTATGCCTAGTCTTTGATTTTGAATCAGATTGTGGTCTTGCTATTGGTTCTTTCTGCCCACTATCTGTCCACATCTGAACATGGTTTTTTACTAGCTACCCTTCAATAGGACACTTGACTATACCTATTTGAACATAGTTCAAATCCTAAAAGTCTGCATTTCTAGGACTGTTCACCATCATTTCCTGGATCTACCAGTTTTTCTAGCATGGGAGTTATGCATATGTCATTATTGATTGATGATAATGAATTGATGCCTTTAAAATGTTCTAAGCTTCCAGGTACTTTAAAATTATTATTTTTTATATTGTAATATGCATTTACCTATTCATAACAAGTTTTGGACTAATGATCCCATGACATTTTTTGCAAGAAATGATTCATTTTATAAGACTCTTTATGACCTCACACTGAAGATATTCAGGCCCAACATACGTACAAGGTGGAACATCATAAATGAACTAACCCTATCCCACTATTTTTATTTTATATCATTAATTGGTACAATATTTTTCCTTTCATTCAGGCCTTTTCTTTTGCTATATTTAAGGTACACAACTTTAGTTAATTTTTCTATCTAACAATTTTGTGTTTTTTCTTAAAAGATGAGCTCATTAAAGATTTAGAGCATGAGTTTGGTAGTAATATTTTTGAGGAGAAGAAAAATTTAGAAAAATCTTCCAAACATCTTAAGACTGTGAGGGACTCATATAGAAGGAGTCTCGTCTAGAACCCAAACTACGAGCGTCCTCCCTTTTATTCCAACGAGGGATTGGAATGAGCTCATTTTGGATGCAAAGGAGAAAGGGGATGCTCAAAGAGGAATTACACCAACAAATGAGAGAAGAAGGTATGCAATAGTATTAACTACTAGTACAATGTAATAATGCACTAATTAGTGATCTTTATATCTATATCATCTAACATATTTCAAACTTTTCATAGGTTGCAGGACACATCAAAGGAAACAAAGGCCAGGCTGCAAAAGATTGGGTAGCACAAACTTGGCTTTGGTGGATATTCCAAAATTAAAGCATGAATTGTAAGTAGCAGTAAATGAATTCTAGAGAAAAATTATTTATAAAATGCAAATAATTTTGTTTAATCAAAAAGTGCAGGGCTCTGAATTTAATTTAGAGGCCACGATAGAACACAAAAAAATTGCCTTCAAGGAAGGCTATCAAGCTTTGGCTGAATGCCTATGCCAAGCTTCCACTGGCCCAAGCTAAGAGTCTCCTGCATTATGTGAACAGGTAAATATGCCAAAAAAAATATATTTGAAATTGAATACTTGAGCAGAAATCTATTTGATAATAATGTGCATGACATTGCAATGCAACCTCCTAATCATAAAATAGATCCTATGCCACATGATGAAACCCTAATATGCACCATAGTGTCAATGGAGGTGTTCATTTTCTATTTAAAATTAATTATGTAATTATTAATACAATTTAACATCTTAAATTGAACTTGGTGTAACCTTTTTTGTGTATATTTTAGAGGATACAGAATGTCATGCTGAATGAGTGGAGGATGTTTAGAGTGATCACCATGTAGATCATGTGGCACATTTAGGTAAAGAAAATATATGTTTTGTTCTTTTAAATTAATTTTTTGATTTATAGTTCTTTTACTTAATTAAATACTTGTAATTCACTAATATAATATGGTGTGAATTTAACTCATGACGTAGTTGTTATTGCAGTGGACCCCCCTTTGGCGTAGTGGCCTCCTGTTCTTAAACAAATGAGGAGGAGACATGCATTGGCATTAGAATCAGTAGAGGAGGGGAATGATGAGGACATTGATCTTCCTCTTAGAAGTTACATTAAAAAAAATAGCAAGAAACCCAAAAATAAATGATTATAATTAACATTTTTTGCTAATGAAAGAACGTTGTCTTAATGGATGTAATTTTGTACTAGTAATGTTGATGAATGATGTGTTAATGAATTATTCATGAATGTTATGTGTTAATGAATTTTATGTGTTAATAAATTATTCATGAATGTTGTGTGTTAATGAATGTTATCATGTGATTATAATGATTGAATGTTATATTTCAAAAATGGATGAATGAATGATATTAGATGTTAATGGGGAATTTAAAGTGATGTTAGGGGGGGAGGGGCCAAATGAGCTTCCACCTTCATGTGGTTGGCCTTGTTAAGTAGATAATATTAAACTATTCTTGAAACCAAGTGAAGCTCAAACTAAACCAATGACGTAGATTCAATGGTCAAAAACACCTTCTTCTTATTCCATATTATTTCTCATTCACTTTAAGAAATATTTTACTTCTTAAACATGTTCATCAACCAATCTGCATCACCATGTTCATCAAATTAGATTTATAGATAAGAAAGTGAACATAATACAGACAAATCTAGAAAGGCCAAATGAACATAATTACTCTTAGACATTTGTAAGAAAGCGTATCATGAATAGTGAACATAATTACAAACATGTATCTCTCTATACTAATTTTATATTATAATGTAATGCAGGTTTAGGTAACTTTTAGTGAATTGATTTGTGGTGTTTTCATGACTTTTTCAGCCAATCAATTGAAAACTTCACAAACATTGATAGGCTTTTGGCTTGGCCTTTTGACAAGGTCTTGATTACCTAATAATAATGTCTTCCAACACAAAATCTGTCATATTTTGTAGCATCCAAGATGGGTCAATAAAACAAGGCCATTTTTCAAATTCTTTGAGTAGGACATGCAATTGTGAAAGTGGGATTTAAAAAACAAGACAAACTTTGCCATGACTTATTAGTCTAAAGTCAAAATTCTAGCAAGAACTCTTATAGCTATCACATAAATCATCTTCAAAACAATTGTTCTTGGCTGGTTTTAATGAACCTACAAAAGTTTCATCTTCTAAGAATGTTCAAGAAAATTCATCTTCTTCATTAGGGCCTAAGGAGCTCAAGCAAGTCAAGGCAAGTGTCAGTGATGGTTGTGTGAGAGCAAGCTGATTATTTTCTTATTGTAATGTTTTGTAATAATATCTGGTATAATAACAAGTATGGTTGACTTTCTAGATTTATATGTATGCTAGAGAAACTTAATAACAAGGGGAACAATATTCTAGACTTCTTATTTCATAGCAGCATCCAAACATTTGGATTTCAGAGGTTTAATTAGGTTCACACATCAATGGTGAGTGCATGTGTTTATATAAAGCATATACTTATGAAAGTTTTATTACTTCTTTTTCTTCTAGTTCTCTTTGTTTATCTCTTTGAATATGTCATTTTTCATCTATCACTGCCTTTTCTTTTTTCTTGTTATATTTCATTGAAACTATTCATTGATGATTACTCACCACTCTTTTCTGGGATCATTTAATTTTGAGTTTTTTCCATTACTTAGCAATTAACTCATTGTTTTTGTTACTTGTAAATGGATTCAGTTGGAAGAACATCTAAGTAGTGGGAATGCACCTAAATTATCTGGTAAGTCAAATCAAGAAATAGATGTTTTAAAGCATGGAAATTCTCATTTGAGTCAAGTTGAAGAGAATGATTGTGCACTGCTTTCTTGACAAGAATCTTGGAAAAAAGAAGAATGAAAAGGAAGCATTCTAAATTGAAGGCAAACACAAATTTACCTTCAATAGCTGGTGTAGGAGCACCTCTATGAGGGCCCTCACCTTCTTTTTTGGTGTGTTTATGCTATGAATTTGGAATAAGAGTCACAATGGAGTTTGACTCAATTTTGGTTGTGTCTAGGCTTTGTGTTAGTCCTAGAGGTCTGTTGATCTTTATAGTTTGCTATGTCCTTTAACTCAAGAAAGGTTGTCAACTTGAGGATTTTGGGGTTCTTCTTGAGTAGTGGTATAGGATTTTGTGTTTAGTGGTAATTTGATGCACATGAGTGCTTTGGAAGGCCTAGTAATGGTCTATGTTGCTAGCAACTTTTAAAAGTTGCTAAGCAACTTTTTTACTTTGTAATGACTACCTAAGCTAAGAGGCTTAATATGCCCTAAAGACCTAACACTCACTCCAAGACAAGCATATTTAATACTTTTCTAACCCTAATGTATGGGTTGGTTGTCAGATTTGAAAAGCTACAGTACGGGAAGGCAGACTGGTGAAGTTTTGTGTGCAACAGTCACTGTTGAATGACTGAATAACTGTGAATACAATGAGATTTGTGTGAATATACTTTGTAAATTTTGTGTTGAGTGTTTATATTTTTCTTTGTGTGCTTGTAGTTTCTTTTCATTAGAGGTTTTATTTTTTTTGTTTGAGTTCTTTGTGTTAACCAGTGCTCTACCAGTTTTGGAGAGCTTAATGCAAATGGGGTTGTAGATCTTGTTTCCACCATGGGATTGCCATGGGACCATGGAATCCAAGAATAAATACCCTAACCTATAACATAATGAAATTAGGGGCCTAGAAAATGAGGACAAACATTAGTTTGGCAAAGCCCTAAGTGAGTTCAGCAGAGCTCGAATAGGTGCAAGCATCAAACCAAGAGCTCTAACAGATAGTAGAAGAGGTTTCAAGGTGTGTCCTTTGGAGGGGGTCAAGAATGGTGTATGAAGGCTCTATATTATGAAGGAGAAGGTTTCAAAAGGTGTGGAAAGGTGCTATTGAAGACTAGGAACTTGGAGAGTCTCTAAAACCCTCAAAACCCTCAATTTTGCCAAAGGTGTTGTACGGCCGTTTGAGAGCCCAAGACCTCAAAAATCTTTGAGTATGAGGAAATTGTAGAGGGTTTCATTAAGGCTAGGAATTTTGATTCTATATGAGGAAGGTGTAATAGGTCCTACAAATCTGGAAGGAGGCCTAATTGGCACTTCCTTGTAGCCCTAGAATGTAAATGAACCCCTAAATTGGCTGATTCCAAAACCTTGACAATGCTTTGAGAAGGTTTTTTTAGCCCCCAAAAGACCTTGGAAATCATCATTTTCACTATTGGAGCTGAGGAAGAAGTTAGAAGCCTAAAAGACCCTTTATAGCCTATGTGAGGGAATAATAGTTAGAATGTGAAGCAAGAAGGTGGATGTTTGAGATTGTTGAACTTGGTGGGAAGGCTAGGTAGGTTAGGGGAAGTCCTTTGAAGGATAAGGAAGCCTATAAACCTTCATAGGTGTTTGAGGAACACTGAGATCCTAGTTGAGGATCAAGAGCATAGACAAGCTAGTCTATCCTAGCTTATCCCATCAATAGCCAATGGAGCTTCAAATGGAAAATGTGAGTGTGCATCAAGTTTTAAAGATAAGCTTAAAGTTAATAGTGATAGCTAAGAAAGTTGAAATGAAGTTCATCATTACAGGTATCTTGCATTCTCAATGTTTGGAGCATTATTAAAAGCACTGTTATAAACATTTATTACTGTTATGACACTCTATGCATATCAACACTCTATCACTAGTTTTTTGCACACTTTACTAATCACTATTATGTATTGCTAATGCATTATAGAAACACTTTCTTTAAGACCACTTGACCATTATTTTTTCCACAACCATCTTCTTTCACTGTGGCTTGTTGTAATAAGGTTCTTGTGATTGTCACTTGATGTCCTTTTGGCCTCTAATTCTCCCCATATGATACTTTTACTGTGTTCCTATTAGGTATTTTTTTTTTCTCTTTATGAAAATCATTTACAAACTCACCATGCTATTCATGATAAAAAAATAAAAAAATGATACCTCTATATTATGGTTCTTGTCATCCCTCTCTAAAATGTGACCCCTCTATCAAAACAAAGACTCCATCTCTATTCTTGAAAACACACCTTCATCATTTCTTGGGACAGTGCTTTAACATAGTTCCTAGATAATTATGACTGATTTTTTTTATGGCCTTCAACTGATCTCATTGACTTTGCTACATCAAGAATGGTGAACAACTCATCTTCCTCGTGGATCCTGGTATTTCATTTTTTTGTATCAATGTTTGTTCACCATTGACTTTGTATAGCAAAACCCTTGAACAATCACTATTTTTTCACTTACATTACATCTTTGTCTTGCATTCATTGTTATTGCAACATTACTTACTACTGTTCTTACTGCACTCTTCACATTCTAAAACAAATCATTGTTTTATAACCTTGAGCACATCTTTGTTCTTTGATTATGAATACCACAATGTTTTTTGATAGTGTACACATCACTATTTTTTGAAACCTCTTTGTTCATTGTCAATCCATCTATAAACACTGATTTGTTTGTATATGTTGTTGTCCTTTAGACATTGAACATCATTTCTTCTATATAATGAGAATTGTCTTCATAGCACTAATTTTGTCAGTTTGGCTGCTCTTTCTTGTTACTTAATAACAATGATTTATTTTTACTTCAATCATTTTCACATTCATGACCCTTATTGATAAAAATTTATTACTGTTATGACCCTCTATGCATATCTAAACTCTATCATTGGTTTTTTGCACACTTTACTAATCACTATTATGTATTGATAATGCATTATAGCAACACTATCTTTAAGCCCACTTGACCATTATTTTTTCCACAACCGTCTTCTTTCACTATGGCTTGTTGCAATAAGGTTCTTGTGATTGTCACTTGATGTCCTTTTGGCCTCTAATTTGCCCCATATGATACTTTTACTGTGTTCCTATTAGGTATCTTTTTTTTCTCTTTATGACAATCATTTACAAACTCACCATGCTATTCATGATCACAAAATAATAAAATGATACGTCTGTATTATGGTTCTTGTCATCCCTTTCTAAAATGTGACCCCTCTGTCAAAACAAAGACTCCATCTTTGTTCTTGAAAATATGCCTTCATCATTTCTTGGGACAGTGCTTTAACATAGTTTCTAGATAATTGTGACTGATTTTTTTATGGCCTTCAACCGATCTCGTTGACTTTGATACATCAAGAATGGTGAAAAACTCATCTTCCTTGTGGATCCTATCATTTCATTATTGTGTATCAATGTTTGTTCACCATTGACTTTGTATATAAAATCCCTTGAACAATCACTATTTTTTCACTTCCATTACATGTTTGTCCTACATTCATTGTTATTGCAACATTACTTACTACTATTCTTACTGCACTCTTCACATTCTAAAACAAATCACTGTTTTATAACCTTGAGCACATCTTTGTTCTTTGATTGTGAATACCAAAATGTTCTTTGACAGTGTACACATCACTATTTTTTGAAACCTCTTTGTTCATTGTCAATCCATCTATAAACACTGATTTGTTTGTATATGTCATTGTCCTTTAGACATTGAACACCATTGCTTCTATACAATGATAATTATCTTCATAGCACTAATCTTGTCAGTTTGGTTGCTCCTTCTTGTTACTTAATAATAATGATTTATGTTTACTTCAATCATTTTGATAGTCATGACCCTTATTGATACCCTTGTGACAAGGAATGGATCTACTTTGTGACCCTCTTCACTTCCCTTAATTCATTTATTGTTTGCATCAAACAATGTTTGGCCCAATCATGCACTATAGCAGCAAAACTACTATTTTGATCTTTCTTGCTTTGTCAATAATAGTGTTTTTGTCTTTGAATCATTGTCTTAATTGTTTCATAAATGTATCCCTTTAACTTAGGGGATGAGTTTCTTGTCCTTTTGACAGTGACTATCATTGTTCTCTAACAGTTCTCTTCTAGTGTTCCCTCACTATTTTATCTTTCTTGGTCATTATTTTGTATTCCTAATCGTTGTCTTTACCAACACTATCTCACACTACTATCTTTAGCATTGTTCTTGACTGGCATTAAACATTCCTTCAGACTAATAGGATCTGCATATCTCTTTTCCTTCATGACACCATCTTTCTATGTATATTGCTCAATAATATCAATGTTATAATGCAATGCCACTATGTTTAAAACCCTTTAATCTTAGGTATTATTGTATCATTGCTATTGATGATTATCACTGTGACATTAAACATCATTGTTTTGCATCTCATAGTTTGATGAAATGGAATTTATTACAGTAAGATTATTTTTAAAAAAAAATTAGTAGCTATTAAAAATCTTATGGTTAATGAGCTGCTAGATGATTTTGACGAGGACATGGTTCCAAAGTACTAAATTTCTATATTATATCATTGACATAATGTTTTAAATAATGCTTCTTTTTTCTTGTTTTTCAATGAGGATTAGTCAAATTTTTGATACCAATTGGTCAACCAAATGACCAAAACTATTATTGATGTAATTGTTGTAATTTATTCTATTGGCCCTAATTAAATTATGCCATTGGTCATGATTACTATGTAAACAATTAAAGCATAATATTGCTATGCTTAATTTGATAATATATTTTATTTTTTTATAAAAAATTATTATTTGTTGCTTTTTCGACATATCAATACTAGTCATTTCGATGACAATGCTATATGTTCAATGAATACTCCGACCAACTTTTGTCAAAAGAGAGATGAACCTTCTTTGGCATTTTGATGAGAATGTTGAACCCTCAGCGACAGTTTTGACCCTAAGTCATCACAATTTCCACGGACATTGGTCGCATAGATTGAAAGTATGTTCGATAATGCTTTTGGGTTGAAGCGATTACTGCGACGATGGGTCCATTGATAATTCTACCACTATGGAATTCAAAATTGTGACGTTAATTTAGTGTGTTGTATAACTGATGAAAAAACTTTGACAATAGTTTTGGTCATTTGGTCGACCAATTGGTATCAAAAATTTGACTAATCCTCATCGAAAAACAAGCTAAAATTTACTAGTGATTATATCTTTTCCCTCTTCGGGGCCACTATTTCTTGAGTTAAGTGTTGAATTCTCAAATTAATATTTGAGGTGGACCTTTCTCGAGATTTGTATAGGATTCCTAATTTATTATTGGAGATTAGCCTTTCTCGAGTTTTGTGCCTAATGCTCAAATTAACTTTGGGGTTGGCCTTACCTCAAATTTTGTGACAAGGCTCTTAAATAATTGTTTTTATTTCTATATTAAGGGTGGTCCCCTTCTAGAGCTTTGTGTCAAGACTTTAATTTAATTTCCTTTCCATGTGCACCTCTCTAGAGTTTTGTGCCATGGACCCTTAATTATTGTTTTCTATGTGGCCTCTCTAGAAGTTTGTGCCCTAGATCGCTATAAAATGGAGCCTTCCTCTATCATTTTCTCCATCCATTATGAAGAGAAAGATCTCTGCATTAAGTTTTGGAATCAAGCATCCATCTTCAAGCATTCAAGGATTCAATTCATCAAGGAGATCCATTAGTAGCCATTGAAGGATTCAAGCTCTATGGAGCCCTCTTGTTGAAGATTCATCCATTCAAGCCTCTTCCTAATCCAAGATCCATTCAAGATTGGTGTTGAAGATCTAAATACAATTGATTTGAGACATCCTACATTCAATTCTACATTCATTTGGAGCATCCATACTTGTGGATTCAAGGATTCGAATCCTCCACAAGGGATTCAACATAAGCAAGGTGAATTGTTCCATTTACTTTGTTTAAACCCCTCCCTCCAAACAAACAAAACCATTTTTCTTGTAGGTACAGGTGTGGGATGGTGAATTAAAGTGCAGATCTGGATACCCTTTTTGTCAAACTTACTGTCGGAGCTTTGTAGGTCAAGGTCAACTTTTTAGGTCAAGGTCAACCTTGGGTCAAGGTCAACCTTGGGTCAAGGTTGACTTTGTCTACCTAGGTCAAGGTCAACCTGTCATCATATTAGAAAAAGATTTTTGGGTTTTGTAGATCTTGCAGTTTCGGTTTAGTGATAATGAAATCAATAGTTTCTAAGACTGTTTGATAGGGTTTTTAGCTAATTCTTTTTTGGAGGTAAGTACCTTTATTTCTTCATTTCAATATTAATCATCTACATTTACATCCCAAATCATTACAATTTCATGTAAGTATAAAATATTGGTTTTGGGGTCTCTTTTATGTGCAAACCATTGTTCTAGTACCCTATCCATATTTTTATATCTCACATTTCGGTGAACCTATTTTACGAAAACTCTTTCTTTTTGGTGTTAGATCTCCCTTTGTATTACCTTGTGTGTTCACCTTCATCTTACATTTTGTTGAGCCCATTTATGAAAACTCTTTCTTTTTGGTGTTAGATTTTCATTTTGAGTTAGATCTTACAATAAGAGTAGATTTATTTTATGCTCTTGCATTTATATTTCAAAAATACAAAAAAAATTGCAAAATTTATTCAAAAATACAAAAACATTTACATTTCTTTGTGGAATTAGATGCCCTATTGTGTTTGATTTCCTTTTCATGTTTATAAATTTCATTTGAATGCATTTGGATATATCTAGATCTATTTGTTATCATGTTGCACAAGTTGTTTCAAATGCTTTCCAAAACTTTTGGGATTACACAACATCCTTCTCTTCCCTTACCATTGCATGGTGTTACACCTAGAAAGACTTCATTTAGTGCATGTGATGTTGCTTTGTAATCTTTTGAATTACCTTATAAGGATATATTAGAGCAAGAAGATGACCTTAATCTATATCTCCATCATATTTCTCTTTACGGAGATGAGTTGAGGATTGATGTTAATTATTCTCCTAATATATGTCCTTTCTATGAGCCTACTTTAGAATATAATTTACCTTCTTCCCCCTCTAGGGATCAAGCTTTAGTGAATTATGGTGACCCTACAATGTGCTTTATTGATAGGGATGATAATCCTCCTATTTGGGATAAACCTTTGGATGGGGATGTTGACTTTTTTCTTCCTCATGAAACCATTTTGAATGATCCCTTGGATAAAAACTTTGATTTATCCCCTCCTCGTGAAAAATATTTGATACAAGAGGGTGATTTATTAATGGATGGCATATTTATACATGATGGTGACTCTTTTTCTAAAACAAACTCCCCTTATGCAGACATTTTAGTGAAAGAAGATGATATTATAGATGCTTTACCTCCATTTGGGATTCCTTCTAGTGTTGAGGCATTAGTGTAGAATGATATAAATTCCCTTAATGATCTCCCTCTTAGTGTTGATCTTATAGAGAATCAAGATCTTACCTCATCTCCTCCTAGGATGTCTTGTTTGCTTCCTTCTAGTGAATTTATTTGTAATGTTAAGACAACTAATATGGTTTTTCCAAAACCCTTGTTGACTGTCAAAGGTTGTCCTCACATTACTATCAAAAGTAAACCTTTAGAGTCTTTCAATGACCAAGATTCTATAGCTCACACATATCATACAAGGAATAACCCTCAACCTAATCCGATGGTTTCTCCTTCTTTACCACCTTGTCAACCCATTCTTCCTCCTCCACCCTATCTTCCTAGCAAGGAGTATGATTTGATAAACCAATTGCAAAATACTCCTTCCAAGATTTCTTTATGGGAGCTTCTATTGGAAAGTTGTCTATACTAGTGTATATGACCTAGTATAGTGTTGTCATTATGGAAAAAAATTCATATAGTAGTTTGGAGTCAGCGCATTTGATGTGAAGATTAGAAATCGGCTAAGTGTTGAAGACTGGACAATATACAGAGTACCTAAAGCTTAGAGCATCAATGCACATGCATACGGCCGATTTATGGTATGTGTCCTAGAAGGTAAGTTGGTTAGACTATATTCATGCTTATTTTATGAGTGCATGATCAGATATGCAAGTATGCCAAAGTTATAGACAATTGAAGTTACACAACCAATGTGTGCCAAAGAAGAACCGAGTAAGCAACCAACTATTAGCATTTTGATTTGTGGTTATATTCTAATGTTGTAAAGGATATGTGCCTATTGTAATTAGGTTTCCAACATGTAAACATGTTTTTTTGTAAACATGCTTGAGCCAATTCAATTGGAAGCATTGTATGTAATCGGTTGAAGGGCTGACCTAGTTGTTTGTCTTGTATGCGCATATAAATATGAGATGTGCCCATTGTAAAAAGTATGGAAGTTGATATAGAGTTGTGATAAGAAGAGAAGAAGTATGCAAAGAGTCTATAAGATGTATTAGAGCTTTGCAAGAGGTCAAAGAATCAGTGCATCAAAGGAATTGATCAGACAAGCAATGTCACAGTGATAGTTCATCTAGCAGATATAGTGTGTATCTGAGATCAGAAGGTTGTAGCCTTCACCACTTGAGTAGTGAGCTCTAGGATAGTGCATCCACTCCCCTAACATGGACTATTGTAAAAGACTCCTAATAGGGTCTGACCCTTGACAAGGTCTACTATACTTAATACATTGTAAAGCAACTCCTAATAGGGTTAAGGATCTTCTAACAAGGATCATAAAACACTAGTACAAAATATTAGTGGGTGTCAATTCCCACCAAGGTTTTTACCTATTTGGGTTTCTCCATAACCATATTGGTGTTATGTGTTGATTTTATGTTTCATGTTTATGTGGATGTTCATTTTAGTACTTAAGCATTTAAGTTCAATTTAAAGATTAAGTGAAAAGTTAAAATACAGTGAACACTGATTCAACCCCCCCCCCCCCTCTCAGTGTTCTCATTCTTAACAATTGGTATCAAAGATTTGGTCCTCAGAAAATAAGTTTAACCACTTGAGGAGATCATGGAAAAAGTAGAAATGAAACATCTGAAAAGAAATCTTGAAGCTGCTCTTGAAGACCTGGACAAATATGAAAGAGAAATTGAAGAACTAAAAGAAAAAATCAGTGATGCTCAATTAGTCATCAAAAGGCTAAGAAAGGATTTGAAAGAATGCTCTACTAGTGATCTAGGGACAATGGTCAAGAAGCTAAATGAAGAAAATACATCCTTGAAAGAACAACTTGAAGAATTTGATGATAAGCTGACTAACAATCAAGGAGTGTATGATGAACAGATCAAAGAGAACCTTCAACTGAATGAAGAATTGAGGCAATAAAACATGGAAATCTTGGAGCTAAGGAACAACAAAGAAATCTTGGAATCTGAATTGAAAGATGCTAAGAATCACATTGATAAATTACATACTAGTTTTGATTTGATAGAATCTCAGTTATATGCAAGAAGAGCTAAAGGAGATACTAGCTGTATTGGATACAATGAAGCACAAAATCAGATTGACAACATACAAGAAAGAATGAAAGCACCAGAAGGCACCTCAAATGCTAAGGAGACTGGAAGTCAGACTAAGGATCATATTGAACCACCTAAGAATGAGCGCAAGCTAGTAGACCGCACTTTTTATGCATGTAACATGCATGGACACATAGCAAGGAAATATATAGAGGTAAGACCTTTCAATGGTTACTATTATTCATGCAATTAATTTGGTCATAGAGCTATGAATTGCAAGACAAGTCAGAAGAACAGGACTTAGTATAATCAAAGAAATCAGAATTAGTCAAATGTAAGAAGTTCTCAGAATGTTAAATGTCAGATATGTAACTATAATGGTCACTCATCTAGACAATATAAGATGGTGACTCATGTCAATGCACTGAATATAAGGCCTCCAGTCATTTTTCACTCTTGTAAAAAGGCTAGACACATCTCAAAGTTTTGCAGATCAAGGACGCAAGGTCAGAAAAGCCCTAAAAAGGCTAAAAAATTAGTTTTGGATCCCGAAGGAGAAGTCAATTTTGTGAAAGCTTTAGAGGATGCAAGCTTAATTTGGTCAGAAGAAAAGAAGGACAAGGTTGATGAGTATGTATTGGATGCATCCATAGTGGATGCACCCTCTACATCTAGATGAATGACCCTTAGGGTCATAGGGGAGCTAATTTAGCTCTAGCCCCTTGCGCAACTGGTATACTCACTCTCAGAGTATGCACCTTTGGACTTAATTTTTGGAGACTAGTAGAACCTATGTCCAAAAGCGCACTAGATCATTGTTTGTAGAATGGAAGATAGAAAGTTTCAAGTGATAGCCTAGTTTATGCGGCAAGCATTAGTGGCAAATTTTCCACTTTAAAGTACACATAAGTTTGAAGATCTCTCATTGCATTTGAATTGAGAGTGATTAGAGAGTAGAAGAGCCCTAGCATTTGATTGAGAAGGATTGCAGTTTCATTCATCAAGTGATTTTCTATGCATTTGATTAGTTGCAAAAACCCTAGTTCATCGCGCTGATTCAAGAAGTCTTCAAGATCATTTGGAAAGAGATATCCAAGTAAGTGATGGCTACTCCTATAGTATTTGATGTTGCGGAGAAGAAAAGATATGTGTTTAAGAGGCATCCATTTAAATCAACACTTGATGACCTATAAGGGGCATTCTCCTACATTCCTATGGGCGTTATGCATGTCGAGGACATTAGGGCATACATTCGCTGTAAGAAATAACCAGTAGGATTGGATAGATTAAGAGCACACATGGAAACTATGTTGAAACCAGACAAAATCTTCATGGATGAGTATGCACAGTGGAAAAATCACCCTATAGTGGAGTATGCTATGGCATATGAGTTCTATGAATCAAAATGGATTAAGATTCTATGAAGCAGGATTCATGATGACCTATTTTGGATAGGTGAAGTGTCAGTCATAATTATTGGTGACCTAATTCATGAGATGACAAGCCTCTCAAGGATAGGCGTTGTCCTTCTAGTGGGAAAAGATGTGAGGAAGATTGTTGAACAGAATTGCAAATCAAGAAGTGATAGGTGTGGTATGAATTTTGAGCCTATTGAGAAAGATGACATCAAATTGATGTCCATGATAGTAGGATACAAGTTCCAACACACCGACAAGGTAAACAGTGTGTCTGCGGCCACAATTCTTGCATCTATAAGAATTGTAAATGAGAATGGAGAGTTCAACCTATGTGAGATCTTGTGTGCATAGCTAATTGAAAACATCAAGGAAATCAAGCATGATAAGACCAAGATATTCAAATTTGGGTCTTTGATCATTTATATGTACTTCCATACTGTTGGAAAAGTTATGCAGGAGCATCTCGGGTCCTTGGCAATTCTGTGTCACCAAAAACATTTTGGAGTTTGTCTATGTTGCTTGGTTCCTTCTTTAACCAAGTTGTTCGGTAGTTGGTTGGTTTCCTTTGGTTACCGAGTGTGGTCAGTTATCTCATAGGCAGTCAGTTGTTTCACTGGCGCTCGACGTTGCTTGTCTGCTGCTCGGTTATCTTTTCTCACCAACGGGTTTAGTTTTAGTTTCTATTGTGGCTGACTTGTGCATTTATGTTGGGTCATGGATTTAATGTTGGAATGCATCATTGGGAAGTGTGTGGTCCCAAATCTAACCATTCCTTTTGTTGATTATGGATCTGAAGGTTGACTCAGTTTGATAGACTCTTGTATAAATGTAGTTGTTTGGTGGTGGTGGAGGCAGTTTTGGTAGAAGATAGAAGATAGTGTTTTAGAGATTGTTGGAAGATCCTTGCATGTTTGAGGACTTCTATATTTCATTGTAATATTTTTCCCTAACCAAGAAGGCCTTACATCTTGGCATGTATCATTCTAATTGATGAAATATATGGTTGATCTTGCATTCTCTCTTTCACTATTTGTGTTTGTTTGCTTTTGCATGTGTTGAGTAGGCTTGGATAATTAGGGTGTGCCATTGTTTGGCCCCTCTTGGCCCCTACCTTGTGTCAAGTGGTATCAAAGCGAGGTAAGATCTTGATCTAGGTCTGTAGATCTAGGTTTTTAGGTTCCTCTTAAAGCCTTAGTTGATTGTTGTGGGGTAGCAGATTGCGATTTGACCTACAATTACATAGGGTTGTCAAAATGGTTTGTGGGAGGTGAGATGGAGATCCAAGATTGGCAGATATGCTAAGGTAGATTTCTGCTAGGTTAGAAGTTGTTAAAATAGCCCAAAGAAGAGGTAGACATCTTGAAGATGTTAGTGACGATTAATTTGAGGAAGAACAGGTGAATGCAAAACCTACACCTATTATGGATCAAGGTGAAGAAAGATTTTTGAAGGCTTTGACAAGTCTGAAGTCTACACCACATTTCAATCCTCTTGAGTATGGTGGAAAGCTAGATTTTGATTAATTGGTGGACTGGATCATCAAGATGGAAAATTATTTTGAATATGAAAACATACCTGAAGACAAGAAGGTGAAGATTGCAAGCACAAAGTTGAAAAGTCATGCATCCTTATGGTGGGAAAATCTGCAGCTAGATAGGAAGAGGAAAGGAAAAGACAAAATCAAGGTATGGAATAAAATGGTGAATAAATTGAAAGAAAAGTTCATACCTTGTGATTATCAAATTAACCTAGTTCAGTGAATGCAAAGTTTGAGACAAAAAGATAGCTCGGTAAAGGAATATACTAAGGAATTCTATAGATTAGATATGAGATCTGGACATGATGAAGATGATGTGGAAAGAATTGGTAGATAATTGAATGGTTTGAGAGTTTCCATCCAAGAGGAAATTAGTATGGTCAAGTTGGAGAACATTGAAGAGGCTTATCAATTTACATTGAAGGCCAAGGAGAAATTGAACAAAAGACATGAAAAAAGGCAAAGAGGTCAAGGTGGTAGATTCCCTAGAGGAAGAGGTAGATCTAATGGTGAAAATGGTAGATTTGAACCAGAAAAGACAAATTTGGACAAAGGCAAGACCAACTGGAAAGGTGAAAGTTCATCTAGAGGTAGAGGCAGTAACTACCGAGGTGGTTATAGCAGAGGAATTTTTTGAGGAACTTGTTACAATTGTGGAGAAGAAGGACATAGATCTTTTGAATGTACATATGCTAGTAAGAAGGTTTGTAGTAGTAGAAATGATTTGGTGCAAGAAGAATCACCAAATGAACTTGAGAAAGAAAATAACTTGATGGTAAGGAGAGAAGTGTGGAATGAAAGCAAGAAGGAAGATCCGGTAAGGAAAATTTTGTTCAAGACTAGATATAGAGTTTCTGATAAAGTTTGGAAGGTAATCATTGATAGTGGTAGCTTGGAGAATCTAGCATCTGAAGAGATGGTTACAAAGTTGTAGTTGGAAAGGTTGGTACATCCAAACCCCTATCAAATTTCATGGATCAAAGATGAGCATACACTCCTGGTAAGTGAACAATGTTATGTGAATTTTAAGATTGGAAAGTACTATGATAAGGTGTTGTGTGATATCATGCCTATGGATTGTTGTCATATTTTGTTGGGTAGACATTGGCAATATGATATACATGCTATATATGATGGAAGATTGCATAAGTATACTATTGTGGTTGATGGAAAGAAACAAATCTTGTTACCATTGATGGAAGAACCTATTAATAATGTTTGCACATCTATGAAAGTTTTTTTGATGGAGGGAAGAAAGTTTGTTAACTCTTTGAAGAAGAATGATGTATGTTTTGTTGTGATCCCTAACAAATCGAGTAAGAAAAAGAGGATAATGTCCCTGAGGAGATTGATAAGTTACTCACTGAGTATAGTGATATCATTTCTAATAATGTTCCTGATGGTTTTCCACACAAAAAGAAGCATTGATCATTGTATGGATCTAATTCTTGGAGCTAGTTTACCAAATAAGGCACCTCATCGGTTGAGACCTACCAAGAATCAAGAATTGAACCGATAGATTCAAGAGTTGTTGGAGAAAGGTTTGATCAGAGAAAGTTTGAGTCCTTGTGCAATACCTATTGTATTGGCACCAAAGAATAATGGAGAATAGAGAATGTGTACTGATTCCAGAGAAATCAATAAGATAACAATGAAGTATAGGTTTCCTATACCAAGAATGGATAACATAATGGATAGTTTGACTGGAGAAAAGTATTTCACCAAAATTGATTTGAAAAGTGGGTATCATCAGATCAAAATCAGAGAAGGTGATGAATGGAATACTATTTTCAAGACAAAAGAAGGTTTATATGAGTGGTTGGTTATGCCCTTTGGTTTAACTAATGCACTGAGTACTTTTATGAGGATGATGAATGAAGTTTTGAAGAAATTATTGGGTAAGTTTTTTATTGTATATCTTGATGACATTCTGATATTCAGTAAGACTAGAGAAGAACATTTGTTGCATGTTAGACAAGTTTTGTAGAGATTGAAAGAGGAAAAGTTGATGATAAATTAGAAAAAGTGTTCATTCATGAAAGAGGAGATTGTGTATTTAGGATTTGTTATTTTAGTTGATGGTTTTAAGATGGATCCTGAAAAGGTTGAAGCTATTTTGAATTGGCCTACACTTATGAATGCTAGTGAGGTAAGATCATTTCATGGTTTGGCAAGTTTTTACCAAAAGTTCATAAGGAATTTTAGTTCAATATGTAATGCTATGACTGAAACTATGAGAGGAGACAAAAAAGAATTCAAGTGGACACATGGAGCTGACAAAAGTTTTGAGACTTTGAAGCAGAAGGTTGCTGAATTACCTATTTTGGCATTACTTGATTTCAGTAAAGTATTTCAAGTAGAATGTGCTGCAAGTGGAAGTGCAATTGGAGCTGTGTTGAGTCAAGAAGGTAAACCTCTTGCTTTCTTTAGTGAAAAGTTGAATGATGCTAGAAGGAAATATTCTATGTATGATCAAGAATTCTATGCTATTGTTCAAGCACTAAAGAAATGGAGACATTATTTGATACTGAGTGAATTTGTGTTGTATATTGATCATAAGGCTTTACAATATTTGGGTAGTCAGAATAAGTTGAATCAGAGACATATGAAATGGGTTGAGTATTTGCAGAGTTACACATTTATGATAAAGCATAAGATTGGAGTCACTATCTAAGTTGTTGATGCATTGAGTAGAAGAAGATCTTTGATGACCGAGGTGAAAATTGAAGCTCTTGATTTTGATGAGATGAGAGATTCTTATGAGTTTGACCCTAATTTTTTTGAGCCATGGAGAAAGTGTAGAGTACCTATTCAAGATCAACAAGATACTAAATGGGATGAATATTTTATTTAGGAAGGTATGTTGTTTAAAGGTATTCAATTGTGTATACTGAGAGGAATAATGAGAACTATTCTAATAAAGGAGAAACATAGTAGTGGTTTGGCTGGACATTTTGGTATTGATAAAACGTGGAATTTTCTTAAGGAGAAATACTATTGGCCATAGTTGTATAAAGATGTTCAGAAATTTGTGAAAAGTTGTGGAGTTTTTCAAGTTGAAAAAGGAGTAAGTCAAAATTCTAGATTGTATGTACCAAGTGTTGCTCCTGAGAAACCTTGGATTGACATCAGTATGGACTTTGTTCTTGGCTCACCGAAGATAGTAAGAGGTAATGATTCTATATTTGTTGTTTTGTATAGATTTTTTAAGATGTCACATTTTATACCATGTAGAAAGACATTAGACATAGTACATGTAGCAGATCTTTTCTTTAAGGAAATTGTCAGATTGCATGGATTACTAAGGAGTATTATCTCTGACCGAGACAGTAAATTTGTTGGTTACTTTTGGAAAACCCTTTGGAAGAAATTTGGCACTGAGTTGAAATATAGCTCTACATTTCACCCACAAACTAATGGACAGACTGAAGTTGTGAACAAAAGTTTGGGAAATATTTTGAGATGCTTAGTTAGAGACACACCGAGTAATTAGGATTATGTGTTGGCACAAGAAGAATTTGCATACAATAATTCAATGAATTGGAGTACTGGAAAGACACCATTTGAGATTGTGAATGGCACACAACTAAGAGGAATATTTGATTTGAGAGACATTGCTGATGAGAATAAGAGAAGTGTTGAAGGAGTAAAATTTGTTGAGTACATGAGGACATTGCATGAAGATGTGAAGCTAAATTTGGAAGACAGTAATCAGAAATACAAAGATAGAGCTGATAGATCAAGAAGACATAGAACTTTTGATATTGGTGATGAAGTGATGGTTCATTTGAAGAAAGGCCAATTTCTTGTTGGAACCTATGGGAAGTTGAGGATGAAAAAGTTTCGACCTTACAAGATTTTGAAGAAATTTGAAAGTGGAAATGCATATGAGATTGAGTTACCTGATGACATGGACATATCACTGATTTTCAACATTTCTTATTTGTATGAGTATCATGAACCAGATGAAGAAGTGATAGTACCGATAGAATATCCTAAGAAGCAGAATGAAGAAATTGAACAAATTTTGAAGGAAAGAGTTGGCAAGAGTACAAGAGGAAAACAATATATGGAATATCTAGTAAAGTGGAAGAATAGACCGATGGAAGATAGTTCTTGGATTTCTTAGTCTGAGTTGGATGCAGCTCAGAATAGACCTACCAAATGATTCAAAAAAACATTTCAAAATAACCCTAGGTGTTTGATGCAGGAGCATCTTGGGTCCTTGGCAATCCTGTGTCACCAAAAACATTTTGGAGTTTGTCTGTGTTGGTTGGTTCCTGCTTTGACTGAGTTGGTCGGTAGTTGGTTGATTTCCTTTGGTTACCAAGTGTGGTCGGTTATCTCCTAGGTGGTTGGTTATTTCACTGGCACTTGGTGTTTCTTATCTACTGCTCGGTTATCTTTGCTCACTGGCAGGTTTAGTTTTAGTTTCTATTGTGGCTGACTTGTGCATTTATGTTGGGTTGTAGATTTAATGTTGGAATCCATCATTGGGAAGCATTTTTTCCCAAATCTAACCATTCCTTTTGTTGATTGTGGATCTAAGGGCTGACTCAGTTCGGTAGACTCTTGTATAAATGTAGTTGTTTGGTGGTAGTTTAGGAGGAAGTTTTGGTAGAAGATATAAGATAGTGTTTTAGAGATTGTTGGTAGATCCTCTCATGTTTGAGGAGTTTTGTATTTCATTGTAATATCTAGCCCTAACTGAGAAGGCCTTACAGCCTGACATGTATCATTATAATTAATGAAATATATGGTTGATCTTGCATTCTCTCTCTCACTGTTTGTATTTGTTTTCTTCTGCATGTGTTGAGTAGGCTTGAATCATTAGGGTGTGCCATTGTTTGGCCCCTCTTGGCCCCTACCTTGCATCAAAAAGTGTCTGATCTATATCTTGACAAATCAATCCCCACAATGCCACAGATATCTCTCAAGGCATGTACTGAGAGTAGCTTGAAGGACTACATGAAACTAGAGTTGAAAACATTCAGGGCTAAGATGTAGATGAGGTTCAAATTTCCAGAGAAGATAGTTGAAAAGTATAAGGACACTATTTTTTTAATGGTTGAGACTGACACAACTTGCATGGAGGCAGTTTAACCAAGGACAAAGTGGATTCATCCACTAGGATATGAAGTACAAGAGCCTATTCTAGAGGCTTATGCTCAAGATCTTTTGTTAGCACCTAAAGACCCTAATGAGCCTAGATGGGGAGCTTATGAGGAGAAAACAAGAGAAGTTGATGCAATGTTAAAGAACACAACAATAAAAAGGAAGGTTTCTAAGGTTACCTCAAAGATCTTGAGAATTCATGGAGTGTCTCAAGTAGACGTAGACAAAGAAAGGGAACAAAATATTGCTTTGGAATTAGAGAGTGTAGATGCAACAAAGGTAGAATCAGATGATCCTAAGTTGAAGATAGAAAAATCTGATGATCAGAAGGGTAAAATTGATATTACTCCTTCTGCGCCCAAGGAAACCATTGACCTTACTACTCCTCCTTAGTACAAGGCAATGCCTAAGAGGAAGAAAGAGATCAGCATTGGTCATCCATCCTCGAGAGTAACAAGGAATAGAAAGAACACAAAAGCACCTCCTGAAGTAAGTTTCAAACCTAGTCTTAGTGTGCTAAGTGCAAGAATAATTGATGAAGGCAAAATTAATCAAGTAGAAAAGTTCTATGAGAAATATAGTGAGATTGACAAATTAGAGATACACAAAATGATTTTCAAATACATGTTGAAGTTCAAGAAGATAGTCTTGGAACTAAAGACCATGATTCCTGATAATGTATGGAACATCTTAGAATTCCAAAAGAGACAAGCTATTGAAGAATATCTAAGGATAAGGGAAAATATTCTAGATGATACCCTTCTAGTATGTTCCTTAGAAGAGAAATCCTTTTTGTTAGACTTGGTGAAGCCACATCTTAGAACTTTACACATTATGGACAAGAACTATGAATTAGTTACAAAGGAAATAAAGAAAGCCTTTGAGAAGGTATTTATGAATAGGCACATGTATCCATCTACTGCGCCTATAGCACAAGTACCCACAATGGTTTCCAAAGAGTCAGAGACCATCAATTTACAATCTACAGGTCCACAAGATTTAGCACATATAGTTAATACATCCATAGAGGTAGAGAAGACCACGCCAATGATAGAGACACCTAAGGATGATTCTATCTTTATTGACAATGTGAAAGTTACTATGGCGGCCACAAACATGGATCTGGACAAGTTTGAAGAGGCATTTGTAAGCACTCAAGAAGCTAAGAACTTGTGTAGTAACACTCCTCCCACTCATCAAGAAGAAATACTGATTGAGGATATAACAGATGAAAAGAAAGAAGAAAAGATGGAAGAAAAGAAAGAAGAAGGAAAAGAAATAGAAAAAGAAAAAGAATTAGAGAGAAATGAACCATGAGCTGAAGTGATCAAGGTAAAAGAGGAAGTTATGGATAGTACTCCTATCACTCCACTTCCTTCAGCAGCATTGTTGTCAAGTTTGACACCTGACACAACCAATTTGGATTCATGGGGAAAAGAAGACCTGATTAAGTTCAACGTCTTCGCTATGGAGAAGGCCAAGGAGAAAAAAGTGATGAAGAATCCCCTCCTTGTAGAGTCAGTGAACATCCTACACAACTTGTTACCAGTAGACAAGAAAGTGTCCAAGGTACACTCCATTGATGATGTGAGTGTAGTCATTTCTTAGTTCAAGAGTAATTTCTCTAACTTGGAAGAATCTGCATCCCTAGTTGTAGAAGAGAAGTATTTGAAGAAAAGGCTTAGTGAATTAGTTAGCAATTTTATAATTGACCTAAGCTCACTAAAGACTGGTCAAGCATCCTTGAAGGAGTTTGCAATAAAGGGCAGAAAGATCATTGCCAACTATATGAACTAGGACAAGTTGACTGGTGATCTATACAAGAAGATTCAAGAGGTAGAAGCCATGATAGACATCATAAGGAAATCAATGGAAGATCCATCTATTGATGTGAACATGTGTAATAATGTCTACCAAGGACAGATAGATAAGATTGAGAAAGTAGAAAAAGAGATGACCAAGATAAGGGCTAGGTAAACTCAGCTAAGGAATGCTCTTGCACCCTCATTAGACATACTTAATCAAAATATCAAGGAGATCAATGCCACCATGGTGACATATGATCAAGGTCCTAGCATAGGTTTGGAGAAGATGGAGAACATACATTATGCATTATGCGCCCATCTCTAGATTGTGAATTCACTGATCACATTTTGGAAGAAGGAGATCCAAAACCTCCAGATAGCATATCTGGATGTTTTATCATAGTAAGTAGTTGTATATATATTTTTGAAGAACCTTTTTCATTAATTTCAAAGGGGGAGTATGTATAGAATATGGTTATAGTTATGTATAGGGAGATATAAGACACAAGTTTTTTTGTATTAAGGAATAGTTAGCAACTTGGCCATATTCCTTTGTTTCCATCAATGACAAAGGGGGAGATTGTTGGAAAGTTGGCTATACTAGTGTATATGACTTATTATAGTGTTTTCATTATGGCAAAAAAGTCATATAGTAGTTTGGAGTCAGCACACTTGATGTGAAGATCATAAATCAGCTAAGTGTTGAAGACTGGACAGTATACAGAGTACCTAAAGCTCAGAGCATCAGCACACATGCATACGACCAAGTTATGGTATGCACCCTAGAAGATAAGTTGGTTAGACTATATTCATACTTATTTTATGAGTTCATGATTAGATATGCAAGTATGCTAAAGTTACAGACAATTGAAGTTACGCAGCCAGTGTGTGCGAGAGAAGAACAGAGTAAGCAGTCGACTGTTAGCATTTTGATTTGTGGTTATATTCTAATGTTTTAAAGGCTATGCACCTATTGTAATTAGGTTTCCTACATGTAAATATGTTTTTTTCTAAACATGCTTGAGACAATTCAATTGGAAGCGTTGTATGTAATTGGTTAAAGGGCCGACCTAGTTGTTTGTCTTGTATGTGCATATAAATATGAGATGTGACCATTGTAACAAGTATGGAAGTTGATATAGAGTTGTGATAAGTAGAGAAGAAGTATGAAAAGATTCTATAAGATTTATTAGAGCTTTTCAAGAGGTCAAAGCATCAACACATCAAAGGAACTGATCAAACAAGCAGTGTCATAGTGACAGTTCATCCAATAGATATAGTGTGTATCTAAGATCAGAAGGTTGCAGCCTTCACAACTTGAGAAGTGAGCTCTAGGATAGCACATCCACTCCCCTAATAGGGACTATTTTAAGAGACTCCTAATAGGGTCTGACCCTTAACAAGGTCTATTGTACTTAATACATTGTAAAGCAACTCCTAACAGGGTTAAGGATCTTCTAACAAGGATCATAAAACACTAGTATAGAATATTAGTGGGTGTCAATTCCCACCGGGGTTTTTACCTATTTGGGTTTCCCCATAGCCATATTGGTGTTATGTGTTGATTTCATGTTTCATGTTTATTTGGATGTTCATTTCAGTACTTAAGCATTTAAGTTTAGTTTAAAGATTAAGTGAAAAGTTAAAATACAGTGAACACTGATTCACCCCCCCGCCTCTTAGTGTTCCCATTCCTAAAAGCTTCTTCAAAATTCACCTACCTACTATGAAGCCTTGAAAAAAGCTCTAACAACTCTTCCTTCTCCCCCTCCTAATCAAGAGAACATCAATAAATTCTTACAATGCATGCATGCTACCCCTGGTGCTCCTGAAATTGTATTTACTCAAAAGGATTTACCTTCTAAAGAAGTTCAGAATCAAAATCATGCTCTTATGGTTGTTGTTACTATCAATAAAAGTATCATTTGTAGGACCTTTATTGATAATGGATCTGGGCTTAATGTTTGTAGCATGGACATTCTCAAAGCAATTAAATCCGATCTTTCAACTATTCAACCTTATAATGTTCCTAGACATGGTTTTGATAACATTGTTAAGAACACTTTAGGCATCATTACCTTACCTATCAAAGTAGGTACAATCATCCTAAATACACCTATTCATGTTATGCTTGGGCCTCTCAATTATAACCTTCTTTTGGGTAGACCTTGGTTGCATGAGATGCATGCTATCCCTTCCACCCTTCACTGTAAAGTCAAGTTTATACATAGCAACATGATGTATACACTTCATGCGGATGATGTGCCTAATCCTTGTCTGAATATTCAAACCTGAACTACTCCTATTCCTAATATTAATCCTTCTTCCTCTAATTCTCTTCTTGGTGATGATTGGGGAACCTTAGATTTTATACCTACCTTTATTGGAGAGTATAAGGTTTCTGATCTAGATTTTATGAAGCAACAAAGATAGTTTGAACAATGAGTTTTTACTTCTACTTCTAATACCCTTCATAATAACTTTGTTTCTTCTTCTACCCATAATGAATCTATCAAACCTACTAATGATGACATAGTGACTACTAAAGTTCCATTGACTCCTTCTGATATGGCTTCTTGTTATGGTCTTGTTTATCATTTCCTAGTTAAATAAGGATTTAATGGTCAAGTATGTGGTAAACATAACCATGGAATTAAAATACCCTTACAAAATGGGAGGTATGAGCATTCTTATGGATTGGGATTTAATCCTCAACAACAAATCAATGTTAACAACATTTCAAATAACACTTTAAACATGATGAACCGATCAATGAATTTGACCAAGAATTTCTTTTGCCTAAACTCCTTCATGCTAAGATGATTACTAGACCTAAATGCAAAAATAAATGTAGTCCACACTTAAAGACTCTTCCTTTTTGTTTATATCATAGATTTCATGATCACTCTAATAATGAATGTCAAGCTTTAGATTATAAGATTAGACAGCTCATTGATAGTAAGGTTATTTATATATCATGTGGCAATGAGTTGTATTTCAATCCTATTTTCTCTAAATAACATTTATGTTCCTATTATGGAGCTCCACATTATGTAGACAATGTTAGCCTAATCTTTGGGGGCTCATTGTCTTGTCTAGTGTTGTGAGCAATATAATAGGTCCCCTTCCATCTTTGTTCCTACGCTTGGGGTGCAAGGATGCCATCTCCTTCCTTTCTATCTTTCTGAGATCCACTTTTCCCTTGGTTAAGTAGTATCTATCTATTATGTGATATCTAAGCATACATGAAAATTGTGGTTTACATTGAGGATCTATGTCCTTGATGATAACCTATTTTTGTTGTTTGACATTGGGTTTCCATGGTTGATAAATCTGTCACCTTGGAAGCTGAACAATGTTCTATCCCTCACAAGGGTTACTTTTTCACTTCTTGCATGATATCTCTTTGCATTCATCCCTTCCATGGCCTCACAGGAGCTATGACATTCTTGGCTTGGACTGGGTGTTGTCTATGGATATTGTCTTGATGATGATGAAGGCTTTATCCTTGTTCTTTTCTTTCCTTAACATGTCAAAATAGTATGTTTTTCCCATTTTAAGGAGGGGGGCATAAATATGGCCTCCCTCGTTCTATATTATGCATTTTTGTTCTAACCTTTTATTTTGCAGCATGTTAAATCCTCTGAAGGTAAAGCACATAAGTTGCTAAATATTGAAGAGACATGCATTTCCAATTTCAAATATGCTAAATCCTTAGACGGTAATGCACATAAGTTGCTAAATCTTGAAGAGATGCACATTTCCAATTTCAAATATGCTAAATCCTCTGAAGGTAACACACATAAGTTGCTAAATCCCAAAGAGATACATATTTTACAAATGTATTCTATGGTGATATAAGGATATGGATCCATGGGTACTTCATAAAAGCCATCAAAAGATGCACTACATACATGCACAAAGCCACCAGAAGGCACACAACTTTATGAGGTGACTATCAAGTGTTTCTTTGGTGGGCCATCCTATTCTTTTTGTGGTTCACAGTGAGATACACACATCTTACTAGGTGAGCTAGCCACTCCTCTCTCTCCTTTTCTCTCTTTTTCTAGTGATGTCTCTCTTATTGTAATCTTGGAGTTGACGAAGACTTGAGTCCCTTAGGGCTTGAGGATTCCTTTTTCCCTTTCATTTCAATAAGATTGTATTTTTCTTTGTGATCTCCTTTACCAAGAGTTTGCATCGAGTCCATACTCTTGCTAAAGTGGGGGCTTAATGTATCATCTTAAAATGGAAGCACTTCCATGTTAAGAATGTTTGGCCCTTCGAGTAAGTGATTTGGGGTCATCTTGAATGCCTTGAATGGGTATTTGACTTGGATCTAACTTTTTCCCCTATTCTACCCTATTTTCCACTTCTTCCTGACATAATTATGGCATCCTGAATTGTAAACTTGAGATTCTTGACCTTAGGGTCAAGGTTGACCTCTTAGGTCAAGGTCAACCTTGACACTAACCTAGGTCAAGGTCGACCTCGACCTTGACCCTAGGGTCTGCGATCTTCAGGGTTAGGTTCCAGTTTCAGATTTTCATCAAAATTATATCTTTTCCCTCTTTGGGGCCACTATTTCTTGAGTTAAGTGTCAAATTATCAAATTAATATTTGAGGTGGACCTTTCTCGAGATTTGTATAGGATTCCTAACTTATTATTGGAGGTTATCCTTTCTCAAGTTTTGTGCCTAATGCTCAAATTAACTTTGGGGTTGGTCTTACCTCAAATTTTGTGACAAGGCTCTTAAATAATTATTTTTATTTCTATATTAAGGGTGGTCCCCTTCTAGAGTTTTGTGTCAAGACTTTAATTTAATTTCCTCTCCATGTGTACCTCTCTAGAGTTTTTTGTCATGGACCCTTAATTATTATTTTCTATGTGGCCTCTCTAGAAGTTTGTGCCCCAGACCACTATAAAAGGGAGCCTTCCTCTCTCATTTTATCCATCCATTATCAAGAGAAAGATCTCTCCATAAAGTTTTGGAATCAAGCATCCATCTTCAAGCATTCAAGCATTCAATTCATCAAGGGGATCCATTAGTAGCCATTGAAGGATTGAAGCTCTATGGAGCCCTCTTGTTGAAGATTCATCCTTTCAAGCCTCTTCCTAATCCAAGATCCATTCAAGATTGGTGTTGAAGATCTAAAGAAAATTGATTTGAGACATCCTACATTCAATTATACATTCATTTGGAGCATCTATACTTGTGGATTCAAGGATTCGAATCCTTAACAAGGGTTTCAACATAAGCAAGGTGAATTGTTCCATTTACTTTGTTTATTCCAGAAATTTCAATTCAATTTAAAGGTTTATTCCTAAATTGGGGTTTGACTAAGGCAAACCCCTCCCCCCCCAAAAAAAAACCATTTTTCTTGTAGGTACAAGTGCAGGATGGCAAATTAAAGTGCAGATCTAGATACCCTTTTCGTCAAACTTTTTGTTAGAGCTTTGCAGGTCAAGGTCAACTTTTTAGATCAAGGTCAACCTTGGGTCAAGGTCAACTTTGTCTACCTAGGTCAAGGTCAACCTATCATTAGATCAAAAAAAGATTTCTAGGTTTTGTAGAGCTTGCAGTTTTGGGTCAAGAGTGCAATAATCAATAGTTTCTAAGACTGTTTGACAAGGTTTTCAGCCGATTCTTTTTTGGAGGTAAGTACCTTTATTTCTTCATTTCAATATTAATCATCTACATTTACATCCCATATCATTATAATTTCATGTATGTGTAAAATATTGGTTTTGGGATCTCTTTTATGTGCAAACCATTGTCCTAGGACCCTATCCATATTTTATATCATACAATCAGTATAAGCATGAAGTACAAAACTATCATTCTTATCATACCACATGCCATATTCAATTCTCCCTTTTAGATATCTAAATATCCTTTTTACAACAACTAGGCATGTCTCCTTTGGCTCTGCCTGATATCTAGCCACAATTCCAACAACATTAGCAATATCTGATCTGGTATGAGTCAGATATCGTAATCCTCCAACCATTGATCTATACTTAGTCTAAAAAACATATTGAGTCTCATCATTACATTATAGCTTATTATCATCACCATGGGTGTTCCTACTGGTTTACAGTCTTCCATTCCAAACTTCTTTAGCATTTCTTTGAGATTTTTAGTTTGAGAAATAAAGATACCATTCTCATTTTGAATTATTTGCAATCCAAGAAAGAATTTCATTTCACCTATCATGGACATTTCAAATTCATTTTCCATCTCCTTAGAGAATTTATTTCATAACTTAGCATTGCCTCTAAAGATAATATCATCAACAAAAACTTCAATTATCACAACTCCATCTTCGCTAGTTCTTAAGTATAAATTGTTGTCAGCATTACCTTTTCTAAATCCAAGGTGAAGTAAGTATTTGTCCAACCTTTCATACCAAGCCCTTGGAGCTTTCTTTATTCCATACAGTGCCTTCTTCAACTTGTTTACCATGTCTCTATCTTCAGATAGGGGAAATCCGTCTGAATGTTCTATGTATACTTCTTCTTCAAGATCCCCATTCAAGAATGCAGATTTCACATCCATCTGATACACCTTGAATTATTTATGTACAACATAAGCCAAGACCATTCTCACTACCTCTATTCTAGAAACAAGAGAAATTTTTTATTCAAAGTGTATGCCTTCTTGCTGTGAATATCTCTTACACACAACTCTTTTTTTGTTTCTTACAACAATTTCTTCTTCATTCATGTTGTTTCTGAAAACCCATTTTGTTCCTATTACATTTTTGTTTTTAGGTCTAGGAACCAATTCCCAAGTGTTATTCTTATTTATTTGATCTAACTCTTCCTTCATAACATTTATCCAAGATTCATCTCTACATGCTTCATCTGTATTATTTGGTTCAACTTGAGAAATCAAACAAATTTCTTCTCTAGCTTTTGATCTAGTCATTACTCCTTGATTAGAATCACCAATAATTTGATTTTCAAGATGGTTATTCTTTACATACCTCAGATTCTTAGGAACCTCAGTATAATCACTTGTGTCAACATCATAAGTCTTTTTTTCACATTCTGCCTCAACAAGTTCTTCTTCTTCTACAACACCAGTAGCCTCTTTAATCTCTATAATCTGATTACTATCATACATTCTTTCTTGTATCTGAAACTTTTCATCTATCCTTACATTGTTACTTTCAATCATCTTTCTTAATCTTAGATTGAAACATTTTTAAGACTTTCTCTTGGTAGAGCAACCAAGAAATATTCCTTGAGCACTTCTAGCATCAAAATTTCCCATCTCATCATCTCTCTTGATATAACACTTACTACCAAATATTCTAAAGTATTTTACAGTAGGAGTATGATCAAACCATAATTCATAAGGAGTCTTACTTGTACCTTCTCTGATTTGAATTCTAGTCAATGTATACACTGTTGTCCCAATAGTCTCTCTCCAATGTACATGAGATACATTTCCTTTAAGCAACATTGTCCTAGCAGCATCAAGTATAGTTCTTTTAATTAAATGTAGCTTAGGATAAAGTGATTTTATTATTTAATTAAAAGATTTTTTTTATTTAATTAAAAGGGAGCATGTTCTCTTAATTAAATAAAACTTAGGATAAAATGATCAAACCTTAGGAAATATTAAAATAATTGAATTAATTACAGTTTGATCAAAGAAATTGATTTAAATTGAAAATATTGCAAAGCATTGATTCAGAAAATTGATAATTGATGAATGGGGGCCCAAAGTCTAGGCGACCATTTTAGGGTGCATACATTTTCCCCTCTTTGACTAATGTGTGATCTTCATGGGAACACATGTAGTCAAAGAATGAAGTTGAAATGTGAGATCGATTTGGGATCAAAAAACAACCCAAACGTGTGATCAATGGACAAGAACACATCAGGACAAAGATAAGCTGATTGAAAAAGACAAGGCCAACACCTTGTAAATAGGTAATTATCAAGTCTCAAGCAAGGTTGCCCCAAGTGAAGCAATTGATAGGATTGATAAAGCTGAATCAAAGATTGAAGTTTGATAGGTACTACCCCCTCATGATTGAAATTTAAATGAGATAGAGGAGAAATAGTAAATTGATAAATTTGAACAAATCGAACTAAAGATAAGGTTCTTGATGAAAGATGAAAGATATAAGGATCACAGAAACAAGGTAGATCATCAAGAATGAAATATTATGCCCCAAGGTTGAATTAGAAGAAAATATGTGGGGTGAAAGAAAATGGAAGATCCAAATTTGGAAGAGGTGAAAAGAAATGGAGAGAAGAAAGAGAATTTTCCTCAAGAAAGAGAATGCCCCAAAATCAATCAATTGTTAAGATAGGAAATTTTGATTGAGATCATGAAAGAAGATAAGGAAATGAAGATCAAAATGTGACCATAGTTGATTAAAAGTCCAAAAGAAAGATGAAGGAAAACCCTCTCCAACTCATAATGCAGCCTAAAAATGCATATTATCATGAAGTCTAACAATGCAAGCCACATAAAAATGTAAAGGTGTACTTGCAATAGATCAATTGTAACATAGGATTTTGTGTTCATCATTCATTAGAGAATGTTAAGGAACTTATTTTCATCATTGGACCATTATTAGCGGACATCAGAAAATCACACAATCATCACTAGTCACAAGCACAACTATGAAGATATGAATGTGATTTATATCGGATTGGAATGTGGAAAGATTCTAACATAAGCATCAAAGACATAAAAGTCAAGATGATGTCAATGTTAGCTTACCCAATTTCATGTAGCAAAACCATGCTCGCATCAAGGCATAGATGCCAGGATGACCATAAGAACGGTTGTGCAAAAATAGTCAAGGATGATGCCTCAAATATCCTAAGTGTTTCAAGGGAACAACAAGAGACACTCCAAAGATTCAAGACCATACCCACAAGTAGAAAGAAAATAAAAACATGCCCCATGTCCCAAGTCTTGTAGCTATGCATCCTAGAATGACTTATTAGTCAAGGACACTCAATGAAAATCAATAACAGTCAGCACACAAAGAAAATATCATGACATATCTCAAGAATTAAGTGTTGTGTTTAAAAATTTAAGTGTGTTAACTGATATTGAGTTCTGAGGATAAGGATCGAATGCTTGCAAGTAGGTAAGATCACATGACTAAACTTGGTAAGACCAAACCAAGAAGTGTTGAAAAACACTTGATGACAGGGGTTGTGTTGAAAAACACAGTTGGGGTGGTGTTGAAAAAACTATTTGTGAGGTTTCCTAAAGACTAACACATCCAAGAGACCAAAGCTAACACATTTATGCCCCCTAGACAAAGAAAAAGACCAATTCCAAACCAAGGCAACAAGGACAAGGCATGATGGAGAAAGGCTAAGTGTTGAGGATGCATGCTAAGAAACAAGGGTGCAAAGGCCTCAAGTAGCACTTGTTTCCAAGTTTTCACCACTTGGATTTTATTGCAATTTTTTTTTCATGACTTTTTATAATTTTTTTTGTATTTTTGCTACCAAGGCGCATGTTTCCAGATTTTCACCAAGGCACTTTTTTTTTTTTTTTTTAATAATTTTTTTTGGTATTTTTAGAATATATAATTTTTTTGAGATACATCAAAGCACCTATTGCTATATTTTCACTAAGATGATCATTTTTTCAGGACATTTTCAGATTTTTAGAATTTTTGACAATATGTCATTTTTTTGGATTTTTTCAGGATCAATAAGTATGTACAAAGGATGCCCCTAGAGAGAATGGGCATCAGGGATAGAACTTATTCAGGTGAAAGACATTGATAGGATTAGGGAGCTGATCTCCCTCTTCATTAGATAATAAATAAGCATCTATCCCAAAAGTTGTTGTAATGACGTAAGGTCCAAGCCAATTAGGTTCAAATTTTCCCTTTTGATCTATGTGCTGCTGGTTCTTAGGATTTTCACATAGGACAAGATCTCCCACTTGGAATTCCCTAGGGTGAACCTTTCTGTTGAAGGATTTGGACATGCACTTTTGATAAACCCTCATGTGGTCAAATGATGCTTGACATTTCTCATCTATAAGTTCTAACTCTTGAAGTCTCATGGCGCGGTAGTCTTCATCTGTAACTAGACCTTTGAGGGAAACTCTAAGTGAAGGAATCTCAAGCTCTAAAGGTAACACTGCTTCAACACCATATGTAAGGGCAAAAGGAGTAGCCCCAGTAGGAGTATGAATACTCATTCTATAAGCCCACAAAGCCAAATTTATCTGTAAATGCCAATCTCTACCATTCTTATGAACTGTTCTATGTAGGATTTTAAGAATGGTTTTGTTTGATGCCTCTGCTTGACCATTTCCTTGCGAGAAGTAAATGGATGACCAATGTTGATTAATCTTGAATTTCTTACAAAGTTTTTTAAGGTCCTATTTTTTGAACTGACCTCCATTGTTAGTGATAATCTCAGAAGGCACCCCATATCGACAGATGATATGGTTCAGAATGAATAGAGAGACTGTCTTGCCCGAGGCAATAGAAAGTGGGACAAATTCTACCCATTTAGTGAAGTAATCAGTAGCAATGATAATAAACTTGTGTCCACCTAATGAGTTGGGATAAATCTTCCCAACAAGATCAAAGGCCCAGCGCTGAAATGGCTAGTGAGATATAGAAGGAATGAGCTCCCTGCCTGGAGCATGTATTAGGTTACCATGTTTTTGATACTTTTCACATGATTTTGCAAAAGCTACTGCATCAATCTGCATTGTAGGCCAATAGTACCCCACCCTAAGAAACCTTTGGGCCATGAAAAGACCATTGTAATGTCCCCCATAGATGCCCTCATGAATGTCAACTAACACTTGGTTGGATTCTTCCTTTTCTAAGCATCTAAGAAGTGTTCCATCTAGACCCCTCCTATACAAATCACTAGAGATAAAGGTATGGCGAGAGGCATTTTGGGTAAGGTTTCTGCATTTAGATTGGTTAAAGGTCTTAGGGATAATGCCATCATGAAGGTATGAGTAAATGGCACCATAATGGGATGACTCATGACCAACAAGGGTACAAATAACATGGCTTTCTTGGGAGTCATAGATAGGGTGATGTAGCTCTTCCACCAGGAATTCAAATTTGGACTCATGTTTCTCTAACTAAAGGAGTGAAGCAAGTGTAGCCATAGCATTAGTTGCTTTGTTTTCTACTCTAGGGATTTGTTGAAATGTGACAAATGTGAAGTATCATTTCAAGGAATAAACCATTTTCTTGTAAGGTACCAGTTTCTCATCTTTTGTTTGATATTGTTCATTGAATTGGTTGATTATCAACTATGAATCCCCATATATGTGTAGCTCTGTGATTCTCCATTCTATGGCCATTTTAAGTCCATTTGTTAAAGCTTCATGCTCAGCAATGTTGTTTGTACATGTGAATACTAACTTGTAAGACTTAGGAATCATGTACCCATGAGGAGAAACAAACAACACACCAGCTCCTAAACCATTTTACATAAAGGATCCATCAAAGAACATCTTCCATGTTCTTTCAGTCATATACATGAGGTGCTCATCTGGGAAGTCAACTTGAATAGGTGCATTATCTTGTATTGGGAAATCAGCCAATTGATATGCTATGGCTTTTCCTTTTATGGCTTTACGTTCAATGTACTCTATGTCAAACTCTGAAAGGATCATCATCCATTTAGCAAGTCTACCTATGAGGGAAGCCTTACCGAGTAGATACTTGAGTGGATCAATTTTTTTTATGAGGTGTATTGTGTGCACAAGCATGTAATGTCACAACTTTTGGGAAGCAAACACAATTGCAAGGCAAGCTTTCTCAATGCTGGTGTAGTTAACCTCATATGAAACAAGAGTACGAATATTGTAGTATATTGCTCTTTCTTTCCCATTGTCATCAAGTTGAGCTAGTAATGCCCCCAAGGAAGATTTCATCACTGAAATGTATAGAATATAGAATAAGTAGTTTCCCTAGGATAGGAGACATTAAAATAGGAGGATTTGCCAAGTATTTCTTGATTTGATCTATGCTCTTTCGACAATCCTCATTCCAAACACATTTGACTCCTTTGTGTAAGTTCTTGTTGAAAGGTTGAGCTCTATCTACCAACTGTGAAATGAACCTCCTTATGGATTGAAGATGTCCTTGAAGACTCCTCATTTGACTAATATTTGAAGAATCGTCATTTGACTAATATTTCTAGGAGGTGGCATATCTATGATTGTAAGTTCTTGTTGAAAGGTTGAGCTCTATATTGCTTGGACTTTTTTAGGGTCTACCTCTATTCCTTTTTCTAAAATGATGAATCCTAGAAGTTTTCCAGAGGTGACACCAAATGCACACTTCTTAGGATTTAACCTTAATTGAAATTGCTCCATGCAATCTAGAATGACTTCTAAATCATCTAAGTGTGTGTCTCTTTTCTTACACTTGGCCAAGGTGTCATCCACATAATCTTCCATCTTTTTATGCATCATGTCATGAAAAATGGTTGTCATAGCTTGTTGATACTTGGCTCCTGCATTTTTTAATCCAAAAGGCATAACATTCCAACAATATGTACCCCATGCACAAGTGAATGCAATCTTTTCTTGATCTCCAGGAGCTATCTTAATTTTATTGTATCCAAAAAAACCATCAATCAAGGAATAAATCTCATAACCTGCAGTCATGTCCATTATCATGTCTATATTGGGGAGTGGAAAATCATCCTTTGGGCATGCTCTATTGACATCTATAAAATCTATGCAAATTTGAATGGATTTGTAATGTTTGGAAACTGGTAGAATATTTGATATCCATTCAGTGTAGTCAATAGCTCTTATGAATCCTACACCAAGGAGTTTTTCTAATTCTGCTTTGACTAGAAGAGCTATGTGTGGATGCATCTTTCTCAATTTATGTTTGACTAGTTTTACACCTGGAGCTATGGACAAGTGATGAATGAGAAGATTAGTGTCCAACCCTAGCATATCTAAGTAAGTCCATGAAAAATTGATCTTTTTCTGTAAGAACTTAGTGTAAGCTTCTTTTTCTTGTGGTGACAAGGACTGAGCCAAGTGTACTATCTATGGAGCCTCATCTGTACCCAAATTGACTAGTTGTGTTGGCTCAACAAGCACCGAAGATCTTTCTTGAAAGTAACTAGGGAGATGATCAAGTACCTCATCCTTAGGCACCTCAGAGAGGTTTTCACCCTTGGATATGTCATTTATTTTTACTTTTTTTGGTTCTAACACCGCCACATAGTGGTTTTCACCATTGAAACTCTTTTTCTTTTTTTATTTTCTTTTTATTTTGTGACTAAGGTACTTGATGTCTGGCTCTATCATGCTGGTAGCTAGTTCACTGGTGGAAGAGACTACAGGTTCAATGGCATTCAAGTAATAGGTTATCTCATAGTCATTTTGGAATGTTAAGAGCTTAGGTTCTTGATAGCATTGGGACTAATAAATGAGGTTAGGATGAGCAAGAGGTAATTCAATGAATGGTTCAAGGTTATGAATGAAAATAATATCATCTCTGGTGATCAAAGAGTCAGAGTCCATCAAGTATCCTTCTAAGCTACCCAAATCAAGATTCATCCTAATAAGAGAAGAATTGTCCACTAAGGCAACATGTGGGTTCAAATCCTCTAATCCTACACATGACTCATCAGCTACCTTGGGTTGAGAACTATAAGTATGGATGACATCAACATCCATGTCAATTGTGGAAGAATCATAGAGAGAGTCCCATTCATACTCATGTGAATCTATTTCTGAATCCCGACTAGGATGTTTACACCATGAAGGTTTGGGACATCTTGATGTGGAAGTTCTAACATCTTCAAGGGTAACATCTCTCTCCATCAAATGAACAATATTATTTCATTGACATTCTTTTATGGGATCTTCTACATCTGATTCATCTTGTTCTAAGGTTGCAACTATCGCATGAGAAACTAGATTATCTGGATCTCCCCAAAGGAGATTAGTGGAAAGGACCCAATCTTCACACATATCTTTTTGATATGTCAAATTAGGTAGGTATTTCAATTCATCTTCACTATCCAACTCATCAAGGATAGGAGCAGTGCTCTTGTTATGATTTGCAAATCCTAGGCCAACCGTCTTCTTAGAACTACATCCAAAAAGAGCATGATTAAGAGGTTCAGCTCTAGCATCCAATATGTGACTAAGAGGGCCATGTCCAAGATAACCCATCTATTTGAAAAAAGTATACCCTCTTCCATAAGCCTTAGGAGAGGGAGAGAAGTTCTCATTGTGCATGTATTTATCTTCTCTATAAATCAGTCTTTAATAGCCACCTCTTCTTTCTCATCTTGAATAGGCACTAAGGACTCTACAAATGTGCCAAATAAATTCATAGCTAAAGAGGAAGGTCTCATTTCTTGTGAAGGTTTTCCATAAGACCTAGGTGAAACTGGAAGCTTTGTAAAAGATTTAAGTTGATACCCCCCTACACCAAGGTCTACTAACTTGAACTTGTCTTTGCATTCTGATAAGATTGCATTAAAGTCTTCTGCTTCTCTATTGAGAGGAACATGAGTACTTTCTGAAATTGAGTTAACAGATAATGTGCTATCCCCATGTATACAAATTTCTACTCCATTGTAGGGGAACTTAACACATTGATGGTAGGTAGACGACACTACTTGCATATCATGAATCCATGGTCTACCAAGTAATATATTGAGGACCAGCATCAATAATTTGAAACAAAATATCCTTCTCAATAAGGCCAATCCTAACAAGAAGGATGACCAACCCTTTGGAAATTCTTTCTATCTCATCATAGGCTTTGATAGTGATCTTTCTGGTATCTATGACTTGTTCAGAATAACCCAATGCCTTCAAAAGACTCAAGGAACAAATATTAATCCCAACACCCTCATCTATCAACACACACCTAACACGGGTTTTGTGGATCATGACTTCAATATGAAGGGCAAGATTGTGTGGGTGGCTCAAAGCTTTATCATCATCCTCTGAAAAGGTAAGGTAATGAAGGTTGGTAATATGGTCAACCATGGTCTGGAATTGGTCAACATCTAAGTTGTTAGGAACATTCTCTACGCGCAAAGTATCCTCAAGGACTTGCTTGTGTCTCGCGGATAACTCTAAGAGCTCAAAGATGAAAATCTAAGCTGGGGTTCTCTGCAACTAATCAAAAAGATTATAACTCATTTTAGGATTAACTGTTGGTTTTGAGGTGACATTCTTGGATGCCACTTGCTTTGGTTTACTGGGTTGACTTAAACTAGGTCCTCTAATGACAACAGGACCTTGACTTCATGTGACAACATTGAGAGCTTGGGATGACATTCTAGAGTTAGGGCCACTTAGCACCACAACAAGTTCTTCATCAAAGATAGGAGGAGAGTCCATGTCTAGATCATAACCATAGGGATCTTTATTTCTCATCATATTGACATTTTCTTCCATAACTTCAAGCATGTTGACAACATTCTCCATAGCTGTGTAAGTGTAATTGATCTCAGCCTTGCCATTCTTAGGTTTAGAGGTTTCCCCCTTCTCATACTTGGGCAAAGGTTCTTTGAAAGCCTTATGATTAGCATTGGTGTTCAACCCATCTATCTGAAGTTTTCCATTCTCAATGAGATCTTGGATGATATGTTTAAGTTTCCAATAGTTTTCAATATTATGTCCAATGCCATTATGAAATTTGGAGAAGGCTTTCTCATCCCACCAATGTGGCTTAACATTAGGTATATGATGCCTTGCTAGATCTTGAGGATGTGCAAGGTTGTTGGCAATGAGTGTTTTGAAGACATCCTCATATGAATCACCAAGTTTTGCAAACTGGCGCCTCTCTTTCTTGGGCTTATCTTGATATCTTGGCTTGCTCTTGTGTTGATTAGAGGCATTGAGTTTCATGGCTTGAACTAAACTAGAAAAGTGAAGAACAACTTGATCTTTGGGTTGAGAAGAGTCCACAACTCCATCATTGACCATTTGTTTGTTTCTATTCCAATGTGAGTTCTTTCCTTTATCCTTATTAGAGTTGTTATTTTGACCATTGTTGTTGTTTTTATTATTGGCTAAAATTCCTTGTTCTTTCAAAAATTCCTCAATCCTACATGTAGTTTCAACCATGGTGTCAAAGGAATCAAAGACCATTTTCCTAACTTCATACCTCATCTTAGGGACCAAGTTTCTAATAAGGATGTCAATCTTCTCATCTTCATGAATGGTCCTAGAGTAGCAAGAGCATTATCATCTCCACCTTTGCAAGAAAGTGACAAAGGATTCCCCTTGATGTTTTTTTAGGTTGCATAAGTCCAACATGGTGATAGATCTTGAAAGATTGTATGCAAAGTGTTGGACAAATCTATGGACTAGCTCTTTGAAAGTCTTTTCGAGGGGAGTTATGTTGGTGAACCATTCCATCACTTGGCCCTTAAGACTCCTTGGGAACAATCTCATGAGGTACGAATCATCTTGATGCAACTCAAAATTCATAATATAAAACTAATGCACATGATCATGTGGATCTCCATTACCATCATACTTATCATATTGGGGGATCTCAACTTTTCTAGGAAAATCTTTCATACTCACGCTCTTGTCAAAAGGATTAGGAAAAATTGAATCAAGATTGAATGAGCTCTTGGGTGCCAACATATTTTCCATCATACTCTAAAGTTGTTTGATCTTCTCATCCTGAGATGGACCTTGATTCTTGATCTTTCTGTCCACATCAAAGTTGTAAGGGACTTTAGCACCTTTGTTGATCAAACTCTCTAGGAACTTGTATTTTTTTGCTCCAAGTATCTCTCCACATACTGTTGGAAGAGTGGTTCTTGTTGTATCTTCATGAAATCTTGGGAGTTGAGGTCAAGACTTGAGCTACTTCCCCCATATTGTGAACCATGGTGAGCATGTTGAGAAGGTTGTTTTGAGTTCCTAGGAGTTGTTTGTCTCCTATAATGATCATATTGTGGAGCCCTTCTTCCTCTAGGGCTAGGAGATCATGAAGGTGATCTTGAATATCTTTCACTTCATGGAGTCTTAGGAGGAGTGGGTGGAGGAGAGTTGTTTCCACCACCAACACACATGTTGTTGTATTGATCATTGAGTTGCTGAGCCAAGACTTTGTCTTTCTCTTCTTGTACGGCTCTCCTTTCTATTTCCAATAAGGCTTGTATTTTTGACTCTAGGAGTCTAAATTTCTCTACCTTTTTAGTCTATTCATCTAGGAAGGCTTTCTTTTCATGCTCAATCCTCTTGAGTCTTTCACTTGTGTATCTTGAAGTTGTTTGGAGCAGTGAACTTGGTCTTGAATGTTTAAATAAGTCATTGGTATATGTTGCATTCATGTGAGTATCATAAGGTTCATCATCTTGATTGTCATTTTGTGATTGCTCTTCTTGAGAGACTTGCCTCTTATCTCTCTCAGCCCTTTGATGTGCATCCAGATATCTAGTAGAAATAAGAGATGAGACTGGTTGATTTTCATGAGATGAACTACCAAACAAAATGTTATCTCTATGTCTTTCCAATATGTTGTCAAGACTTTTATCCCTTTCTTACCTCTCCCTTTGAGTCATTGTGTAACTCATATCCATATCTGAATGAGAAGGTGCTAAGGATGTGCTCAACTTGCTAAGATTACTCTTGGGATTAAACCAAGCTTCTGAGGTATTCCTAGGGGATTGATAAAAAATAGGCTATTTTCCCTTACATTTTTGGTGAGTTTGAACTAAGGGTAATTGGTCAAAGACTACTTGAGGTCATTTTCCTTGATTTACTTGACATCTTGCAGTAACCAACATGAAAGAAAAGATCCTAGGTGATAAGATGACCCTAAGAAATGTTGGTATCAAACTAGGATAGTAAAAGCACTCAATTATCCAAAAGAGATGTGATAAGATAGAATTTTTGCAAAAGGCATAAACCAACACTGCCACAGAAGTGCCCAATAAATGGATGAGTATCCTAACACATATGGATCAGGAGGATGATTTATCCAAGATATATTTGATTGAATTTGAATTTTTTATGGAAGTGAATGCACAAGAGATTACTAAAACTCTCCAAGTGTGCTATCAAAGAATCCAAAGGTTGGTCTTCTCAACAAGGATAGTTTCTAACTAACCGATTCCAAGCAGAGTCACTTGTGAAATCAAAGATTGCTAATTCAACAGGTCAAGATATAGGAACCCAAGGTGAAAAAAGGCTTCTAACAATGGGGTAAGTGACCCGATCAACCCGGATTGACCGAGGAAAACTAGGAATGGCAAGATAGCAAATCAGGCAAGCTGTAAAAAGTTGGTGTTTTGACTCAAGAACTCAATTTTTGTTCATTTTAAAAGATCAAGTAAACACATCAACCAATTTTTATCATTGATCAAGCACATAAGACAACAATCAAGGAGTTCAAGCAAACAAATATCTTCAAACAATGAGCAAGGGACAAAGAAACCTTGCACATGAACAAGAATAGTGACTTAGTATGCTACTCCTTATAGATTCTACTTGTGTATGTTCTCAAAATGTTTTTCAACCATGTACATAGTCCTAGAAAATAAAAATTTGGTTGCATTATGGTTCATAGTAATGGTTTGACTCTGCAACTTTTGCAATTTCAAGAAGTGAACTCTAATCCAAGCACACCGGGGTTTTGACACATTTTGATAATTTAATCAATTGGAGATGGTGAGGAGATTTGACAACCCAACAAGAAACTAAACCTGTGGAGATTTCTTCCACAAGGACATTTGTATAGTGGTTGTTACTACCATAGTGAAAATGGCTATTACCACTTGAGGTTCCATCCATGTGGTTGACCCAATAAAGGGAATGTCCACTATGGTTAACCCTCTCTAACAAGGTGACTCACAAAAAGGACCACATGGGGACTTGGTTTAGATTCAAGGATCTGAGTTTCTAGTACTACCCAAAAAGGGAGTAGAGCATAATCCTCTAGCCTCTTCACTTCACCCAAACATAGAAAACAAGTTCATTGAAACACTAAGTTTGAAACCACCTCACAAGGTTCATAATGTCAACAACAATGTCTACCAAGCTCTCTAAGTGGGACCAAGAGAGAACATACCAATCAATGTTGAAGACTAAACCAAGTAAGACTGTGAGATAGTAACAATATCCTCCCTACCTAAAAGAGGTTCTATCATCAAGAAGAGCTTTGCAAGAAACCCACTCTCTCAAGAACACCACAAATAGTGTTCATAGGGCCTAATTGCTATGTGAAACAAATATGCAAGAAAGTGAATCTATGTTCTTTTTAGAGCCCAAAATTGAAGTGTGATCTATGAAAGAAATAAAAATTCAAGCTAGACACATGAGAGTTTCATCTTAATTTCCAAAATATAAATTTTATAGAGATGCAACAAAATACCTTCAGTCCAATGCAACACGCTTAGTAGATTTTTGTTGAGCTTTTTTTGTGCAAGCAAGCCATGAACTCTCCAACAAGCAAATAAGCAAACAAGTAAACAAGATATGAAATGTATATAAAACTTATGCAAAGCCTAGGGTTAGATCTGAAAATCAATTTTTAGGAGCAATAATAATGAACAAATAATCCAAATGACAACTCATATCATGCATTGAACCATGAAAAATAAGTGCAAACTCATTACAAAATTTTATTTTTTTTGCATTTGACCTAGTCAACAAGATCTAATTTTTTTGATATGATTTCGTCCACAAAAATAGAAATTAAAAATAGAGACCCCTACTAAAAAATAGAGAGCTTTCCAAAAATATGAAAATTTAAAAAAAATCTCTTCATTTGTGCCCTAGAGACCCATTTTACCAAAATAGACTAGTTTTTGTAAACCAATTATTTGAGCTATGAAATTGCATCCAAATTCAAAACATAAAGAATGGACCCCCTATAGAATTTAAAGAGCTTTCCGAAAATGTAAATTTTTTTGAAAAATATGCTAATTTGCACCGAAAATTAATTTTTTTATGAAAAATTAAAAAAAACTTATAAAAAATCTAAAATATCTCAAAATTTTTTAAATGTTTTATTGGAGCTTCTCTGATATGTCGATAACCTATAAAAAAAATTTTAGACCAAAAAACCAAACCATTTGGGAGATATGATCAAATATTTGAAAATCTAAGGTTTTAGTTTCCAAGAAAATCTGCACAAGGTGGTTAGCTCCAAAAATAACCAAACCAATCATGTAAAGGTGGGTTTCCCCACGGTGGGTGCCAAAAATGTGTGCTAAAATGTTGAAACACTTCTATGAGTCATTATATTCAAGATTGCTCAAGAATGAGGTCTCAAATGGCGGCTCATAGCTCTCTATTCATGGAGTGCAAGGGTTTGTAATGAAGGCCCTCATATTAGACCTAGTTTGTGCCCATGAAAGTACACCATAAAACAAGAGATTCAAAGAGGAAAAGAAATAATTCTAGTCTCCATGATCATCAAGTATGCATACAAATGAAAATGGAAGCTATTCTAAATGATAACAATGCATGAAAGAAAACTAATCTATGAAAGGAAATGCTTATGCAAGATTATTCTATGAAAGGAAATATGAATCTAATCTATTATGCAAGTGAAATATTAATCTAAATGGATTGCCATAAAGGCATGAGAGAAGAAGATAAGAAAAGCGAAGTTGCAATGTCCAAGCTCAAGTGCTCCAAACTCTTCTCCAAAATCGCTCTCCAAACCTGCATAACAATAACATAAATCTTGATCTCTAAAATCTCCATGCATAAATGAGAAGGAGAGGGATCCTTATAAAGGATTTTAGAAATGAATGGACGGTCAAGATTAAGAGGCAAAAAGAAATGAGCAATGGTGGAGATTAAATCTTGGTTGATCCATGTGATCAAGATTTTCAAGAGGCAAAATCAATGGACATGGTTAAGAGGCAAAATGATGTGTGGAAGAGATTAAGAGGTAAAAGGAGATTCCACTCATCTTGGAAAGTGTGCATTCAATGTGTAGACAAAAAGTCTTTTCTTTTTATTTTTATTTTATTATTTTTAGCAAAGTGGTCTCCATTATTTAATTAAAAGATTTTTATTTATTTAAAAAGGGATTTGTTCTTTTAATTAAATGTGGCTTACGATAAAGTGATTTTATTATTTAATTAAAAGATTTTTTTATTTAATTAAAAGGGAGCATGTTCTTTTAATTAAATAAAACTTAGGATAAAATGATCAAACCTTAGGAAATATTAAAATAATTGAATTAATTACAATTTGATAAAATAAATTGATTTAAATTGAAAATATTGCAAATCATTGATTCAGGAAATTGATAAATTGATGAATGGGGGCCCAAAGTATAGGCGATCATTTTAGGGTGCGTATAGTACCTTCTCTGATTTGAATTCTAGTCAATGTATACACTTTTGTCCCAAAAACCTCTCTCTAATGTACATGAGATACATTTCCTTCAAGCAACATTGTCCTAACAACATCAAGTATAGTCCCATTCCTTCGCTCTGCTATCCTATTCTATTGTGGAGTCCTAAAAGAAGATGTATATCTCTTTATTCCATGCTCTTCATAGTATGAAATGAATAAGTCTAAAGTAAACTCTCCACCTCTGTCTGACCTTAGACACTTAATCTTTAAACTTGATTCATTCTCTACTTTTTCTTTGAACAACTTGAATTTATCAAATGCTTCTGATTTTTCTTTCAAATAAGTAACCCACATCATTCTAGAAAATTCATCAACAAAAAGTATGAAATACCTTTCACCATAGTATGATCTTGTCCTTGTAGGTCCACATAGATATGTATGTACTAAATCCAACTTTCCATTTGATGTATATGCTTTGATTTTGTAACTTCTAGTTTATTTTCCCATAACACATTCTCTGCAGACAGTGTTAGATGGTTTCACAATCTTTGGTAGATCTCTTACTACATTAGCCATACTTGCCTTCACAATGTTATCAAAATTAACATGACAAAATATTCCATGCTATAATCAACTGTCATCTACCTTCGCAAAAAAATAAGAGACTCCATATGTATTTAATTCAAATACATTACCTCTAGATTTAGTACCAGTTGCAATCAGCTTACGTGCCTTACTTCTGATAAAATATTTACCATTAACAAAAATTAATTGAAACTCTTTATCCATTAACTATCCAACAATCAACAAGTTATGTATTAGTCCATCAACAAGAAACACATTACCTGTATTAGTCTTTACATCCAAAATAATAGATCCTATGCCTCTGATAGGTTTAGGAAGATTGTCTCTGAATATCACAACACCACCATCATACTTCATTAATTTAACAAACTTGTTTCTATCTCTAGTCATATGATGTGAACAACCACTAACTATTATCCATTCAGTTTTCTTGTCAACATGTGATACTAAATCCTTTTCCTCATGCACTGGTTCATCTCTAATAGCAACAAATCCAATCTCTTCATAATCTAAATTATCATCATCAAAAATGCCTTCACTAGCATAATAACATTCTTTATCCCTTTTAGACTTGAAAAAATTAGGTTTGTACTTAGGAACTCTTGTAGGACATCTAGATGAAAAATGACCTACCTTATTGCATGAAAAACATTTCAAGGGTTGCCTTCAAATTTTCCCTTCCCTCTCTTTTCTCTTCTAGCAATCAGTGCAACAAGTTCATCTATCTTTCTTTCCTCTACCATTATCTATTCCCATTCCTTAGCATAATCACCAAACTCTTCTTTTGGGTCTTCACTATTGATGCTCAGAAGTGCAGACATTTTCTTGTGTGTAGATTCCTTGAATGCAAATACTACTTTAGGTATCAAATCTCCCATTTCAATAGCCTCAAAGGTAGTTAGATTTGCAATCAACATCTCTCTGCTAAAATTCAGAGTTAAGGGTATAGTCTCTTGAATAGACATAGCCTTGAACTTGTATATAGGTGTCAATGATCTAAGGATCTTTGCAAAAACTTCTTCTTCATCATAAGTGCCTCCATAAATTTTTATTCCAACCACAACTTCTATAACCCTTTGAACACAAGCCCTAATTATTTCATCATCCTTCATTTGTAGGTTCTCCATCTTGGTTTTCCAATTTTGTAACTTTTCTTGCTTAGTATATTTGTCTCCTTCATATAATTCTGCTAATCTTCTCCAAATCTCATATGTTGAATCCAAGTCTTTAACTTCAGTAAAATCACCTTTAGATAGTGCGCTTAGTAGTACTTCCCTTGTGACCATGTTGTATGAGAATACCTTCTTTTCATCATTAGTAGCTAATGGAAAATCACTCTCAGTCTTCATAGGTACCTTATTCTTTGTAATTAGCCAATAGGCAATGCCCAAACACAAAAAATGAGTTTGCATCTTGTTCTTCCAACTGTCAAAGTTCTCGGGATCAAACTTTGGACTATCCTTCCTTTAGAATGCCATCTCCAAAATCACCTCAAGATGTTAAGCTTTCTCTCTGAGGACCACAAGCTCTGATACCAATTGTTAGGAATAACAGTCCACAATATAGCTAATAGGGGAGGGTGAATGATTTGTATGGAAGATTATTAAACTTTAAACTTTAAGTAGAAACAATATCAGATCCAATGAACACAATAAATCTCAACACAATAACACAATATTTTGGTTTCGGGGAAACCCTGTTAAAAGTAAAAAACACAATGGGAATTAGCACCCACAAATGATATACTGAGAGTATAGTATCCTTGTTAGAAGATTTAGCCTTGTTAGGAGCTTATTGAAACATTACAGTACATAGTTCTTGTTAGAAGACAGACCCTGTTAGGAGTCAAGAAGAAAGGGAGTGCTCACTACCCAAAGAAGGTTAAATCCACTGTCAGAACTCACTATTTGCAACACAAGTGTATATGAAGAAATACATAATCTTTTTTAACTATTTGGAAACAACTATCTTTTCTTGATCAGTTCCAATGAAGTCCACAAGTAAACCTCTACTCTACGTACATCAAACACAACCTTGCAGCTTCTACAACCTCTTTATATCACCTTTTTCCATCCATATATTTTCAAAAGAAATGACCTCTCATTTATACCTTATTACAATTCTCATGATTAGGTCGGCTCATAAGCCCTTCCTAATTACAAATAATTACATAAAACCTTGCTAAGATACACACAATATCTAAAACAAGTATACAATGATTACATTACAATATTTAAGGACCGAAATCCTTAATTTATGTTTGCCAAGAAAAACACACACTACATCTCCTAAGTCAGGTTCCTAATAGGTCTTCTCCAGAACACATGCCACAACTAATGTCACCAAGAAATCTATACCTTGCGCTGACTAATGAACATCCTCTAGTACCTTTTCTATCATCCCTCAAGCTCACATAACTTGAATCCATATCATCTGAAAGATATACTAGAAACATGGAGACTAACTTTGTCATTTCTCACTATCATAGTCCAGTGACCATTCTTCACCAAAACATCTGTAACTCATCCAATATGAAACATTACATGATGCAATGTTGGATATAAGATCACAACAGCTTCCTGAACTCTCATTTGACTTCGCAGCATATGAAACATCCATAAAATGTCCATACACTATGATAACTAGCCTATTCTTCTCACAAAAACATATGTTGACATCAGTGACAAAAAAAAAATGACAAAAGTATGAGTTCCCATTCAGTAACATAGTGATTAAACATATAAAATGTCTCAATCACCTCCCCATGCATTAGTAATATCCAACACTTACTTCCTTGATGCATACATTGACCCTTAGAACTAGGATAACGGTTCACCACCTCCAAAGTAAATAGGCCCTTTCAGAGATGAGGAGGTGTTATAAAATTTCATATTTGGTTCCATTTTATGTCTAAGAGGTCTCCCTTCATCTATTTGTCTTACCGATCTCATACTTCCTTCCCAATTTAGGGCTACAAGGAAGAGCCCCAATTAGGCCTCCTTCTCTGAGAAAATAGGGCTTTGATCTTATTTTCTACCAAAGAAACCTAAAAATTGATTATGTATTCTTGAATCAATATCTAACCTCTCAAGGATTTTGGAGGTTTTAGGGTTTCTCCAGGCAATACAACCCCCTAACCAAAAATAGTTTCTTTTGGGAGGGTTTTAGGCTTTTTCTGATTGCTTGTGATGTTCTTGAGTATTTTGTGACCAAATGGATTGGTTTCACCTTCTCCCTTCATGCAGTTCTTGCAAAAGAATTTTTTTAAGACCTCCAATCACTAATTCCCATTTCCCTATTCATCTATGCAATTTATCTTCCTTCCTATCTCAGTACTTCCTAGCTAGGATCACCATAGGCTCGCTTAGGGCTTGATTGTAAAATAGCTTGGAAATATTTCTAGGCCCCCTCCTCTTGTACATATTACATACATGGAGTCTACTCACTATCCCCAAAAGGCCATACAAAATGAATGGTGGGATAGTGAGTTAGATCCCCATTTCTACAACTCTCCTGGTATGAACCAGTGAACAAAGATAACATAAAAGATTTACTACTATGGAATAAAATGTAAAGGACATACTAAAATACTAGAACAAAATGGAAGAAAATACACTAAGATACATCTTCCATCAATCACAAGCAAAAATACAACTCAAAACATAGCTCATGAATTCACTAATTATCAAACTGAATCAAAATCCTCACACTGTGCACACCTACAGAATTAACTCTCTGTATAGAAGAATGTCCAACCTCAAGATTTGGTCCAAGGTTTCCTTAAATAGCACAAGGATGGAGTTAGGAAGGATTTAGGGTCCTCATAAGATAAGGCATTAGGACAAGCTTGTACTGAGCAAATTCTAAAAGTTGCAAAAGTTGCTATGCAACTTTTACAACAAGTTTTCAACTTTTTGACAATATTGCTCACCATAGACCTTAGAGAGGTCCTATGGAATTCTAAACTCTGTATTGACTCCAAAATTAATTTTTCACTTACCCTAGACCTTGTGACATCATCATGACATCATCCATCCTCACTTACCATGCAATTCTATCTACTATCATACTATAGTCTGTCAATCTAGGACCTAGGACCTAAATAGACTTCAAATCCCTAGTGGAATCCACACCTTGGTCAACATGACCTTATAGAAATCAAAACATGCCAATAATTGATTATAATAAAGAAAAGATAAGGGTGCTCCTACACCACTTTCTTCCTAGAGAAGAGCATGAGAAATTATAAGTAGATAATATGAGATGTTTCCATAATTTCACTTTTTGATGGGTAACACAATCTCCATAACATCCAAATAGAGATTAGGGGATATGATAGATTGAAATCAAAACCTGTAAGAGTAATATACTATTAGGAATAGTCCTAAGAGATAACTGAGAGGGGGGGGGTGAATCAGTTATCTACAAGATTCAATTCTTTATCCAAATTAGTACATAAGAACATTGACCATAAACACAACAAGATAACACTTAACACCACACTAGATTTTTGGTTATGGGGAAACCCAAAATAAGTAAAAACCCTAGTGGGAATTAGCACCCACTATAAACTACACTAGAGTATAATGATCCTTGTTAGAAGATCTTACAACCCTATTAGGAGTTGATCTTTACAATGCATGAAGTACAGTGACTTGGTCAAAGGTTGGACCCTGTTAGGAGTCTTGAATAAATAACCCTATTAAAGGTGAGGACACATTGTTCAGGAGCACACTACTCAAATGGTGAAGGCTGCAACCTTCTGCACAATAGATACACACTATATCTAGATCTTGGTGAACAGTGAATTAGACCTATTGTCTTGATTAGTTCTAATAAATATCATACATGCTCTACTTCTTCACTTAGATCTTCAACTGATGATTGATATGGCTTTTTTGGCTCAATACTTTCACACCTTCTTATTCTGCTTCCATAATTCCCAATCATCCATCACAACTGACCGGCTATAAGTAGCCTTCTCCAAAAAGATATAATCAAGTCAGCCTATTAGAACCTTCTTGAAATCATATTAGAGAAACAATACAACTCTCCAACAACAACTCCAATGACTATACTTAGCACGCAACACAAATAGGACCGTGCAACCCAATATGAGTAGACACGTCGCTTCACACTGTTGGCTCCACCAAATTAACTAAAACTTATCTCTCAAGCTGAAATACATTATAGGCTCTTAATCAAAAAACCTTGGCTCATAACCAAACTTGAAACCAAACATGCATACCATAATGATAGGCGCAACTATAGAAACAATATAAATACTGTTGGCTCTCAACAAGTAATCTCCTAAAACTATAACTAGCAAATAGAAACATCATAACTCAACTTATACTACACAACTGACTCTACATCTATGAACATAGCTTCATTATTATGTTTACAACACAAAAATAAACACGTAAGGCTCCATAGTAACCATACTATGAATTACATACAAAACTCATCTTGCAACACTTTCAGGAACATAGCTATTACAAACAACTACACAACTGTCTACACTTAGAATCAAATTTTGTGTCTATGATATCATGTTGATAACATATCCATACAAAATATGTTCAAGGTTCTCTGCATATAACTTCAACGCACACTACTTACCATATGTTGTCATCAATGAAAAACATATAGTCAACATTGGCTTGCTAGAAAATCTACAACAATCTCCCCCTTTGGCATTGATGACAACATATGAAATGAAAAACACCTCCAATCCAAAAGTACAATAACATTCTCCATTTCCTCATAACATTCTCCATTTCCTCAACAACATTCTCCATTTCCTCAACAACATACTCCCCCAAAAATGATTTCTCCATCTACTACTTAATGCTTTGAATATCTACTGCTACATCATCTTACTATATACTCCCCCTCACTTCATATTCCTCCTTAGAATAGATCAACTTTTTTTTTAATGACTATATACTCCCCCTTTGACATTAATGGAAAAGTGTGCCAAAAAAGAAGAAGCATAGGTACTACTCTAATCAGATCCAGGAAAGGGAATTACTCCCAACTTCTCCCTGAGATACTCAAATGTATCCTTCAACAATGGCTTTGTGAATATGCCTACTAACTTTTCTTTAGTATTCACATAATCCAACTTTACTTCTTTCTTTGAAACTTTCTCTCTTAGAAAGTGATATTTTATCTCAATGTTTTTTGTCTTTGCATGCATCACAGGGTTCTTTTATATATTGATAGTGCTAGTGTTGTCACAATGAATAATAATAGGATAATCAATCTAGATTCCAAAATATTTTATCATATAATTGATGAAAACAATTGTAGAAATATTTAATGTTGCTACTACATACTCTGCTTCTACTATTGACTGAGAAATATAATTATGCTTCCTATTTATCCAAGTAACTAGTCTATCTCCAAGAAATACTGCTCCTCCTAAGGTGTTCTTTCTATCATCAATGCAACCTACCCAATCTGCATCTATATACATATGAAGTTCTACATTTTCCAAGTTGGGATACCATAAACCATAGTCTATAGTTCCTTTCAAATATTTGAATATCCTCTTTACTTCCATAAGATGACTTTGTTTAAGTTCAGCTGCAAATCTTCCAACAATACCAACTACATTAGAAATAGCTGGTCTAGATTGAGTAAGATATATGATTTTACCAATCATAGACTTATATAGAGTCTTGTCAACTATTGTAAAATCATAATCTTTTGAAAGCTTGCTTCTTGTTATCATAGGGGTGCCTACTAGCTTGCAATCATCCATCTTGAATTTATTCAATATCTCTTTCACATACTTAGACTAATTAATGAATATACCTTTGTCAGTCTGCTTCACATTCAGTCCCAAAAAGTACTTGATAGGTCCAATCATGCTCATTTCAAACTTGATCTGCATCTCTTTAGTAAAATCTGCACTAAGCTTGTCATTTTCACCAAAAATAATGTCATCAAAAAATATAGAAACTAGTAATAATCCTTCAGGTGTCTCTCTTATGAATAAGTTACAATCTAATGCTCCTTTCTTGAATCTGATCTTTGTCAAGTAACCATCCAATCTTTCATACCATGCTCTAGGGGCTTGCTTTAGTCCATAGAGGGCTTTCTTTAGTCTAAAAACCATGTCAGGTTTATCCAATAAACTAAATCCTTCAAGCTGCTCTATGTAGTCTTCTTCCTTCAATTCTCCATTTACGAATGTTGACTTGACATCCATATGATATAATTTAAAGTCTTTGTATGTTGCATAGGCTAGAAATAACTTTATAGCTTCCAATCTACTTACAGGGGAAAATGTATCAGAGTAATCAATTCCTTCTCTCTACGCATATCCATTACATACTAGTCTTGCTTTATTTCTTACTACTGTACCATCTTCATTCATCTTGTTTCTAAATATCCACTTGGTTCCAATCACATTTTTGTCACTAGGCCTAGGAACCAATTCCCATGTATCATTCTTAACTATCTAATCTAACTCTCCTTTCATTGTTTCATGCCAATCTGAATCATTACATGGATCTTCAACACTTACAGGTTCAATTTGTGAAAGTAAACATACTGCTTTATCAACTGTTGAACATTTTGCTTTTGATCTTGTCATGAATTTTTTTTTCTGATCTCCAATGATATCTTCTTTTGAATAGTATTTGGATGTTAATTTTGGAACATTAGGTGTGACTCTCTCATCTATCTTATGTGATTCTTCTTCACTTATTTTAGGTTCACTGATTAATACATCAATGTTGTCAAACATTTCTTCAAAATTTTCTTCTCTACTAATAGGTCTAGGTTCTTCTTCAATCGTAGGTGCATAATAATAGAATCTTTCTTGAATCATAAAATTTTCATAAATCTTTACATGTGCACTTCCAATGATCTTTTTCAATCTCAAATTAAAATATCTATAAGCTTTTATTTTAGTAGAGTAACCAAGAAAAATACCTTCATCGCTTCTTGTATCAAACTTACCAACACCATCATCTCTCTTGATGTAGCACTTTCTTCCAAAGATTCTAAAGTATTTTACTATAGGTACATTCCCAAACCATATCTCATAAGGTGTTTTGTCTACTCCTAGCCTTAATTGAATTTTGTTGATAGTATAGATTGCAGTATTGACTTCTTCTCTCCAATAGGTGTTTGCAACTTTTCCTTCAATCATGATAGTACACGTTGTGTCAAGTATGATCCTATTTCTTCTTTCTATAATTCCATTCTGCTAAGGGGTTCAAGGTGCACTTAGCTATCTCTTTATCCCATGTTTTTTTCAATACTCATAAATTTGTCAGAAGTGAATTCTCCTCCTCTATCTAATCTTAGACATTTTATCTTTAATCTAGACTCATTTTCAACTTTAGCTTTAAATATTTTAAACTTCTCAAATGCTTCAAATTTATCTCTTAAGAATGCAACCCACATCATTCTAGAATAATCATCAATAAACAAAATAAAGTACCTTTTTCCATAGTATGATCTTGTTTGAGTTGGTCCACATAGGTGTATATGCACTAGATCCAATTTGTTCTCTGCTGAATTCTACTTGCTTCTAAATGAGTTCTTTACATGCTTTCCCATCACAGATTCCCTACACATTGTATCAACTGGTCTTGCAATACTATGGAGGTCTCTTACTACCTTTACATTTCTTATCTTTACTATACTATCAAAATTGATGTGACATAGTCTTTTGTGCCATAACCAACTGTCATCTACTTTTGCAACAAAACAACTTGCTTCTGAATTAAGATGAAAAATATTACCTATTTTTTTTGAGCCAGATGCAATCATTACTCCTTCTTTGTTATTAATGATGCATTTGTTGTTTTTGAATTCCAAATGATATCCTTTATCAAGTAACTATCCAACACTCAATAAGTTATGCTTCAAACCATCAACATATAGAACATCATCAATGTTGTTCTTTCCATCCAAAGTGATAGCTCCTTTTCCTATGATAAGTTTAGGAGTGTTGTCTCCAAATCTAACCATGTCACTTTTGTACTTATCTAGATGTAAAAATCTATCTTTGTCTCCTATCACATGATGTGAACATCCATTGTCAATGATCCAGTCTTTTCTGATGTCTTCTTATGAAATTGTAAGAATTTGCAAATAGCAAATATTGAACCAAGGATCTAGAGGTTGAAGAAAAGCACAAGAGATAAAATATGAATGCAAGGATGGATTGAATAGATCCAATGAATTCACCTTCAATGATTGAATAATATTTACATAATAGGCATCCTTATATAGGAAAGGCAATAAGAGAGAATGATAAGGAGCTGATAAGCTATCACCTATGCTAGGTGTAATCACATGTCCACCAAATGTGGATCATCCTCCAATATGCAATAAAGTATGTGCATTGGATTAGGATGATAATGTGATAAGAGCACAAAAGGTGGATCTCACACACAATGAGGTATGTAAAGACAACTATCACACCAAAAGTGGAATTTCTCCTATACCATGTGCTTAATAGATGTGCACACTCCTAGGTGTCTCAATCACAAATTACTATGCAATGCATTAACCTAAGTAAGATTAAGTAAAGTGTAATTAGGAATAATTAATTACACCAACACCCCCCCTTAAGTCCAACTCAGGGGAATGCACTTAAAATCACAATGCAAGATGGGTCCCAGCTACTAGGCCATCTTAGGCACCCATGTACAAAATGAAATACATGAAATGCATAACTCTCATAAAGTGGAGAAAGAGGGAAAACCTCATGGGAAAAACCCTCCCCCAAAAAGAGAGAAGAAAACAAGATGCATGGATGGAGTGCTCAAGATCCCCCAAGAACTACATACATCATGTATATACAAAGAAGTATCCCCCCATAAGAAGGATAATTGGAGACATGATATCCCCCCCCATAATGTAGAAGCTCCCATGTTGATGAAGAGTACCTGCAAACAATAGATCAACCAATGCTTACAAGAAACATGTCTCCCCTTAGGAAGAAATAGATACATCAAATGATGAAGAAGCCAATCCTTATGGAAATGGAAGGAGGAAGAAGATGGAGGTCTCCATGAATGAATCTCTGGAGACTAATTAGGAATCTCCAAGCTCAAAGAATCTATCACCTCATGTGACAAATCAAGTGAAGAAGGAGAAGAATCAAGTACACCAATCTCTAAAGAAGGTGAAGAAGTGTCCCCATCTATGATGAAACTATCATCAAGGGAAAGAGAAACCCCCTCATGTATGTCTTCCAAATATACATCATGAGAATCAAAAAGTGCTGAAGATGCATCCAAGTAGTCATCACATTTTGCAAGATCTGAAACACTATGATCATCCTGCTGAATAGTAGAGCCCATGTCTGAAGAAGCAGGAAGTGGAGTAGGAAGATCAACACTTGTCTCAACAACAAAATGATTCAAGTGCCCAAAATTATCCTCATAATTATCCCTTGGCAAAGGGATGGGTACATCATGAATATCATCATCATTATCAACAAAAGTGGAAAAAGAATACAAGCGGAATGTATGATCATCAACTCCCATAGCTATGACATTTCTAGTCTCCATGTCCCTAATGTAGACATAATCAGGAGTGAACTCAACAATTTTACCTTGTGCCACATGTGTAATTTGGTAAATAGAAACAAGATTAGTGGTCAAGGATGGTACATAAAGAACATCATTAAATGTCCACTCTCCCATAGGAATAGAACCTTTCCCACAAACTCTCATGAATGTGTTGTTACCCATCAAAATATTAGGAGAATTACAAGGCTCAATAGAAGAAAACATATCCATAGAAGATGCCATATGATGTGATGCATCTGAATCAAGAAGCCATTTACCTTGCTCAGGCTGTGTGGAAGCCATGAGTGCTTGTCCTTTACCTTGATCTTTGGATGATGATGGAGATGTAGAAGCTGCCAAATGTGTAGAAGGAGTAGACACTGATGAGGGAAACTTAATGTTGTGTTTCTGAATAATGTGAGGTAGCTCATCAATCTTCTTTTGAAAACACTTATGCTCATCATGTCCTAACTTTTGACAATATGCACATTTATCTCTCTTTCTTCCAGATGATTCCTCTCTTGAAGAGGACTTGGATTCAGTACTTTTTGGTGAAGAAGATTCATTACCTTTGTCATGAGGCTTAGGATCCTTATTGTGTTTCTTTCCTTTTCCATTAGAAACCTTTGAAGAAGACTCACTTGCAATCAATGCTTGATGTGTGGAAGGCTTCAAATGACCCATGTGTGCTAACTTTGCTTGTTCCCTTGTGAGTTGCACCACAAATTCATCAAGAGAGGGAAATTTGTATGCACTACCAAGAGCATCCATAGTAGCATAGAATGTAGAAACAAAGATAGAATAATCAGGACCAAGCTTGGAAAGAATATAAAAGATCAATTGTTCATCCCCTTTAACAATGCCACATGAAGAAAGCTCCAATCTAATAGTATTGAACTTAGAGAAAAAATCTTGAATATTGTCAAAATCCCTAGGGTTGAGACCTATGAGATCATTCTCTAATCTAAATTTTCTCATTCTATCAGGTTTACCAAAGAGTCCTTCCAATGTGATCCAAGCATCATGAGGATTTGTGCAAGATGCAATATGAAAGAGCATGTTGTAAGAGATGGATGATCTAAGAGAGTCAAGTGCTTTATCCCTTTGATCAAACCATTTTCTCCTTTCTACAACACTTGTTTGAGGTTCTTGATCCTACCCAAGAGTAATTCTAAGCAATCCAAGACTCAACAAATGATCACTTAAAGATACTTTCCATTCATGCTAGTTATATGGAGTGAGGATTTTAACCTTTGAACTATCCATATTAACACCAAATAATGATTGATAACTACTGATAACTTCTTCAAATGACTGATGCAAATCAAAAAACTAAAATCCAAGGATTAACCAAGTGCAATTATAGCCCCAAAATGACCTATTATTGAAAGTGATATTTCTACCAAAATTCACTCAAATCTAATTGTAGATTTGGAAAGTAGACAAAAAATCATGCACTTTCAAAAAAAATTCACCTCAAAATGTTACCGTATGTGCCCAAACGAAGCCCTAGAAGTTGCTAAAATTAGGAACAGATAGGAATAGTCAACAAGATCTGAAATTTATAACAAATGAGGCCACCAAAATATAAAATCAACACCACCACTAGAAAGTTCAGGAAATTCTACCCAATTTCAAAAAAAATTGCTCGAAAAAAGGAGCAAAATTGAGCAAGATATGGCCCTCTAAAGTGGGACTATCAAAATGAAAACTCCAATGGTCAAGGCTGCAAAATTTCTAACCATGCTGACCTCAGTGAGTTATGAGGTTAAATTTGATGGCTAAACAGCCATCAAAAAGACCCAATTTTTCCCTATTGTGATGGCTAGACGACCATTAATTTTAAGCTTAGGAAAATGCTGATGTAAGCAAAAAATTGACCCCCTGGCTAGTGTGGTAGGTGACTGGGTCATCCGTATGATTCATACTATACAGACTATTGCATGGTGAGGTAACATGTCTACAGATGTGGCACTACCATGTCTTAGATTCTATTTGGTCCGCTGTTGCTGACGGTGCTCGTGACTGTGCGCGCTTTGTGGGTCTGCCCTCAAGGTGCCACGGGGCGCTGACAAGGTTGCTTGCATGTTGGTTCCTTGGCATTGATGGGGCCTACCGAATGGTAGTGCAGAGGAGGCACTGTTTGTGCTGCATGGTAGCGTAGGACTGGGCACCACGGAGGGTGTTTGGCGGAGCGCTGCTGGGGCAGCGGAACCCTCGACGGGTGGTGTGTCGGTGGAGCCCACTGGGAGAGAAAGTCTACTTAGTGGTGGTAGAGGGAGATCAGGTGGTAGGTTGGCCGCTGCGCTAGGTAGATCGGGCTGCGGGATGGCCACTGTGGAGTTGCGTGGGGCGGTGGCCGTGGATTGGAGGTGGGAGGAGCTGCTCGGGCAGCGTGTTGACTGTGCCAGCGGAGGTGAGCGCCGAGAGGAGTGGGTTTGCCACGGTGGTGGTTTTGAGATGAGTGGGGCGATGGCCTTTGGTGGTGGGATTAATATTTAGTCCCACATTTGTTGCATTGAGGGTTTCAAACCCTTTTATATGTGCAAACACCCAATTTTTAAACAAACAAGAAAAACATGTGGGCTTGTGCACTGCTATTGTTGTCTTATGGGGTTGCGTGCTTTCTCTGCTGTGCCATGACCGCTGAAATGGAATATTCACTGGGCATAGTGATTAATGTACAGGGGCTGTACCTAGCCCATATTTTTTACAGAAAAATTCCAAACTTTTGTAGAGAAAATAATAAAAAAATTTGAAAATTTGCAGGATAAAAAAAATAAATTTTAAAAAAAATAAAATTGTACCGCAGAGGCAGATCGGGCCATACGGTCTGATTTGCAAATTTTTTTTGCTTCGAATTGGACTTTCATCAAATATAGGTGAGTTTATAATTGATTTTAATAGAAACAGCCTCCCAGACACAATGGTGAGGTCAGATCTACCCCAAGCTACCTCTATCGCACGCTGGTTGCCAGATCTGAGATTTGGACCTTCAAAGCTTGCATCGAGCTCTCTTCAAATCGGTTGTTCCAAAACACTCCAATGGCTTTGATACCATGTAAGAATTTGCAAATAGAAAATATTGAAACAAGGATCTAGAGGTTGAAGAAAAGCACAAGAGAGAAAATATGAATGCAAGGATGGATTGAATAGATCTAATGAATTCACCTTCAATGATTGAATAATATTTACATAATAGGCCTCCTTATATAGGAAAGGTAATAAGAGAGAATGATAAGGAGCTGATAAGCTATCACCTATGCTAGGTGTAATCACATGTCTTCCAAATGTGGATCATCCTCCAATATGCAATAAAGTATGTGCATTGGATTAGGATGATAATGTGATAAGAGCACAAAAGGTGGATCTCACACACAATGAGGTATGTGAAAACAACTATCACACCAAAAGTGGAATTTCTCCTACACTATGTGCTTAATAGATGTGCACACTCCTAGGTGTCTCAATCACAAATTACTATGCAATGCATTAACCTAAGTAAGATTAAGTAAATTGTAATTAGGAATAATTAATTACACCAACAGAAATCAATGCTAGCTCTTCTACTTTCTTTTCATCTTCAATATCCATGTCATCAAATATTTTCTCCATTTCTTCAATTGTGATAAATCCATTTTCATCTTCTATTGAATCTTCATCTATCACTCCATCTTCAGCATAGAAACATTCTTTTGTATACTTAGGCTTGAAATTAGTTTTGTACTTCTTGACTCTTGTAGGACACTTAGATGAAAAATGACCCATCTTTTTAGATGAAAATCAGTTAAATGGTAGCTGACCTTCATATTTTCCTTTTCCTTTTCTTTCTTTCTTAGAAATCATAGCAATGAATTATTCTAGTTATTTATCATCATCTTCATCTTCTAAATTACCAAAAGTGTTCAATGATTTCTTACCATGGATTGAGGCTTTGAATGTTGTTTCACTTTTAGGCTTTGTCTTTAATCTTGATATCTTGAATGTTGAAATCTTGTTGATTAAGGTCTCTCTCTTAAAGTCTTTTGAAAACTACATAGTCTCATCTAGGATGTTTATCTTACTCTCATATTCTATTGTCAGAGTAGTCATCAATTTATCCATAATGTCTTCTTCTGAGATCTCTCCATCATTGTTTCTAATTCCTGCAACTACTTCATTAATTCTTTGATTGTAGGATCTGATGTTCTCTTCAGGTAGCATCTCCAATGTATTATATCTTTTCTTCCATGTCTTTCTACATGCATTCTTGGCTTGGATATCTCCTTCAAATATGTCTTCTAGATACTTCCATATTTTGTAGGCTTTATCTACTTTCTTGATCTCTGAAAAGTCATTGTCAGATAAGGAACTTGTTGGATCTTGGTTTAGCAACATTTTAACAACCTTTGAAATGTAGAGATGCACCTATGGGGTAGCTTACTTCCCACAATCAGTACATTCATACAAGAACAAGGACCAATGAACAAAGCACAAAGGCTTTCTACACTTTGAACTCTATAGAATTTAGGTGGGTGTACCTAGGATTAGGATCACTTAATTTCACCTTTCCAACTAATCCCCATAAAGTAGATAAATACCCAAAATACTTCTTATCATTCATGACATAAAGGGATAGGGTGTGAAGCTAAACACACTACCAAGTTACTCACAAACAAAGCAGGTGATTTTTCTATTAAATCCACAACTATTGACTTAAAGATTTAGAATTTGATTCATTGTTTGTTTAGGGTTAGAATTGTTAGACAAGAAAGAAAATCTATTTTGACAAAATGTTTGTGATTAGTCTCTTATTCATTGAGCATAGTCAGAACAACTCATCACTGTGTTTTTTATTCTTATCATTCACCTTGTAGATGAAAATTGAATTGAGAACCTCACTACTTACAGATATCCTCCTTAGTACCCTACAATTCTGTTAGGTTATATCAAGCATTTACTTAACTCTTCAAGTTAACAACAAAACATATCAAAATATACAGAACTATGTCTGTAGCTATTGATCTTGAGGTCATCAACTCACAAGACAATAGGAAATTGAAAACCATTAAACAGGAGACAAGTTTCAAAGCAATTCTTGAAATCCTTGTATAAGTTGCCACAAACTGATACATGAGTTATTCATTGAGCATAGAATATTCCACAAAATAAATAAGAGAACTACTAATTCATTAAGATCTTTGTAAAATAGAGAGGTTACAGACCTCTTCTACCAATTCTTGAATGCAAGCCTATAGAACTAAGTCTATCTTTGGTCTCTTGCAGCCGATTATTTTTCTCAACCACAAAAAAAAACTCCTTCTAAATGACCTTGGGAATCCTATTATATGAACAAGGATTGCTACAAGCTTAGGTTCATTTAGGGAAACATTGTCACTTCAACAACATGAAATTAGGAAACAATTTATTACAGAAGTGACAAGGAAGAAAACCTAAATTAATCAGAGAATATCAGAGACAAATCTAATGTCTTTGCATTGTGAAAACCCTAGAAGTCAAACTACAAATTAGGGCATGATTCTCTTTATCCTTGTGATAAGAATCTATCAAAAATATCCCATCTATCACTCTCCATCTAGGACTTGAATTCCTTGAAAACTTTTTCAAACCATAACTGCTACATCTAGAAGCAACTACTTGCAAACAATAAATCTAGGGTGGCAAGAAAATTTGATCTGATCATAATTGACCCAACCACTACTGAGCTCATTCAATTTCTCAACTATAAATTATCATTTATGGCCCAAGAAGAAATTATATTTGATCATTTTTCCTTAGGCATGTCATCATTCCTATTCTCTGCAAACCGTATCTCAAAAAATTCAAAAAATATGACCGAAATGGTTAATTTATCAATTTTAAAACATGACCATCAATCCTAATCTTTTTCTGGCACATTGGGTGGCTCTCATTCAATCTCCAATAGTTAATTGATCCTTTGAAAATAACCAAACACATCATCTCTTAGAAACCAATTGGGATCAAGCACATCATCATACCTAGCACTGTCTTGATCTTAACCTTAAGTCATCTGGCGAACTAACGACTGAAGGTATTTGCTAGGTCGCAACACTTTATACTTAACCTAGGTCTAGTCTAGAGATCATGTGACAAAGGAAATCATGTGATCATTGAACATTTCCTTTAACTATGGTTTCATTCAGAGATCTGGCAACCACCAACTGATCTCATCAGAATCTACAGTTATTGTTGAGTCACAAAACATTTAACTTAACTTACCTTTTCCTAGAGAGCCAGCAACTGAAGTATTCTCTAGTTCACTAAAGGTTATCCCTGACCAGGGTTAGACCATGAGAATGAGTGACAAGGAAAATTTCATGATCACTGAACAAATCCATTGACCTTGGTTAGATCCTGAGATTAAGCACTGGTCATTGATCAAGATCAATATCTACACCCCTTGCTGAATCACCTGATGTTTCATACTTAACCGCTGAGATTGGGAGATTAGGTGAATACCCTGTTCACGTGATCACTGAATGTTAAGAGAATTAACCATTTTATTTCAAGAATACATGAACACATAGTTGCCAATTCACTAAATGCTACAACTAACTGCCGATCACAAGAACTCACATCAACTTTGATTTAACCCAAGCCTAACTGGAGTTCACACAAATGCTTTGATCACTGAATCATGGGATTCTTTTCTTAACTCTAGTTCCATCTTAATAACATGCCCCAACCATTGATCAAGATTTGCATCAATGGTCTATGCTAATTTGCTGAATGTTTAGCAACTTAGATATTTCATTATGAGATTCAGTGAGTGAAGAAAAATAAGATCACCTGCTAGATCACTAAATGTAAGGCCATTAGCCAAAAAGATCAGGAGATCACATGAACAAATAGTCTCTGAATCACTAAACAAAGACCACTAACTACCATAAATTAAGATAACATGCAAACAAATGAAAAGGAAAAGGCATGTGCAAAAAAAGACTTAAGTGGCTTGAAAAAGGTAATGAAGAAATAGAACAAGGGTAGGGTTTTGGATTTAGACAAATTCTTGGAACCCTTGGACATGGATAAAACCTATCTTTGAGACCTTCAAATAGCCATATCTCTATGGTTTTTTCATTTCAGCACATGCAACCTGAACTGGAGCTTGAATACATCTTGAACTATCCCTGGCTCAACTCGCAAGACATAAAACATTATACATCATCTTCACTGATCAAAACTGTGTTGCAATAGGACATGGAAACTTCTTAGTTTTTTGCAAGGATGAAGACCATTTTCATTGGATTTTGCATTTTATAGGAAAATGGGCTAACAACATTAATAAGGGATTCTTTGGCAATTCCATTTTGAGTGAACATTTCCTTTTGTTTAATAGTTGTGTCTTCTTTGGCAAGATCTTTTAGAGATGGAATCTAAACATCTTGAGTAGCTACTTCAAAAATATCAAAACCAATGCACTATAAATGTGTTATCATTTTGTTCTCTAGTCTAGATAATTCTCTCCATCAAACTTAGGACTTTATTTTCTAAAGAACACCATCTGATCAACCTCAATCTATTAAACTCTCTCTGAGGCACTTGGCTCTGATACCAATTGTTAGGAATATTCCCAAGAGATAACTGAGAAGGGGGTGACTTAGTTATCTTCAAGATTCAATTCTTTATCCAAATTAGTACATAATAACATTGAGCATAATCAAAACAAGATAACACTTAACACAACACTAGAATTTTGGTTATGGGGACACCCAAAATAGGTAAAAACCCTAGTGGGAATTAGCACCCAGTATAAACTGCACTAGAGTATAATGATCCTTGTTAGAAGATCTTACAACCATGTTAGCAGTTGATCTTTACAATGCATGAAGTATAGTGACCTGGTCAAAGGTCGAACCCTATTAGGAGTCTTGAATAAATAACCTTATTAAAGGTGAGCACACACTGTCCAGGAGCACACTGCTCAAATGGTGAAGACTGCAACCTTCTACACAACAGATACACACTATATCTAGATCTTGGTGATGGTGAAATGTGAATTATACCTACTACCTTGATCAGTTCCAATGAATATCATACACACTCTACTTCTTCACATAGATCTTCAACTGATGATTGATATGGCTTTTCTGGCTCAATATTTTTGCACCATCTTATTCTTCTTCCATAATTCCCAATTAGCAATCAAAACTAACTAGCTATAAGTAGCCTTCTCCAAAAAGATATAATAAAATTGACCTATTAGAACCTTCTTGAAATCATATTAGAGAAACAATACAACTCTCCAACAAAAACTCCAATGGCTATACTAAGCACGCAACACAAATAGGACCCTGCAACCCAATATGAGTAGACACATCACTTCACACTGTCAGCTCCACCAAATTAACTGAAACTTATCTCTCAAGTTGAAATATGATATGCACTCTTAATAAAACAACCTTAGCTCATAACTAAACTCGAAACAAAACATGCATGCCATAATGATAGGTGCAACTATAGAAAGAATATAAATACTATCAGCTCTCAACAGATAATCTCCTAAAATTGTAATTGGCAAATAGAAACATCATAACTCAACTTATACTACACAACTAACTCTGTGTCAATGAACATAACTTCATTATTATGTCTACAACACAAAAATAAATGTGCAAGGCTCCATAGTAACCATACTATGAATTACATAAAAAACTCAGCTTGCAACACTGTCAAGAACACTGTTGTTACAAACAACTGCACAATTGTCTACACTCAAAATCAACCTTTGCATCTATGATATCATACTGATAACATATCCATACAACATATGTTCAAGGTTCTCTGTATATAACTTCAACACATGTTGCTTACCGTATGTTGTCATCAATGACAAACATATAGTCAACACTGGCTTGCTGAAAAATCTCCAACATATACATCCTCTTAGGGACTATATCATCATGAAAAACCATGAATTAGATTTTAATAATAGTACATGAAGACATAAAAACACAAATTTGGGTCAACATGGAAGGGAATACTAAATGTCCCTAGCACTTTGCATCATCCCCATTATTAAAAATCAAGATAAAACATAGATAAAATATAACATATAAGAGAATGTGAAAATATCTAACCTCATATTTAGAAGTACAAATAGAGTAAGTACAAGAGTCCTGAAGGAGGGAACAATACTAAAAGACAAGGACTAGGGAACACAAGAAAATATGCTCTAATCTAAAGATGTAGAAATGGGTACTACCTTCATAGGTAATCCAATAGTAAATCATCCTCCTAATATTTATCTGATGCAAGGGAGGATGGGGAGAGGGGCCAAAGACACACCCTAACCAGATCCACCTTGTAGAGATCACACATGGAAGAAACAACACACAAGTGAGAGAGAGAATGAAGATATCTTTCATATATTTATTCCAATTGATTCATACATGTTGGGATGTAAGGCTTTCCTGGTTTAGGCTAGATATTACAATTCAAGTAAAGAAGTCCTCTAACATGTGAGGATCTAAAATAATCTCCTAGCTTCTAACTTCTATCTCTGATTGTTCTAAATTCCTCCCCTAAAACTACAAACAAAGATTACATTATATACAAGAGGCTACTGAAAAAGTCGGCCTTCAAATCCATCATCAATGGAAGGAATGACCAGATCTAGGTCCATAGGCTTCCCAATGATACATACCAACATTAAATCCATGACCATAATTAATTTCAAGAGTCGGCCTCAACAGAAAACTAAAACAAACAATTCGGTAAGAAAGGATAACTAAGTGCCAGAAAAGCATCACTAAGTGCTAGAGAGATAACTAACCAACCCTAGTAAACAAAGGAAACCGAGCAACACTGAACCAACTCGGTCAAAGAAGGAACCGAGCAACATAGGAAAACACAAATGGTGACATGGGATTGCTAAGGACCTGAGATGCTCCTGCATTAGACACCTAGGGTTATTTGAAATGATTTTGTGAATCATGAAGGAGGTACGTCCAAGCTAAATCCAACTCAGATTGTGAAATCCATGAACTATCTTCAACCAGTCTATTCTTCCACTTTATGAGATATTCCATATACTATTTTCCTCTTGTACTTCTACCAATTCTTTGTTCCAAAATCTGCTCAACTTCTTCTATCCTTTTCTTAGGATAATCATTTGATACTGTCATTTCTTCATCTAACTCATGGTATTCATACAAATCAGCAATGTTAAATATAGGTGATATATCCATATCATCAAGTAACTCAATTTCATAAGCATTTCCACTGTCAAATCTCTTCAAAATATTGCAAGGACCAAACATCTTCATTTTTAGCTTCCCATATGTTCCAACAAGAAATCTTCCTTTCTTCAAATGAACCATTACTTCAGCACCAACTACAAAAGTCTTATGTCTTCTAGATCTATCATCTTTGTCTTTGTATTTTTTATTACTTTTCTCCAACTTATGTTTCACATCTTCATGCAATGTCTTCATGTACTCATCAAACTTTATTCCTTCAGCACTTCTCTTTTTTTCATCAATAATATCCCTCAAATCAAATATACATCTTGCTTGTATGCCATTTAAAATCTCAAAAGGTTTTTTCCCAGTACTCCTATTCACTAAATTATTGTATGCAAACTTTGCTTCTACCAATACTGAATCCCAATCACTCGGTGTGTCTCCAACTAAACATCTCAAAAGATTACCCAAGCTTCTATTCACAAGTTTTGTCTATCCATCGGTCTGTGGGTGAAATGTACAACTATATTTCAACTCGGTGCCAAACTTTCCCCAAAGGGTCTTCCAAAAGTATCCAACAAATTTACTATCTCGATCAAAGATGATACTCCTCAGTATTCCATGCAATCTAAAAATTTCCTTAAAGAAAAGATCTACTATATGTACTGCATCTAATGTCTTTCTACAAGGTATAAAATGTGCCATTTTAGAAAATCTATCCACAACAACAATTATAGAATCATTACCTCTTACTGTCTTCGATAAGCCAAGAACAAAATCCATAGAGATATCAATCCAAGGTTTCTCAGGAATAGAAATCAGTGTATACAATCCAGTATTCTGACTTACTCCTTTTGCAACTTGACAAATTTCACAACTTTTCATAAATTTCTAAACATCCTTATACAACTGCGGCCAAAAGTATTCCTCCTTAATAAAATTCAATGTTTTATCAACACCAAAGTGTCCATCCAAACCACTACTATGTTTCTCCTTTATCAAATTAGTTCTCATTGATCCTCTCGGTATACACAACTAAATACTTTTAAACAACATACCTCCTTAAATGAAATATTCTTCACATTTAGTACTCGGTTGATCTTGAATAAGTGCTCTGCACATTCTCCATAGCTCAGAAAAATTAGGATCAAACTCATAAGAATCTCTCATGTCATCCAAACCAAGAACTTCAATTTTCATCTCGGTCATCAAAGATCTTCTTCTACTCAATGCATCTACAACTTGGTTAGTGACTCCACTCTTATGATTTATCACAAATGTATGGCTCTGCAAATACTCAACATATTTCATATGTCTCCAATTCAACTTATTATAACTACCCAAATACTGTAAAGCTTTAGGATTGGTATACAATACAAATTCACTCGGTATTAAATTATGTCTTCATTTCTTCAATGGTTGAAAAATAGCCTAGCACTCTTGATCATACATAGAATATTTCCTTTTTGCATCATTCAACTTTTCACTAAAGAAAGCAACATGTTTACCTTCTTTACTCAACAAAGCTCCTATTGCACTTCCACTTGCATCACATTCCACTTGAAATACCTTATTGAAATCAAGCAATGCTAACACGGGCAATTTAGCAACCTTCTGCTTCAGAGTCTCAAAACTTTTATCAGCTTCATGTGTCCACTTGAATTCTCTTTTATCTCCTCTCATAGTCTCAGTCATAGCATTACAAATTGAACTAAAATTCCTAATGAACTTTCATTAAAAACTTGCCAAACCATAAAATGATCTTACCTCACTAGCATTCTTAGGTGTTGGCCAATTTAAAATAGCTTCAACCTTTTAAGGATCCATTTTCAAACCATTAGCTGAAATCACAAATCCAAAATACACAATCTCCTCTTTCATGAAATAATACTTTTTTAGATTTATCAACAACTTTTCTTCTTTCAACCTTTGCAATACTTGTTTAACATGCAACAAATGTTCTTCTCTAGTCTTACTGAATATTATAATATCATCTAGATATACAATCATAAATTTACCTAAGAATTTCTTCAAAAATTCATTCATCAACCTCATAAAAGTACTCGGTGCATTAGTTAAACCAAAATGCATAACCAACCACTCAAACAAACCTTCTTTTGTCTTAAAAGTAGTCTTCCACTCATCACCTTCTTTAATTCTGATCTGATGATACCCACTTTTCAAATCAATTTTGGTAAAATACTTTGCTCCAGTCAAACTATCCATTATGTCATCCATTCTCAGTATAGGAAACCTATATTTCACTATTATCTTGTTGATTTCTCAGGAATCAATACACATTCTCCATTCTCCATTCTTCTTATGTGCTAGTACAATAGGTGCTGCACAAGGAATCAAACTTTCTGAGATCAAACATTTCTACAATAATTCTTGAATTTGTCAGTTCAATTCCTAATTCTCGATAGGTTTCAACTGATGTGCTGCCTTATTCGTTAAACTAGCTCCAAGGATTAGATCCATGTAATAGTCAATGCTTCTCTTTAGTGGCAAAAAATTAGGTACATTATTAGAAATGATTTCTTTATACTTGATGAGTAACTTATCAATCTCCTCAGGTATGTTATCCTCTATTTTCTTACTTGGTTTGTTAGGAATCATAACAAAACATACATCATTCTTCTTCAAATACTTAATGAACTTTCTTCCTTCCATCAAGAAAACTTTCACAAATGTACAAATATTACTAACAGGTTCTTCAATGAAAGGTAACAAGATTTGTCTTCTCCCATCAGCGTAAATAGTATATTTATGTAATATCCCATCATATATAGCATGTCTATCATATTGCCAAGGTCTACCCAACAAAATATGACAACAATCCATAGGCATGATATCACATTACACCTTATCATAGTACTTTTTAATTTTCAAATTCACATAGCATTGTTCACTTACCAAGATTGTATGCTCATCCTTAATCTGTGAAATCTGATAGGGCTTCAAATGTTCCAATCTTTTCAACTACAACTTTGTAACCATTTCCTTAGATGCCAAGTTCTCTGAGCTATTGCTATCAATGATTACCTTCCATACTTCATTAGAAACTCTACATCTAGTCTTGAATAAACTTTTCCTTACTGGATCTTCCCTATTACTTATACTCCAAAGTTCTCTCCTTACCATCAAGTTCTTTTCTTTTTCAGGTTCATTCGATGACTCTTCTTGCACCAAAGCATTTCTACTGCTACTGACCTTCTTACTTGCATACATGTACACTCAAATGATCTATGTCCTTCTTCTCCAAAATTGTAACAAGTTCCTTAGAAACCACCTCTATTATGACCACCTCGGTAGTTACTTCTTCTTCCTCTAGATGACCTTTCACCTTTCCATTCGGTCTTGCCTTTATCCAAATTTTTCTTTTCAAGTTTAGATCTACCATTTTCACCATAAGATATACCTCTTCCTCTAGGAATCTACCACCTCTACCTCTTTGTCTTTTCTCATGTCTCTTATTCAATTTATCCTTGACTTTCAATATAAATTGATAAGCTTCTTCAATGTTCTCCAATTTTACCAAACTAATTTCTTCTTGGATGGATACTCTCAATCCATTCAGGTACCTAGAAATTATTTCCACATCATCTTCATCATGTCTAAATCTGATATCTAATCTATAGAATTCCTCAGTATATTCTTTTACCGAGCTATCTTTCTATCTCAAACTTTGCATTTGCCTAACTAGGTTAATCTAATAATCACAAGGTAAGAACTTTCCTTTCAACTTATTCACCATCTTATTCCATACCTTAATTTTTTCTTTTCCTTTCCTCTTTCTATCCAACTACAAATGTTCCCACCATAAGGATGCATGACTTTTCAATTTTGTGCATGCAATGTTCACCTTCTTTTCCTTAGGGACATTTTCATACTTAAATTACTTTTCCATCTCGGTGATCTAGTCCACCAATTCATCAAAATCCAATTTTCCACTATACTCAGGAGGATTAAAGTGCGGTGTAGACTTCAAATTTGTCAAAGCTTTCAATAATATTTTCTCACCTTGATCCATCACTGGCACAGGTTCTACATCAAATTTTTCTTCCTAAATTTCATCATCACTAACATCGTCAAGATGTCTTCCTCTTCTCTGGTTTGTTTCAACAACTTCTAATCTAGTAGCAAGTTATCTCAACATGTTTGCCAGTCCTGAATCTGCATCTCACCTCCCACAAACCATCTTGAAACCCTCTACAATTGCAGGCAAGATCACAATCTACTACCCCACAATAAATCAACTAGGGTTTTACCTAGATTCAGATCTCACCTCACTTTGATACCGCTTGATGCAAGGGAGGATGCAAGGGAGAGGGGCCAAAGTCACACCCTAACTAGATCCACCTTGCGGAGATCACATGCAAAAGCAACAACACATAAGTGAGAGAGAATGCAGATATCTTTCATATATTTATTCCAATTGATTCATACATGCCAGGTTGTAAGGCTTTCCCAGTTCAAGCTAGATATTACAATTTAAGAAAAAAAGTCCTCTAACATGCGAGGATCTAAAACAATCTCCTATCTTCTAACTTCTATCTTTGATTTTCCTAAATTCCTCCCCTAAAACTACAAACAAAGATTACATTATATATAAGAGGCTACCAAACAAGTCGGCCTTCAGATCCACCATCAACAAAAGGAATGACCAGATCTAGGTCCACGGGCTTCCCAATGATAGATATCAGCATTAAATCCATGACCATAATTAATTGCAAGAGTCGGCCTCAACAGAAAACTAAAACAAACAACTCAGTAAGCAAGGATAATTGAGCACTAGACAAGCATCATCAAGTGCTAGGGAATTAACCAAGCACCAGAGAGATAACCAACCAACCCCACTAAACAAAGGAAACTGAGCAACACCGAACCAACCTGGGCAAAGAAGGAACCAAGTAACACAAGAAAACACAAACATGTTTTTGGTGACATAGGATTTCCAAGGACCCAAGATGCTCCTGCATCATTATCATATGGGGAGGGAAGTTGAGATTGAAATATAATGGTTGCAATTGTAGCCCCATGCAATCCATTAGTAGTTAGAACCAAGGATGAGGTAGCCTCAACATTCTCATCTAGGAGCTCCACTAAGGAAAGTGAGAGAAAATATGTGAAGATTGTTGTAAATGTTGGAATCTCCTTAAGAGAGTCAAACAAACAAGCCTCATATCTTGTAGGAAAACCATGCTAAGGTGAAGATGCATAAGATTCTATATCAACCTTTGTAAAAGGGGTAGAGACAAATTCAAGAGAGGTTGGAGCATACTCTAATACAAGGACAAAGACAGAAAGAGGATTCATCATATTTAAATTTTATACAAGGCCTTGATTAAACCTTCTCTTGAAGGATGGAGATGAATCCCTTTGATTCACTATAGAAACCTTGAGTAATCCAGGGCAAGTGGGTGGAAATCATGAGATGGAGCTGACATGAGATGGGTGGACATCATTGTGTTGGATACCACTTGGGTATGTAGTATGTTCACTAGTGTAAACAAAGGTGGGTTATTAAAAAAGGATGTAAAAATTAGTATCCCCTATGATGGTTAGATGAGGACTTGGACTCTCTAGGAATGAGGCCCACTGGTCACTCCAAGTGCAGAAGGAAGCAAGATAGAGGAGTTCCATGATGAAAGGATGGAGTACCTAAGGTGAAAGGAAGAGTAGGAAAAGGAGAAAAGGTAGAAAATGTGAGCCTAGGAGATGCAATTTATACCCTCATAATGAGATCACATGATAAGGTCCTCTCTCAATGACAACACTTAGGCTCATGCACAAGATAGTTATATAGATGTGGAATAGGCTTAGAAGTCTATGAGGGTCTAGTGGCATTTTTATCCATAAGAGTTGTTTTAAATGATGTTTATGGCAAAGAGGAGGTCCAAACTAATGGAGTAGGAGGTGATACTAATGTAACAACCACCAGCTTAGCAATGAGGTGGGAGGAGGAACAATGGATGCTCTTTGAAGATAAGGGATAAGTTCTAAGGGAGAGGGAAAAATCTTAAGAGACCTCTTACTCTTACCGTATAATAAAAGGCATTTTATGTCTATGATGATCATGTTGGGAAATAACAGGTGCATCTTAGGTTTGGATAAAAAGGGTGCCTTTTCTTTGTTTGATTTGTGTGCAAATGTAGGAACAAAAGACCCTACCAAATGTTGGGAGACTTGATAAAAATAAGGAGGCTTCCCATGAGGCACACACTTTTCTTGATCCCTTGATGAAGAAGGGACAAGGGCCAAAGAACATTGAGCCTTATGAGAGGGTTGCACAGGAGTAGTGGGGATAGACATATGGATTTTAAGTTTAGTTCTTCAATATATACTTTTGATAGGTGTATCAGCCTAAATAGTAAGAACTCTTAATTATGTGCTCATTTTAGCCCCATTTTAGTATGTATGGGTTCCCACATTGATTTCATGTTCTCCTAGCACTTATTGGACCTTCAAATTAACATTATAAGTCCTATATTGACTCAATTTATTCAAAACAAGAGGTTATCCCTTATTTCTAAGTGTGCTCCTCTATTTCCCTTTGATCCCATAATTTATTTTTCCTTCTAGGAAATATCTTACCATTTATGTAATTTTCATACACTCTCAACATTAGGATGAACCAATTCCTCTTTTCCAACTTCTACCCTATTTTCTAGGGATCTAGAACAAATTTTAGCCCATTCTCCAAGGTACAAGTCACAAAACTTGACTTTTCCCTAGGACAGGTAACCAATCTTGACTTGCCCCTAGATTTTTGGGCTTAAAGTTTGCCTAGAAGTCTGAGCTAGGGTTTTGGAGGGAGTTCCAAATCTATGGTTGGCCTTCTTATATTTTAACTCCCAAAATAATGTGAAAAGTATATAAACCCCCTATATATCCTCATTTTGATATCAACTACTAGCCTCAAGAATCCATTATCAAGTGCAAGCATTCCATATCAAGTTTTCAAAAATTCATGATCAAGAAATAAAATTGTAGTATAAGATCTCTTCTTCAATCAAGTATCCAAGTCTTCTATCCTTCTTCTTCTTTATCAAGCATTGTGGAAAACTAAAACATTCATCATTCAAGGCTTATGTTTTATGATTTCCTATTGGTTTTTGTAGATTTCAAGCTATTTCATCAATATTTATGGTCACATCCAAAGAAGCATTTCATTATCAAGGTATGAGGCAATTCAAATCTAGCTTCTATTTCATTTTTCCTTATGTTATTTCAATTCATTTTCAAGGTTGATTCTTAAATAGGGGTTTGAATAAGGAAAACCCCCCCTTCAACCTTCTTTCCCATTTTTCTATGTATAGAAATAGGTTGTGGAGATATAGGATCTTTTTTTGGGTAGTACAAGAGTAGTTGTAGAGTTTGTGAAAGTTTCATCTAAAAGTGCCAAGAATATGTTGCCAAAGTTGAATTTTCCCCAGATACAGGTCAAGTTTCAACCCGTCCCTACCATTTTTAGCTAAAATTTGGTAGGAAGTTAGTTCACAACCTTCAGGTCTTAGATCCATGATTACAACTCATTTTGGGACTCTAACAGTTAGAAATGCAGATTTAAAAGTTCACTTTTTCTATTCTATTTTTAGGTGCATTCAAATCCTTCTCCCTTCCCCTTTTATCACTTTTTTCCAATTTATTTAGATAAGATCTGAGCTTATTTAGTCTTTTTCATGTCAGTATCATTGCTCTCCTATCAATTATTAGCAAAAAAGGAATCAAAACCCTTCAAGGAATTAATATTGTATTGGCATCCTTCTCATCAAGTGGTGTTAATCATAATTTTCTTGAGGTGTTTTTTCATTCCAATGTGTAATATGAATTGGGAAAATATCCCTTTTATATGATCCCCATTTTGTATTATACATTTTAGTGAACTTGATGCATGACATTTCCTTTCTGATTTAGTGTTTAGATATCCTTTTAAAGTATTGTAATAGTCTAGAGATCTATGTTCAACTGTTATACATTTTGGTGAACCTAATGTATGACATTTCTTCTTTTGATTTTGGTGGTTAGATATCCTTTGTATGCATGTTGAGCTTCTAGATATACTTTTTATGTGTTACATTGTTAAATTTATACATTTAGTTTTACTTTTTAATCTATTAATAAAAAATACATGCAAATTGCATATTGTTCATAGATTCACTCTTGTATTTACATGATAAAAACAATAAAAATCCAAAAATATTATATTTTCATGCATTGTTAGTTCCTTTTATGGTTTGTTTCATAACATTAGCGTGTTTCATTACAAAATATCTTATTTATTTGTCCAAATATTTACTATTTTTGATGATCCATTTAGTAGTGAAGATTTTGATATGATGGATGAAGTCCTTGATGAATTCATCTCTACTAAGTCTTCATTTACACCTCCTAAAATCTCATTTTATCAATAGTTAATGAATGTGATACAAGGATTTAAGGTTTATAATAATCCCCTTTATGAACCAATCAATGATTCCTCTCTCAAATTTATTCTCCCTCATAAGGATATATTGATGAAAGTGTTGGGATATATGCATATATGTGTTGATGTTGATTTTTTGTCATTGATGTCAATATATTTCTTTTATTTGAGATAATGTTCCTATGATGTTCACTAAGATTTTTGGTTTGGTGTAGTCATTTTGTTGAAGATCTTAATCTGTAGACATGCACATTGTGTTGAGGGATTCTTGTAGTTGTTATATGTCAACTTACAAAGGTTCGCATGGTGATTTTAGTGAGTTATTATTATTTTTTTGTGTTGAGACTAGTATTTCTAGATGTTTAGAGGTGACAATGTTTTAGTATCTTGTTTGGTATTGTAATATTTTGATATGTGGATCCATGTAGCATGTTTAGGACATTAATGTGTACCCTGAACACAATTAGTTTGTGATTTGGAGGTTCACTAGCTATATTTCTTGATTGACAAAAGTTACTATTGTGTTCTTGAGGTTTGGTTCAGTGATGCTGATGATTTTAGAGATTTCAATTGATGTGGATGTTCCTGGATGTTCATGATGATTGTGGATATTTCTAGACCATGTTTCTATTGTATTTCTAGTTCACATTTATTGAGGTGATTGTGATTTTCTATTGGCGAGTTCATATTCTTTGTGCTCTTGGATGAATTGGTGTTGTAATATGTTGCAGATGTTTGAGGCTTAATTTTTGGATGATTAGAATGTTCAAGGATGGAGTTAATGATCCAAGCTACATCTTAGTTGAAATTATCTGGTTTGCATTAAATTTTTTTAATTGAGTAATTATAATTTTAATGGTGAGGTGGTGAGATTTTGGACGACCTTGTTTATTTGTTCAAGGTTGACAAATTATATAAATGTGATTATATCCCTTTGTAGATTGTCTATGAGTGAGAGTGTACATGGAAGGTGCAAAGAGGTATAAGTGGAATTTGTAATTGAGGCATATATCTAATTATATCTATACTTTAATGGAACTAATTTAGGCATGTTAAAGATTCTATTATCTAGTTTATGATTTGTGAATTATTGTCCACTATGGATTATAGTCCATATATTTTCTGTAAGGTAGTGAGACTTCCTCGAGGTTGTATCCCTTATTGTACTTGAGAAGTGAGCTCTAGAAAGTGTTCCTCAATACATGTGAATTCCTATTGTAATACCCCTAATAGGGTATAGTGATTTGAAAAAAGTACATCATCTTGTGGGTTCCATCCCCATTGTAGTTTTTACCCTAACAAGGTTTCCACACAAAAAAATCTTGTTGTTATGTGTTCTTGATGTGTTGTGGATCTATACTTTACTAATCATTTACATATGAAGTTTAAGGTTGAAAGGTTGGTAAATTTTTAAATGTTGGACAAATGATTCACATGCCCCCCTTTTTAGTTGTCTGTTGCCTTATTTCTATTAGAAAGAACACACTTTTACACCTTTTCTCAATGATATCCCTCTTTGAGATGAACCATTGGAGAATGATGTCAATTATTCTCTTGATATGTACCTCCCTCATGAAACTACCTTTGTGTAAGAGGGTGATTTTGTGGTAGAAAAGGGTGATATGATTGATGATTCCCTTAATGACACTTCTCCTCTCTATTCCACTCATCTTCAATCTAGAGATAAAGAAATAATGAGTCATGATTGTCCTTCTCCTAAAAGTACCTTAAAAGAAAAGGATGATATCCTTGATCCTCTCCCTTTTTCAAATGAATATTTTGAGAATAAACAACCTAATCATGTCAATACCATTCAAGATACCCCTAAAAAATAATGAGTGATTGTTGTAAAAGGTTATATAACAACATTCCTCAAGAGGATAATATCCTTGATGTCCCCCCTCCTAAAAATAAAACCTTAGCACATAAGGATCCTAATCAAGTCAACTTTATTAAATCTCCATTTCCTTTTTCAATTCTTCCTCTAATACAAATAGGTAAACCATCAAGTCTTCAAGATGATGACTTGGGAACCTTAGAATTCACACCAACCTTCCATAATAAAAACAAAATCCTTGAATTTGAGACACAAACACCTTATTATAATGCATGCATAGATATTGATCGGGCCTCTTTCAATTTCAACCCATTTCCACCTATATCATCTTAAAAAGTAAGCACCCTTGTTAGGTGCTCATTTTTAGCCCCATTTTAGCATTTATGGATTCCCGCATTTATTTCACATCTTGCTAGCCCTTTTACATCCTCCAAATCAATATTATTTGTTAAAAAACTAAGAATGGTTCTGATTTCTATGCATATTTCCCAAATATCCACCCATTGACATAATTTATTTCCCTCCGAGGCCCCATTTTTTGAATTTATGATCAATTTTCCTGCTCACCTTTCTATTTTTTCCCAAAACAACTTAACACCTCTTCAACCCCACAATATTATCTCAAAATTAACACCTTCTGGGTATAGGTCAAACTAGGTTTGACCTAAACATATTGTAAAGGATAAAATATGGATGGGGTCCTAGAACAATGGTTTGCACATAAAAGAGACCCCAAAACCAATATTTTACACCTACATTTGAATTTTATTGATATGGAAAGTAAATGTAAATGACTAATGTTGAAATGAAGAGATAAAGGTACTTACCTCTGAAAAAGAACCTACTAAAAATCTTGTCAAACAGTCTCCAAAATTGTTGATATCCACGCTCTTGAATCGAAACTGCGAGATCTACAAAACCCATAAATCTTTTCCAATTTTGGGGGACATCATCTTTGACCCCTCATAGAAGTTCAAAGGCTAAATTCTTTATTTGAGGGTTGATTTTGACTTTGTTTGCAAATCCTAGAAGTTCACCGAAAAGTGTATCCAAATCTACTCTCAGATCTGAAATTCTGCACCTGCACCTGCAAGAAAAAGAGGGTTTTGTTGTTTGTTTGGGGGCTTTACATTGGTCAAACCCCAGTTTGGAATCAACCTTAATATTGAAATTGGAATTGAGAATGCTAGCAAGTAGTAGAAGTAGATCTAAGAATGAAGCTATGACATTCAATAGATATGCAAATTGTATTTGAAATGTAATCAAGTATGTTAATATGAAAGCTTGAACATAACATAAATGTAAATCAAACCTCCATGATTGTATGGTTGGAATCCACCTTGAGGGAAGAATGAATGGATCTTGAAGATGAAAAAAGGATCTTGAAGGAAGATCACACCATCATGATGGCTAGATCTAGGGTTTGAATGATGAATCTTGAATGCTTGAACCAAATCCCTTCAATGGCTTGAATGCTTGAATCCTTGATCTTCAATGGAGAACTTGGATGGAGAAGAAGACTTGAATGCTTGAATGGATTCTTTCTTTATCACCTTGCCTAAGAGTGCTTGAGCATGAAAAATTGATGTAGAGATCTTCTCACAAAACTTTGATGGAGAAAATGAGAAAGGAAGGCTTCCTTTTACAGTGATCTAGGGCACAATCCTCTAGAGAGGCCACCTTGGGGAATTAAATTCCAATTAGGCCTCAAACCTTTAGGAATGACCTAAATTAAATATAATTTAAGGGTTTACCATTTCAGAGACCAAAATAGTAGACACGAAAGTGGGAAAACAATTATTTCTGAAACCCAACAACCAGAGATCCCGGGACCTTGAAATTTGAACTTAGGGTCAAAGATGATCTTGATCCTAACCTAGTCAAGGTAAAGGTTTACTTTGACCCCTTTAGGTTGAGTTTGACTATAAGGGCTCAAACTCAACATACATGCATGAGGGTGCCAAAAGAACAAGGGTTTGTACTAAACAACCCAAATCAATTAGCATAACAAACCTCACTAAGAAATATTTCTCATACTACTATCATATTTGGAAAGCTATCATAAAAGCATAAATGATTACATAGGAAAGAGAAGAGCAACACTATAAATAACATAGCCTTTTGATCTTGTCCTACTATCATGAAAGCGAAAAGAGAGAGAGGGAAAAGAGTGATTACCTTGCCTAGTAAGATGCCCACCTTACCATGAATCACCCTGGAGGGTGAGCCCAATAGGTTCACCCATAAACTATGCTTGCAATTGTAATGCATCTTCTAATATCTTCTAGAATACTCATAGATCCACCTTCTTCTATCACTATGACTATGAAATGCATGTCTCCTCAGGATTTAGCAACTTATGTGTGTTACCTTCAGAAGATTTAGCATATGAATGTGTGTCTTTTCAGGATTTAGCAACTTATGTGCATTACCTTCCAAGATTTAGCATATTTGAAATATTGGAAATGTGTGTCCCTTTAGGATTTAGCAACTTATGTGTGTCACCTTTAGAGGATTTATGTAGTACCCGCCCGTAGGTTGCCTTTTAGTTTTCTTTATGTTTCAGTTGTATGACTGAATTCTTTAGGTCACTTTTCTTGTGATCAGTTATTGTTTCATTAATGATGATTATGGATTATTATCATATGTTTATCAAGTGTATGTGTAGATTAGATGATGATGTTTCATGATGATAGATTATATGTTTTATATTGATTACAATGTACTTACTCCATACTTGCATGTGTATGGTGATTATGTGTCTGTATTTGTTTGATGTGTTTGTGTGGTAGAGGATGGAGGTGTAGTTACTTGCATAGTTGATATCCACACATCCGATTGTACCCTATCATTGTTTGTTATATATTGCATGTACATGCTTTGTCTTTTGATGTCAGGTTTGTAGGTATAGGGAATCATCTTCCCTGAATTAGCAGGAGTGAGCATGCCCATAAACATTCATCTCAATGGTAAAGAGGGGAGATAATACATAGACCCAAAACCCTAACCTAAGCCTAATTGTTCTAGGATTGGACAAGTGTCTGTTTGACTACCTTACCCTAATTCACTTGGTTGGCATGAATTCATGGATCCCGTTCTTGAGTATGTGCATGGTTTCAATTTGCTTGATTTATTGTGCTTGATTTTACTGTGTTTGATTAAGTGGATTTATGATTATTTAGGTGATTTTATATGATTATTGATGTTAGGATTATAGTTGAATTTAATGATTTAATCATGTTCCAATGTTTAATTTGGGAAAATTATCTAAAGTCAATTATTTGATTAATTAGAATTAATTGATTATTTAATTGAAATTAGATTTGATTATGTTTGAATGTATAATTAAATAATTGAATATTTTAATGCATGTTCTAGGATGCATTAAATATTTAATTTATTTAATATGGGTTAAATTAATAACATGTTCTTAATTAGAAAATGAGTTTAATTATGCTTGTATATTTTATTAAATGATTAAATAATTAATTGCATGGATTTGTGATGCATTAAGTATTTAATTTATTTAATAAATGAATTTAAATTAAAACATGTGCAAAATTGAAAAGGGAAATGTTTTCAAAAAAAAGATAACAACTAGTTTTAAAAAGTCAAGTTGACTTGTGCATTTAAAAGATATTTTTAATTAATTAATTGTATTTACTTTCAATTTTGGAATTTGAGTTGGATTAGGAGTTGTCTTATGAGTCATTTTCTAATTTGAAGTTAACTGTGAGTTAGCTTTTGAGTTGTCTTTTGGGATTGCTTGAATTTGGGAATGGATTCCTATTAGGAGATTATTGCATTCATTTTTGAGGGAGACAGGTTTTGGAGAAGATTTTTGGAGAAGGCTTGTGTGCTTGGTATTTTGGAGATTTGTGGATGGTTGTGGCTGCATGTTGAATTGAATTTCTCTATGCATCTAGATCGGGCACCTGTTTGCAATATAGCTTTCAGATCTGTAGGTTGGGTGTGATTTTGGAAAGAATTTTGTTCTCAGATTTACAAGGGTTTTCATTTTTAGTATCTGGCATTGGATCTAAGGTAGGCACTGAATTTTGCCTGTTATCTCTATTTTTACATCCTTTTGTCTTTCTGTGTTTTTAATAGATTTCGGTATTCAGAAAGCCTAGTGTAGTTGATTTCTATATTTTATTACTACTTGGCATCGTAGTGTTACTCTGGCAAAATTTCGTTAAATACTTGTTTATGGATTTCTTACAAATTGAAATATTAATTCTAGGCAATAGTATAACTATAGGGAATGATGAAATAAATTCCTATTGAAAAAAAAAACTCAATCTGGGTATAAATATTCACCCTAGAATTTAAATAATTATTCTCTATTCTTTTTGTTTGCTTTGGCAAAATTTAAAAGTTATACAGTTAGATTAATAGGATCAAATTCTTATGTGTTTGGAAAGGATTTTGGAATATATTCTTTCTTGATAATGACTTGTCCTTTTGTTTAAAAAAATACCTTCTAGTAAACTTTACACAGTTTGGTTAAATAGGATCTAGAAAAGACAACATTAGTTGTTTATGCATGTGACTATCTTAAAATATTGTTTATATTCCTCTTGTAAAAAAAATATGTCTTTGGAAGAAAAGAATATGTTTTAATTAAATTAAATAAATGTCAAAAAAATAAAAATAAAAATATATATTAGTTTGAATCGAAATTCATTGCTTTGAGTTTTTATTAAGGAAATTCTTTTCAAAAAAAAATTTAAAAGTTATGATGGGGGCGGGGGCCACTGCACCCCCCAACCCCCATTCTCCCTGCATGATTAAGTTAATCATAATGTGTTTTTTTTGTTGATTTAATCTAATCAATTTCTTTTAATTGATGAGATAAATTATTTGATAAATGCTTATGTGCGTACCAAAATTGGGCATTTTTATAACACTAAATTCTTAGAACGTTAATAAGGAATATTATTTTGTTTATGATTAATTGTGATGGTTATGTTAAGTTTCCTTGGCTGTCTTACGTGATTCTATTTTGAACTTAGTAATGTTCATAGGAGACTTTATATGCTTGTAGTTCCTGTTCAGTTCTTAAGCATGTGACATTTGTATACTTCATTCCTGAACTATATTCTTGTGCATTATGTGATGTCGGGCATTAGAATGGCCTAGGGGGAAATAGAGGCAGGGTTTTGTATCAGTTGGATTGTATTCCAGTATCATGTTTATGTGAGTGTTTATTTTGAATGTCATCCATGATTCGATCTTATGGGCTCTTATTGGTTAATATTTTTTTTTGGTATCAGTGCAATCATTTCGGTTTCTATGTGTGAAACTGCATCTAGGATTACCTGGTAGTATACCTGTTTGATGTTTATGTGATTATGAGCCTAGGGGAGATTGATTAAGTGCATCTTAGGGGAGTGGCTTACAATAGGGGCAGGGACCCAAAGTGGTCAGTACCTGGGTAACCTATCGTAAGTTATGTAATTAAGTGATAACAAAGTAATTAAAACTTTATAGATCATTTAAGAAGATAATTTAGAGTATGGTTATGATTAGAATTCCTCATATCTGAGAGAGAGTATTCTAGTCCCACATGGATCGTATTGAGGGTTTGGGGCCCAGAGTGGCTAGTTTAGGTTAACTCAATGCTTGAGGGTCCAGGGTCCAGAGTGACCAGTCCAGGGTAACTCAAGTAAATAGACATGTGATGACACTCCCATAGCATGTAGCCTAAGTCATCTCCTAAGTTTCTATTTATGCCTCTGGATTAGTGTTTCTCATCTTTCACTTTATTTTGTAAACCTTGAGTAGAGAGCTTTCAGGATTCCTTGCTTAGTGGTTTTATCCTTGTTTGGTTTTGGTCATTCAATTGGGGTTTGTGGTTATCTCTTCAGCATGATGGGGTAGACCTTTTTGGTTCTACACGGATGGGTGGTAGTGATTCTTTACCATTTGAGATTCGACATCCTAGTGTCGGTGCTATTGATACTTCTGCAGTTGGATGCCCTTATGGTTCTTCATTGTTGGTTTCTTATCATACCTTCATTTATGTAGTCCTATATTAGAGTATCACATGTGATACCTAATAGGGACATTGTTCTTCCTTGTTAGATTTATTATTACATACCCTGGGACATGTGCAGTGGATGTCAGTTTATTAGTTATCATGGATGTCCATGAGATTTGTATTTATTCATGTAAGTTGTAATTGTATCATATATGTTATGGAATCTTTTGTTACCTTTCTTTAGCTATGTTTTGTTCTTAAGTAATTCTACATCATGGGACCCACAGGATTTTTAATCTATTTTGGTTGTTGGTTTAATGTGAGTAAATGGTAATTGCTTCCACACTGTTGTGTATCTTGTTTGTTAACTTTTTTTTAAAAAAATGTTCACCAAACTTAGTAGCAAGTTATAGGTTAATCTCTCCTGGGTTCCCTGGTGGGGCGTTACAATTTAGCATATTGAATTTTTTTGAAAAATGCATGTCTCCTCAGGATTTAGCAACTTATGTGTGTTAGCATCGGAAGATTTAGCATATAAATATGTGTCTTTTCAAGATTTAGCAACTTATGTGTGTTACCTTCCAAGATTTAGCATGTAAAAATAAAAAACTATAGTACAAGGGAGGCTCTATATATGCCCCCCTCCTTAATATGGCAAAAACATACTATTTTGACATGTTAAGGAAAGAAAAGAACAAGGATAAACCCTTCTTTAGCATCAAGACAATATCCACAAACAACACCCAGTCCAAGCCAGGAAGGTCATAGCTCCTATGAGGCCATGGAAGGGATGAATGCAAAGAGATATCATGCAAGAAGTGAAAAGAAAGTAACCCTTATGAGGGATACCACACTGTTTAGTTCCCAGGGTGAGAGATATATCAACCATGAAAACCCAATGTCAAACAACAAAATAGGTTGTGATCAAGGACAAAGATCCTCAATGCAAACCAAAATTTTCATGTATGATTGGATATCACATAATAGATAAATACTACTTACCCAAGGAAAGAGGTGAATCTCAGAAAGATAGAAAAGAAGGAGATGGCATCCTTGCCCCCCAAGTGTAGGAACAAAGATGGAAGAGGATACCTACTTCACAATTCAAGGAGATATCTTGTTTAGAAACAATGTATACCATATTCTTAGCGAGGGATATTGACCCTTACATCCAAGAGTATAGATAATCATGAAAAGGATATGTCACTCATGGAAAAGGATCCTCAAATGAAAGAGATCTTATCAACAAGACCCCCACCAAAGAGGAGTGCTTTAGATAAAATATCATCTTTCAAATGCGGGAACAAAGATTCAATCATCAAGCCCCTTGCAAAGAAGATGAAGAGGAATCTTTGGAATGAGGGAAACAACTCTAACACCAAAGCAAAGGTGAGAGTTTATAAAGAACATAATTTGCAACATAGAGAAGAAGTGATGACCTAGGACAACAAGTTCTCATATAAGAAGGTTATCCATAGTCAAAAAATCCATCAATATGATGAAAAAATATTGCAATATAAACAACTACCACTTAGCTAAGGAAAGTAGTTCCCTAGACAAAGAGAGAGAAGAAAGAACCTTGCCCCCCAAGGATGAAACCAAGGGATACCTTTGCAAAACACGTCCTAGAAAAGATATCTTGAATAATAGAAGAGAGCAATGGATGAAAAGAAATAATAATAAAAACCATGAAAACATAACCAATTAAGCTCATAATGGATTATAAAATATAGGAAGAAATATACCTCTTGCCCCCCAGTCTAGAGGAGAAAAGATCTATATTATATCAGGGTGAGGGGTAAAATTATGAAGAAATCTCAAAGAAGAAATTTCTTTTCTTTTATCTTTATGGATCGGATAATATGGAGAAGGAACTTGGAAGAATCTTTGCACATCTACATCATGAACCATAGTTTGAACCTCAACATAACTATGGGAAGAACTAGGAATAGCAGATGGAGAATTAGGAATCAGATTAGGAAAGATAGGATTGAGATTAGGAAGTTTAGGAATACTAGTCAAAGTGTAGGAAGTGATATGAATGGAAGACACAACCAGAGGAACACTTGGAACCATAGTTGGAAAAGGATTTGAATAGATATGAGTAATATTATGGTAAGAAGGCTGTAAGGTAGGATCTTGATTTCCCATAAGATCACCACTAAGAGGAAGAGCATTAAGGGAATTCATATCTTTCTCTGCTAATGCCTCATCACTAGAAGGAATCCCAAATGGAGGTGAAGGATCTATAATGTCATATTCTTTCTCATAAGGGAAGTGTGTTTTAGAGAATATGTCATTCTTTTGTATCAAAAATTATTCACAAGAAAGTAATAAATCAATGTATTTATCCAAGGGTTCATCCCAAACAGTAGAATTTTCCATAATGGTTTCATGAGGAAGAGAGTAATCAACATTCAAATTCAAAGGCTCATCCCAAATAGGAGCATTATCATTCCTATCCATTAAGCGCATTATAGGAGTGTCATAAGTCATTAAAGCTTGATCCCTAGAGGGGGAAGAAGGACATCTATTAGGAGAAGAATTAACATCGATCTTCAACTCCTCTCCATAAAGAGAAATATGATGGAGATATAGATTAAGGTCGTCTTCTTTCTCTAATATATCCTTATAGGGAAATTAAAAAGAGGACAAAGCAACATCACATGCCCTAGATAAAGTTTTTCTAGGTGTAACGCCATGCAATGGTAAGGTAAGAGGAGGATGTTGTGTAATCCCAAAAGTTTTGGAAAACATTTGAAACAACTTGTGCAACATGATAACCAATAAATCTAGATATATCAAAATGTATTCAAATGAAATTTTATAAACATAAAAAGGAAATCAAACACAATAGAGCATCTAATTCCTCAAAGCAATGTAAATGTTTTTGTATTTTTGAAGAAATTTTTCAAATTTTTTAGATTTTTGAAATATAAGGGCATAAATAAACCTAATCTTAATGCAAGAAAAGATTTAACAAAAATATAACACAATAGGGCATCTAAATCCATAAAATAAAGGAGAGTAAGTATGTCGGGTTCACCAAAATGTAAAGGATAAAATATGGATGGGGTCCTAGAATAATGGTTTGCACATAAAAGAGACCCCAAAACCAATATTTTACACTTAAATTTGAATTGTATTGATATGGAAAGTAAATGTAAATGACTAATGTTGAAATGAAGAGATAAAGGTACTTACCTCCCAAAAAGAACCTGCTGAAAACCCTATCAAATAGTCTCAAAAACTATTGATTTTCACGCTCTTGAATCGAAACTGCAAGATCTACAAAATCCATAAACCTTTTCCAATTTTGGGGGAGGTCATCTTTGACCCTAATAAAAGTTCAAAGGCTACATTCTTTATTTGAAGGTCGATTCTGACTTTGTTCACAGATCCCAGAAGTTCATCAAAAAGGGTATCCAAATCTACTCTCAGATCTGAAATTCCGCATCTGCACCTGTAAGAAAAAGAGGGTTTTGTTGTTTGTTTGGGGGGTTTTCCTTGGTCAAACCCCAATTTGGAATCAACCTTAATATTGAAATTGGAATGGAGAATGCTAGCAAGTAGTAGAAGTAGATCTAAGAATGAAGCTATGACATTCAATAGATATGCAAATTGTATTTGAAATGTAATCAAGTATGTTAATATGAAAGATTGAACATAACATAAATCTAAATCAAACCTCCACGATTGTATGGTTGGAATCCACCTTGAGGGAAGAATGAATGGATCTTGAAGATGAACAAAGGATCTTGAAGGAAGATCACACCATCATGATGGCTAGATCTAGGGTTTGAATGATGAATCTTGAATGCTTGAACCAAATCCCTTCAATGGCTTGAATGCTTGAATCCTTGATCTTCAATGAAGAACTTGGATGGGGAAGAAGACTTGAATAATTGAATGGATGCTTGCTTTAATGGATGCTTTCTTAATCACCTTTCTTGAGAGTGCTTGAGCATAAAAACTTGATGTAGAGCTCTTCTCACAAAACTTTGATGGAGAAAATGAGAGAGGAAGGCTTCCTTTTATAGTGATCTAGGGCACAATCCTCTAGAGGGGCCACCTTGGGGAATTATATTCCAATTAGGCCTCAAACCTTTAGGAATGACCTAAATTAAATATAATTTAAGGGTTTACCATTTCAAAGACCAAAACAGTGGACCTGGAAGCGGGAAAACAACTATTTCTGAAACTCGACAATCGGAGATCTCGGGACCTTGAAATTTAAACCCAGGGTCAAAGACAAGCTTGATCCTGACATAGTCAAGGTCAAGCTTGACTTTGACCCCTTTAGGTTGAATTTGACCTGAAGGGCATAGATTTCAGTTTCTTAGTTAGAGTGAGACACAGGAGGTCCCGGGGGTGCTCAGAGTCCTAGAAATGATGCCAGAATAGGGTAGAGTGCTATGGAGAGGTACAAAATCCTATGATGAACATGATGAAGTCTAGGAGGAACTATTTGTAAGTCCTACCTATAAAATAGAGCTATAGAAGATAGAAATTAAGGAGAATCCTTGAGATCCTAACCCTAATTTCACCTAGAATGAAGGAATCAAGTGCAGAAAAGAAGTGGAAAGTGGGGAGAAAGCCAGATCCCAGCAAAGATCAATTCAAGGTGTTCAACATGACCCCAAACCACTTACTCAGAGGACTAAATTATCTTAACCTAGAAGTGCTTCCATTTTAAGATGATACATTAAGCCCCCACTTTAGCAAGAGTATGGACTCAATGCAAACTCTTGGTAAAGGAGAAGAAAGAGGAGATACAAGTGGATTCACAATGAGATAAAATAACACTTAGCTAAGAGAACAAGCCCCCAAACTAAGGTTTCAAAATCAAGATACATTCATGAGGGTGCAAAAAGAACAAGGGTTAGTACTAAATAACCCAAATCAATTAGCATAAGAAACCTCGCTAAGAAATATTTCTCATACTAATATCATATTTGGAAATCTATCATAAAAGCATAAATGATTACATAGGAAAGACAAGAGAAATAGTATAAATAACATAGCCTCATGATCCTGTCCTACTAGCATGAAAGAAAAAAGAGAGAGAGGGAAAAGAGTGATTACCTCACCTAGTAAGATGCCCACCTTACCATGAATCACCCTAGAGGGAGAGCCCAACAGGTTCACCCATAAATTGTGCTTGCAATTGTAATGCATCTTTTGACAGCTTTTGGAATACTCATAGATCCACCTTCTTGTATCACTATGAATATGAAATGTGTGTCTCCTGAGGATTTAGCAACTTATGTGCATTACCTTCGGAAGATTTAGCATATGAATGTGTCTCTTTTCAGGATTTAGCAACTTATGTGTGTTACCTTCCAAGATTTAGCATATTTGAAATATTGGAAATGCATGTCCCTTCAGGATTTAGCAACTTATGTGTGTTACCTTCAAAGGATTTAGCATATTGAAATTTTTTGAAAAATGCGTGTCTCCTCAAGATTTAGCAACTTATCTACATTACCATCGGAAGATTTAGCATATAAATGCGTGTCTTTTCAAGATTTAGAAACTTATGTGCATTACCTTCCAAGATTTAGCATGTAAAAATAAAAAACTATAGTACAAGGGACACCCTATATATTCCCCCCTCCTTAATATGGAAAAAACATACTATTTTGACATGTTAAGGAAAGAAAAGAACAAGGATAAAGCCTTCTCCAACATCAAGACAATATCCACAAACAACACCCAGTCCAAGCCGAGAAGGTCACATCTCCTATGAGGCCATGGAAGGGACGAATGCAAAGAGATATCATGCAAGAAGTGAAAAGAAAGTAACCCTTATGAGGGATAGCACACTGTTCTGTTTCCAGGGTGAGAGATATATCAACCATGAAAACCAAATGTCAAACAACAAAATAGGTTGTGATCAAGGACAAATATCCTCAATGAAAACCAAAATTTTCATGTATGATTGGATATCACATAATAGATAAATATTGCTTACCCAAGGAAAGAGGTGAATCCTGGAAAGATGGAAAAGAAGGAGATGGCATCCTTATGCCTAAGTGTAGGAACAAAGATGGAAGAGGATACCTACTTCACAATTCAAGGAGATATCCTATTTAGCAACAATGTATACCATATTATTAGCAAGGGATATTGACCCCTACATCCAAGAGTATAGATAATCATGAAAAGGATATGTCACTCATGGAAAAGGATCCTCAAATGAAAGAGATCAAATCAACAAGACCCCCACCAAAGAGGAGTGCTTTAGATAAAATATCATCTTTCAAAGGTGGGAACAAAGATTCAATCATCAAGCCCCCTGCAAAGAAGAGGAAGAGGATTCTTTGGAATGAGGGAAACAACTCTAACACCAAAGCAAGGGTGACAGTTTATAAAGAACATAATTTGCAACATAGAGAAGAAGTGATGACCTAGGACAACAAGTTCTCATATAAGAATGTTATCCATAGTCAAAAAATCCATCAATATGATGAAATAATATTGCAATATAAACAACTACCACTTATCTAAGGAAAGTAGTTCCCTAGAAAAAAAGAGAGAAGAAAGAACCTTGCCCCCCAGGGATGAAACCAAGGGATACCTTTGCAAAACAAATGTCCTAGAAAAGATATCTTGAATAATAGAAGAGAGAAATGGATAAAAAGAAATCATAATACAAACCATGAAAACATAACCAATTAAGCTCATAATGGATTCTAAAAGATAGGAATAAATATACCTCTTGCCCCCCCCAGTCTAGAGGAGAAAAGATCTATATTATATCAGAGTGAGGGGTAAAATTATGAAGAAATCTCAAAGGAGAAATTTATTTTCTTTTATCTTTATGGATCAGATAATGTGGAGAAGGTACTTGGAAGAATCTTTGCACATCTACATCATGAGCCATAGTTTGAACCTCAACATAACTGTGGGAAGAACTAGGAATAGCAGATGGAGAATTAGGAATCGCATTACGAAAGATAGGCTTAAGATTAGGAAGTTTAGGAATACCAGTCAAAGTGTAGGAAGTGATATGAATGGAAGACACAACTAGAGGAACACTTGGAACCATAGTTGGAAAAGGATTTGAATAGATATGAGTAATATTATGGTAAGAAGGCTGTAAGGTAGGATCTTGATTTCCCATAAGATCACCACTAAGAGGAAGAGCATTAAGGGAATTCATATCTTTCTCCGCTACTGCCTCATCACTAGAAGGAATCCCAAATGGAGGTGAAGGATCTATAATGTCATATTCTTTCTCATAAGGGAAGTGTGTTTTAGAGAATATGTCATTCTTTTGTATAAAAAATTCTTCACAAGAAAGGGATAAATTAATGTATTTATCCAAGGGTTCATCCCAAACAGTAGAATTTTCCATAATGGTTTCATGAGGAAGAGAGTAATCAACATTCAAATTCAAAGGCTCATCCAAAATAGGAGGATTATCATCCCTATCCATTAAGTGCATTATAGGAGTGTCATAACTCATTAAAGCTTGATCCCTAGAGGGGGAAGAAGGACATCTATTAGGAGAATAATTAACATCGATCTTCAACTCCTCTCCATAAAGAGAAATATGATGGAGATATATATTAAGGTCATCATCATTCTCTAATATATCCTTATAGGGTAATTCAAAAGAGGGAAAAGCAACATCACATGCCCTAGATGAAGTTTTGCTAGGTGTAATGCCATGCAATGGTAAGGTAAGAGGAGGATGTTGTGTAATCCCAAAAGTTTTGGAAAACATTTGAAACAACTTGTGCAACATGATAACCAATAAATCTAGATATATCCAAATGTATTCAAATGAAATTTTATAACCATAAAAAGGAAATCAAACACAATAGAGCATCTAATTCCTCAAAGCAATGTAAATTTTTTTGTATTTTTGAAGAAATTTTGCAATTTTTTTGGATTTTTGAAATATAAGGGCATAAAAAAACCTAATCTTAATGCAAGAAAAGATTTGCCACAAATATAACACAATAGGGCATCTAAATCCATAAAAGAAAGGAGAGTAAGTATGTCGGGTTCACCAAAATGTAAAGGATAAAATATGGATGGGATCCTAGAACAATGGTTTGCACATAAAAGAGACTCCAAAACCAATATTTTACACTTACATTTGAATTGTATTGATATGGAAAGTAAATTTAAATGAATAATGTTGAATTGAAGAGATAAAGGTACTTGCCTCGGAAAAAGAACCTGCTGAAAACCTTGTCAAACAGTTTAAAAAATTGTTGATTTCCATGATCTTGAACCGAAACTGTGAGATCAACAAAACCCAGAAATCTTTTCCAATTTTGGGGGAGGTCATCTTTGACCCTCATAAAAGGTCAAAGGCTACATTCTTTATGTGAAGGTCAATTCTGACTTTGTTCGCAAATCCCAGAAGTTTGTCGAAAAGGGTATCCAAATCTACTCTCAGATACAAAATTCCATGCCTGCACCTGCAAGAAAAAGAGGGTTTTGTTGTTTGTTTGGGGGGCTTGCCTTGGTCAAACCCCAGTTTGGAATCAACCTTAATATTGAAATTGGAATGGAGAATGATAGCAAGTAGTAGAAGTAGATCTAAGAATGAAGCTATGACATTCAATAGATATGCAAATTGTATTTGAAATGTAATCAAGTATGTTAATATGAAAGCTTGAACATAACATAAATCTAAATGAAACCTCCATGATTGTATGCTTGGAATCCACCTTGAGGGAAGAATGAATAGATCTTGAAGATGAAAAAAGGATCTTGAAGGAAGATCACACCATCATGATGGCTAGATCTAGGGTTTGAATGATGAATCTTGAATGCTTGAACCAAATCCCTTCAATGGCTTGAATGCTTGAATCCTTGATCTTCAATGGAGAACTTGGATGGAGAAGAAGACTTGAATGATTGAATGGATGCTTTCTTGAATGGATTATTTCTTGATCACCTTTCTTGAATGGATTCTTTCTTGAAAACTTGATGTAGAGATCTTCTCACAAAACTTTGATGGAGAAAATGAGAGAGGAAGGCTTCCTTTTATAGTGATCTAGGTCACAATCCTCTAGAGGGGCCACCTTGGGGAATTAAATTCCAATTAGGCCTCAAACCTTTAGTAATGGACCTATATTAAATATAATTTAAGGGTTTACCATTTCGGAGACCAAAACAGTGGACCTGGAAGAGGGAAAATAATTATTTCTGAAACCTGACAATCGGAGATCCTGAGACCTTGAAATTTGAACCCAAGGTCAAAGATGAGCTTGATCTTGACCTAGTTAGGGTCAAGGTTGAATTTTACCCCTTTAGGTTGACTTTGACCTTAAGGGCACAAATTTTAGGGTCTTAGTTAGAGTGAGAAACAGGAGGTCCTGGGGCTACCCGAAGACCTAGAAATGATGCCAGAATAGGATAGAGTGCTACAGAGAGGCACAAAATCCTATGATGAACATGATGAAGTCCAAGAGGACATATTTTTAAGTCCTACCTATAAAATAGAGCCATAGAAGAGGAAAATTGAGGAGAATCATCAAGATCCTAACCCTAATTTCACCTAGAATGAAGGAATCAAGTGCAAAAAAGAAGTGGAAAGTGGGGAGAAAGGCAGATCCAAGAAAATATCAATTCAAGGCATTCGACATGACCCCAAACCACTTAATTAGAGGTATAAATTCTCTTAACATGGAAGTTCTTCCATTTTAAGATGATACACCAATATAGGTCAAACCTAGTTCAACCTATACCTCAAGAATTTAATTTTGAAGGGTTTTAGGTCTGATACAAGGTGTTTTAATTTTCCCACCCAGTCACATTGACCTTCATGAATTTGGACTCTAAATCACTATAAAATGAGGCTTCTTCCTCTCATTTTAAACATCTCATTACACCTACAATTCATGATCAAGATCCATTATACACCTACATGGAATAATTATCAAAAAAGAAAGCAAGAATCTATTCGTTAAAGGGATCCATTATCAATCATTCTTCTTATCTTTCTTCTTCAATCCAACATTAGGAAAAACTACAAAATTCATCATTCAATTTTTTGGTTTCATGATTTCCTATTGGATTTTTGTAGAAGTCCAAGCTACTACATCAACACTTGTGATCATCTTCAAATAAACATTACATCATTAAGGTATGAGGTAATTTATGTTTCAGATCTAGATTGCATTTCCGCATGCACTTTCAATTACATTTCAAGGTAAATTCCTATAGGGGACTTGACCAAGGTGAGCCCCTCCCCTCAACTATTTCCTATTCTCTCTTATGTATATGTGTAGGTTTTGGAATGCAGATATAGCTATAGATATTGGAACCCAATTGGAAGAATTCTCCAAAACAACTCTTTCATTTTAAATCTTGATAGTATCAAGTATAGGTCAAATTTTCAACCTTCCTGGTACTTAAAGTGTAGATCCTATTATAGAGATAGAAAGATGTCCATAAGACTTTCCAAGATCCATGTTTCTATTTTTGACTTTGGTAGTTTTAGGTATAGGTCAATTTTTTGAGATATACTAGTATAGGTTGAACCAATTTTAACATGTTTCCAGAGAAAAATAGAGAGTTACAAGTTTTAGGTTTGTAGGTTATAGATTTTTGAATTCAAAAATCAGGTCACTCTGAGACCTCGTCAATTAGAAAATTAGCCTCCAAATATCTTCTTCTTCTCTCATTTTTAGGGGCAAAAATTCCTACTTCTTTCTCTTGCATCATAGATCATATTCTCCTTTTTATATCATTTACAATTCCTTCTCTTAGGGAAAGGAGGACTAATCCAAAATCCTACATTATGAAGATAAAAAACTGGCACCCTATCTTGTGCTAATCAGATTTCCTTTGTTACAAGGTTTTGTATCTTCCTATATGTAACCTATAATTTGGTGAGTAATCCATCCTAGCATTTCTCACCATTGCATATGTTACATTTTTGTGAACTTGACACTTTCATGCATTCTACTTCCTGGTTTTGGGTGTTAGATCCTCTTTCTATGCATTTTTGTTATCTAGATCTCTTTTATATGTGTTGGTAATTAGATCCTCTTTTGCATGTGTTTAGATACTGTATACACCTAAAATTGGCCAGTTGAAATTGAAGTGAGTAATCGAAGGAAAATCATAAATTAATTAAAATCAAAGGCTATTGGATTAATTAAATAATTATGCAATTGATTAAAATCAAATTAATTGTATAGTTAAATCAATTCAAATCCAACCAATTCAAGGGTACACAATGAACAAGATAAACCAATTAAACCAATTATTAAGTCTTATTATTCTCACCCACCAGATCAGGAAAAAATTCAAATGAACCAATGAGAATGAAGGAATGAGCTCACGTAGATTAAGGAAAATTGATTCTACACCACTCATCTTTGAGATACATCTTGACCATTCATTTTGTCTCTTTGTTCCAATGTTTGAGAACAAATTATTTACTTTGTCCCAACATTTGAAACTATTAACTTGACTCAAACTTAATCATGATTCATCTTACACTACCCCTAAGCCTTGGAAAAATTCATAAATAAAGGGAAAAATTATGAGAAAAACATCCATCTTCATACTTTTCAAATTACATATATATTATAGGCATTTTAATTGTGAATTATTAGCATATTTGAGCATGTTTTAGCATAATTTGAGTTAGAATAGGCATAATTGCATCACAAATCACAATTCTCATTCTAGAGATATCTCTAATGAATGCTAAATCTAAGAGCATTTCTTTATATTTTATAGTTAGAGATCCATAAGATGCTTATTGTCATTATTTTCATTTAATTGCTTTGAAATTGTTCTGATTACTAGAAAAAACAAGTTTTGAAGGGGACCCGAAACCCTTTACAAAGCCAAAAGCAGAAGAATTTCTTTGAAATTATATAATTTACATAAATAAATTGATATTTTGATGAACTAATCCTATGGAGGTATTTTACATACACAAAATGATGCCCATTGTGGGGTAGTGGCCTCAATCTTCATAAATTTGTTAAATATTTACATTTTTATGCTTTTGTTTTGCAGATTTTAACTTTCTGCAAGTAAAGCAGTGCATTAAAAAGAAGTAGCACATGTGAAGTAAATTTTGACACATTTTCTTGGAGAAATAGAACTTATAAATATCCATCGAGATGATATCCCATTTCCATAGAACTTGACTTTTATAGCCTAATCTCGTTCCATCATGGAAATGGGATATCATCTCGATGGATTTCATCGTAGATTTTCCTATGACTCCCCCCAGACATGATATAATCATGGTTATTATTGATCACTTGACCAAAGTGGAACACTTTTCTCCCATGAGCGAATCTTATACAACAACTTCAGTAGCTAGGGTCTTTATGTAGGATATTGTAATATTACATGGTATTCCCTGCAGGATTAAATCAGATAGGGATCCAGTATCCACTTTTGCATTTTGGACTTCCTTGTAGCATTTTCTTGGAGGACAGCTAAATTTTAGTTTAGCATATGACCCTGAGACTAATGGTCAAATAGAATGGGTTAATCAGGTGCTTGAGGATATCTTGAGGATGTATGTCATGGATAGACATACTCACTATGAGGACTATTTTTATTCGGTTGATTTTGCATACAAAAATGATTATCATAGTTCAATTGGTATTTTTCCTTTCTAGGCTTTTTATGGTTTTCCTTGTCATACACCTTTGAGTTTGCATAGGCTTGAGGATCATATTTTATTAAGTCCTGAGATTATTGGAGATATGGAGTAATATGTGGATCCTATCTGTGAGTATGTGACCAAATCTCAGCATAGGTAGAAGAAGTATGTAAATACTCATAGAGTGGATAGGTAGTTTGCAGTTGGTGTTATGGTATTTCTGAGAGTGCATCCACAAAAGATTATGATCCATTATTGAAAGGGATTGATGTTATCACCGCATTTTGTCGATCCATTTGAGATTCTTGAAAGGATAGGACTGGTTTCTTGCCATCTTTCTTTTTCACCTAGCTTATCTCATGTTCATGATGTTTTCCATGTTTCAGTACATAGATAGTATATACCAAATGTTACATGTGTTTTTGACTAGAATGTCTTATAGGTAGAGGATGGGTAGCTGGCTTTGGATCCCATTTGCATACTTTTGTGGTGAGAGTTGACCTGAGATTTGACCCTTAGGGATCACACCATCAAGTGGGTAAGGGTCTAATGGGACCTTACTGATGAGTCATTAGTGACTTGAGAGGATGCATTGAGATTACAAGATTTATATCCCTATTTGTTTGTAGGCTTCTAGGAGTAAGCCTAATTCTAGGGGAGGTGGATGTAGTGCCCACCCATAGTTTATCTTATTCTTTACTCTTGAAACTTAACTTGAATGCTTAAGTACTGAAATGAACATCAATATAAACAAGATACATAAACACAACACATAACACCAATATGGTTATGGGGAAACCCAAATAGGTAAAAACCCCAGTGGGAATTGACACCCACTAAGAACTGTACTAGTGTCTTATGATCCTTGTTAGAAGATCTGCAACCCTATTAGGAGTTGTTCTTTACAATGCTTTTAGTATAGTGACCTCGTTAAGGGTCAGACCCTGTTAGGATTCTTTTACAATGACCCTGTTAGGGGTGGGGACACACTTTCCTAGAGCTCACTGCTCAAGTGGTGAAGGCTACAACTTTATGATCTTAGATATACACTATATCTACTGGATGAACTGGTGTTGTGAGACTACTTGTCTGATCACTTCCTTTGATGCATTGATGCTTTGACCTCTTCAAAATCTCTAATACATTCTTACTTCTCTTCTCACACTTCTTCTCTGCTTATCTTTTCTCTATTTCAACTCCATACTTTATTACAAAGGCGCATCTAATATTTATATGTGCTATCAAAACAATTAACTAGGTCTGCCTATAACTGATTACATACAATGCTTCCAAGTGAATTGGCTCAAGCATGTTTACAAAAAAACATAATTAAATGTCTAAAACTTAATTAAAATAGGTGCATAGCCTTTACAAAAAAATATTATAATCGCTAAACAAAATACTACCAGTCAGCTGCATACTATGTTTTATTCTGGAATTCATTGTCTGTGTAACTTCAACTCTCTGTATCTTTGTCATACGGTATCTTCTAATCAAGTTCTCTTAGACTTAGCATTAATATACTCTTACCATCTTATCTTCTAGGGTGCATACCATAATTTTGTCATACGCGCATGCGCTCATGCTCTAATCTACTGGTGCTCTATTAACTATCCAGTCTTCTATACTTAGCCAAATTCTGATCTTTTGATAATGTGTGCTAAATCCAAAACACTATATGACTTTGTTACCATAATGACAACACTATATTTAGTCATATACAATAGTATAGTCAACTTTCCAACAATCTCTCCCTTTTTCATTGATGGCAACGAAGGAATATGGCAAAGTTACTAACTGTACCCTTATACAAAAACTCTTTAACATACTCTAACTTATATCTCCCTTATACTCTTTACTATGCATCTTCTTTACATATATATAAGACTCCATATTCTATACAATACTCCCCCTTTGACATTAATGACAAAGGTGCTCCAAAAATGTGGCTACAAATACTTACAAAGTTAGGACATCTAGATATGCTATCTGCAAAATATGGATCTCTTGTTTCCATAATGCTATTAGAGCATTAACAATCTGGAGATGGGCACATAAGGCATATTGTAGCTTCTCCATATTCTCCAAATCTATGCTAGGACCTTGATCATATTTCACCATGGTGGCATCGATCTCCTTGATGTTTTGATTAAGTACATCCAGAGAGGGCGCAAGAGAATTCTTGAGCTGTGTTTTCCTTGCCCTTATCTTAGACATCTCTTTCTTAGCTTTTGCAATCTTGTCTATCTATCCTTGGTACACATTATTACACATTTTGACATCGGTGAAGGGATCTTCCACTAATTTCCTTACATTTTCTATCATTACTTCTACTTCTTGGATCTTCTTGTATAGATCAGTAGTTAACTTATCCTGGTTCATATAGTTAGCAATAATCTTCCTGCCCTTTGCTACAAACTCCTTCAAATATGCTTGACCAATATTTAGTGAACTTAGGTCAAGTGAAAAGTTTCTAACCAATTCACTTAGTCTCTTCTTCATATATTTCTCTTCTACAACTAGGGATGCAGATTCCTCCAAAATAGAAAAATTAGTCTTGAAGTTTGAAATAATTGTTCTTACATCATCAACTGAATGGACCTTAGACACTTTCTTGTCTGAAGGTAATAGGTTGTTCAAAATGTTGACTGATTCAACAAACAAAGGATTCCTCATAACCTATTTTTCTTTTGCTTTCTCCATGGCTAGGACACTGAACTTAATCAAGTCTTCTTCTCCCCAAGAGTCCAAGCTAGTGGTGTCCGGTGTCAAACTTGACAAAAATGATACAGAAGGTAATGGAGTGATAGGATTGTTATCCATCACTTATTGTTTTACTCTAATTGGAATCTCAATAGATGGCTCATCTATTTTCTCACATTCTTTCATTTCTTCTTTTTTCTCCTTTTCTATTTCCTTTTCTTCTTTTTCATCTGTTATATCCTCAATCAATACTTCTTCTTTCTGATTAGGAGGAGTGTCACCACATAGAGTCTCAACCTCTTGTGTGCTTAAAAAGGCTTTTTTGAAATTATCCAAATCAATGTATGTGTCTTCCATAGCAATTTCTACATTATCAATAAAAAATTATCATCTTTTTGAGTCTCTATCATGGGCACATACTTTTCTACTTCTGTAGGTGTTTCAACTGTAGGCATTGAATCTTGAGGACCTGTAAATGGTACATTTGTGATCTTTGACTCCTTTTCTACCTTTGTGGGAACTTGAGTTGTGGGCACAATAGGTGAGTACATGTGCCTATTCAGAAAAAAATTCTCAAAGGCTTTCTTTGTTTCCTTTGCAACCAACTCATAATTCTTATCCATGATATGTAGTGTTCTAGACTTAGTTCTGAGGTGCAGCTTCACCAGATCTAGCAAAAAAGTTTTCTCCTCTAGAGAACATACTAGGAGGCTTTCATCTATAATTTTCTCTCTTATTCTCAGATCTTCCTCAATTGCCTATCTCTTCAAGAATTCCAAAATGTTCCATACATTGTCTGGAATCATTGTCTTCAATTCTAGGACTATCTTCTTAAACTTTAGAATATGTTTGATAATCATTCCATGAATCTCTGATTTGTCAATCTCACTATATTTCTCATAGAATTTTCCAATCTAATAAATTCTTCCTTCCTCAATTATCCTTTTACTTAACACTTCAAGACTAGGTCTGAAAACTACCTTTGGAGGTCCTTGTGTGCTTTTTCTCTGACTTCTTGTAGTGCACGAGGATGGGTGGCTTGCACCTGTCTCTTTCTTCCTCTTAGCCATTGTCTTATACTCAGGAGGAGTTGTAAGATCAATTGTTACTTTGGGCATAGGAGAGATAACATTTTTTTTACCCATTTATCCTTTGGATCATCTAACTTCTCAATCTTGATCTTCTTCAACTTAGGATCATCAGTTTTTGCTTCTACTGCAAATACGCTCTTAATTCCCAAAGAAATATTTTCTTGTCTTTCTTTGTCAAGGTCTTCCTGTGTTACTCCATGAATTCTGAGTATCTCAGAAGTAACCTTAGCTACTAGTTTCCTCTTAGTTGTTGTGCTATTCAAAACTGCATCAACTTCTCTTGTCTTTTCTTCATAAGTCCCCCATCTTGGTTCATTAGGGTCCTTAGGTGCTGATAGAAATACTTGTGCATATGCTTTTAGGATTGTTTCCTCAACCTCATATCCAAGTGGATGAATCCACTTTTTTCTAGGCTCCATTGCTTTCATGCAAGTTGTGTTAGTTCTACCATGAAGCAACTGTTGGTCTTGTATTTCTCTACAATACTCTCTGGTATTCTATATCTCATCTACATTTTAGCCCTGAATGTCTTCAATTCTAACATTATGTAATCCTTCAAAGTGCTCTCAGTAGATGCCTTAAAGGATATCTATGGCATTGTAGGAATACTCTTGTCTAAATACAAATTTGACACCTTTCCAAGTATGTGGAAGTACATGTATTAGATCAAAGACCCAAACCTGAACATTTTGGTCTTATCATGCTTAATGGATCTAATATTGTCTATCAGTTGTGCACACAAGATCTCACATAGAATGAAGTCACCATTTTCTCTCACAAGTCTTATTGTTGCAAGAATAGTGGTCGCTAACACACTATTCACCCTGATGGTGTGTTGAAACCTATATCCTAGTATCATAGACATCAATGTGTGCTCTAATTCTATCAAGACCTACTAGTTCCTTCTTACAGTAAATGTATGCACAGATGTCTTCAACATGTATAACACCCATAGGGGTTTGGGAGAATGCTCCTTCTAGGTCATCCAAAGTAGATTTGAAAGGGTGCCTCTTGAAAATGTATCTCTTCTTCTCCGCAACATCAAACATAATAGGAGTATCCATAACTTACTTGTATATCACTTCACAATTGATTTTTGAGAACTTCTAAATTTTTGCAATGGATTAGGGCTTCCGCAACTGATCAAACACACTTCTTCACTAGTGAATCAAGCTTCAATCCTTTGCAATCAACTACTAGGGCTTTTTTTCTCTCTAATCACTCAAAATTGAATGCAATGAGTGATCTACAAGTCTTTGAGTACTTTAAAGTGAAAAATTTTGCCATTAATGCTTGCTACGTAAACTAGACTTTTACTGAAAATCTACAACTTTCATTCTGCAATCAATTAGGTAGTGTGCTCTTGCACATAGGTTCTACTAGTCTCCAAAAGGTTAAATCCAAAGATGCATACTTTGAGGGTGAGTATACCAACTGCGTAGGGGTCTAGAGATAAATTATCTCCCCTATGACCCTGAGGGTCATTCATCTAGATGTAGAGGGTGTGTCCACTGTGGATGCATCCAATACATACTCATCAACCTTATCCTCCTTTGCCTCTGACCAAATCAAGCTCACATCTTCTACAACTTTCACAAAATTGACTCCTCCTTCAGTATCTAATATTGATTTTTCTACCTTTTTAGGGCTTTCCTGACTTTGCGTTCTTGATCTAAAAAACTTTGAGATGTGTCCAGCCTTGTTATATGAGTGACAAATAATTGGAGGCCTTAAATTCCTTAGCACATTCATATGGGTTACCATTTTACATTGTCTTGTTGAGTGACCATTATAATTACATATCTAACATGTAATACTCTGAGGACTTCTTGCATTTGTTTGATTCTCATTTCTCTAATTATTCTGAGTCTTGTTCTTCTGACTTGTTTTGCAATTAATAGATCTATGACCAAATTTATTGCATGAATAATAGTAACCATTAAAAGGTCTTACCTCTTTACAATTCCTTGGTATATGTACATGCTTGTTACATGCATAAAATTTTTAGTCTACTAACTTGGGCTCATATTTAGATGGTTTAGTATTGTCTTTAGTCTGATTTTTAGTCTTCTTGGCATCTGTGTTGTCTTCTAGTGCTTTAATTATTTCTCACATGTTGTCAATCTAATTTTGTGCTTCATTGAATCCAATGTCACCGGTATCTCCTTTAATTTTATGTGCATATAACTGAGATTCAATCAGATCCTTGCTTGTATGTAATTTATCAAGTGATTCTTTGCCTCTTTCAATTTAGATTCCAACTTTTCTTTGTTGTTTCTTAACTCCAAGATTTCCATGTTTTCTTGCCTCAATTCTTCATTTAGTTGAAGATTCTCCTTGATCTATTCATCATAAACTTCTTGATTGCTAGTTATCTTTTCATCCATCTTATCAATATGATCTTTTAGAGATGTTTTCTCTTCATTTAGTTTTTTGATCATCTTCCCCAAATCAGTGTTTGAACAATCTTTCAAATCTTTTCTTAGTCTTTTGATGACTGCTTGAGAATCACTGACTTTTTCTTTTAGTTCTTCAATTTCTTTTTTAGATCTGTCAAGGTCTTCAAGAGCAGCTTCAAGATTATTTTTCAAATGTTTCATTTCTCCCTTATCCATTATCACCTCAAGTGGTTAAACTTCTTTGCTGAGGACCAGATCTCTGATACCAACTATTAGGAATGGGAACACTGAGAGGGGGGGTGAATCAGTGTTCACTATATTTTATCTTATTCTTTACTCTTGAAACTTAACTTGAATGCTTAAGTACTGAAATGAACATCAACATAAACAAGATACATAAACACAACACATAACACCAATATGGTTATGGGGAAACCCAAATAGGTAAAAACTTTGGTGGGAATTGACACCCACTACGAACTGTACTAGTGTCTTATGATCCTTGTTAGAAGATTTGCAACCCTGTTAGGAGTTCTTCTTTACAAGCTTTTAGTACAGTGACCTTATTAAGGGTCAAACCTTGTTATGAGTCTTTTACAATGACCCTGTTAGGGGTGGGGACATAGTGTCCTAGAGATCACTACTCAAGTGGTGAAGGCTAAAACCTTTTGATCTCAAATACACACTATATCTGTTGGATGAACTGGTGTTGTGACACTTCTTGTTTGATTAGTTCCTTTGATGCACTAATGCTTTGAACTCTTGCAAAGCTCTAATACATTCTTAATTATCTTCACACACTTCTTCTCTACTTATCTTTTCTCTATTTCAACTTCCATACTTTATTACAAAGGCGCATCTAATATTTATATGCACTACCAAAACAATTAACTAGGTCAGCCTATAACTGATTACATACAATGCTTCCAAGTGAATTGGCTCAAGCATTTTTACAAACAAACATAATTACATGTCAAAAAATTAATTACAATAGGTGTATAGCCTTTACAAAACAATATTATAACCGCTAAACAAAATAATACCTATCAGCTGCATACTTTGTTCTATTCTGGCATTCACTATCTATGTAACTTCAACAGTCTGTATCTTTTTCATATTGTATCTTCTAATCATGTGCTCTTAGAATTAGCATGAATATACCCTTACCATCTTATCTTCTAGGGTGCATACCATAATTTTATCATACGCACGTGCACTGATTCTCTGATCTACTGGTGCTTTGTTAATTGTCCAGTCTTCTGTACTTAGCCAAATTCTAATCTTCTGATAATGTGTGTTGACTCCAAAACACTATATGACTTTGTTTCCATAATGAAAACACTATATTTAGTCATATACAACAATATAGTCAACTTGCCAACATATACATCTTGAATTTTATTTATGTAATTCTACGTCAAGGAACCCTTGAGATTTGTAATTTAAAATTAAGATTATGTATATGAGTATATATGGACTTTATGTTTTACTTCTACTTTGTTATTTAATATTGTTTGTAAACTCTTAAGAAACAAATTATTATGTAAACTTAGTAACAATTTTAGGTTAATCTCTCATGGGTTCCATGGTGGGGAAATATAGGCTACCTGAATCCATATTATAGTTTTACTTAGCCCCTATATGTTTCATGTGAGAGAGAATATAAACACCTAAATTTATGGACCTTGAGTGAAGATAAGTTTAACAGATTTGAGATTTTTATTGATAAGATTTACACATGTGGTATTTAATGATTACACATAGGTGGTACACTCCTCTTACCATCATATATATAATGAAATCTTATAGAAAATATAAAAAAACATAAAATTATAAATATAGTTTTATTTGGGTGAACATGCTTCTATCATCTAATGAGGAATTCTATGATACCCAACCATTCATTTGAGATAATATCAAAAGAGTATAAAAATATATCCTACAAACCATGAACTAAGATTTTGTAGATTTAAAAATATAATATGTAATTCAACATGAAACTTCATATTTATAAACTTATTATTTCATGGCTCGGTTGATATCACAACTTTTCAAAACCCTAATCTTAACCATCATACTAACCTTAATTGAAACCTTAATCATAACCATAATACTAATCATGATATGAACCTTTACCCTAACCATAATTTTAACCATTATCCTAACCCTATGATCTTAATCCTAACCCTAATCCTAAACCCTACCCCTAATCCCAAACCCTAACCATAATACTACTCCTAAGTTGTAAACCTAAACCCTAATCCTAAACTATTATTCTAACCCTGATCCTAATTTTTGTCCTAACCTTGATCCTAATTCTTACTCTAATACTAAACCTTATCCCTAATCCAAATACTATCTTATTAAAACTCTAAACCATAACCCTAATCATAATACTAATCTTAATCAAAATCATAAACTATGTACCCTAACCCTAACCAAAAATATTACTCTAATCTGATCAAAACTATAAATACTAACCCTTATCAAAACCCTAATCCTACCCAAAATACTTAGCCTAATCCTAATCAAAATTCTAACCCTAATCTTAACCAAAACACTTACTAATCCTAATCAAAACCCTAAACCCTAATCCTTAAAATTAATCCTAAAGCCTAATCCTAATATTAACACCTAGGCATGATCCTAAACCCTAATCTTAAACCCTAATCCTAACCCTAATCCTAAATTCTAAATCTTACCCTAACCCTATTCATAATCCTAACCCTGACCTTGACCCTAACCCTAATTATAATAATAAGACCTAATCCTAACTTCAACCCTAATCCTAATCTTAGCCCTAAATTTAACCTAATCCTAAGCATAAGCATAACTATAATCCTAACCCTAACTATAACCCTAAATTTAAACCTAGCACTAGTGGCCCTAACCATAATACTAATTATAATGTAAACTATTTCCCTAATTGTATTCTTAATTGTTATCCTAATCATAATCCTAACAATAAACCTAAACCCTAATGCTAATCAAATTCATAAACCTAACCATAATTTTAATCCTAATCCCTAAACCATAAATCTAATCCTAAACCTAAACCCGTATCCTAACCATAATCCTAATTATAATATAGGCCTAACCATAAAACCTTTTTTTAACTCTAACCATAAACCATACATCTAAATATTTAATACTAGCCATGATGTAATCCCTAACCCTAACCCTAACATCAATCCCTTCCTAAACACCTAACCCTAATCTAAATTATAATCATAATCCTAATCCTAATTACCATGATACTAACCATTATGTAAATGTTTACCCTAATAATAATCCTAACCATAACCCTAATTTTTAAGCCTTATCAAAACCTTATAGTACTAAATATGATGTAAAGAAGTTAAAAAGTAAGGGTATGCCAAAAAAACATAGGTATTTACCCATGGTCAATCCACTTCCACTAGAAAGATTCTAGATAAAAAATATTGAGAATGAATGATTGGTGATGAAACCATAGACTATTTTATAACTACATATTAGAGATAGAAACAAGACAAAAAAATATAAGTGTTAAAAGACATAAATAACATTATCTTGCTCTTCTAAGAAGAAAAGGTAAAAACTCATGAGAAAAATGACTTTTGAAAATCTAAAGACAAGAGTTGGTGAAAGAAATATAGGTTGAGTACTCATGAAGGATATTATGAATTTTTGGTAATGTCCTTTGGATTGACCAACATCCTACATTTTAAACCTCATAAATACCATGTTTTACAGTTTCTTTCATAAATTCATTTTCATATTCTTCAATGAAAATTTCAATACAAAATCAATTTGACCAATCATATTAATTATATGGACATCAACTTGAAACTTGGGTTATATTCACCTACAAAGATTCAACCTATCTCAAATAAATACTATATTGTAGTAAGATAATGCATAACGGTTATCCTTCTACATCATATAAGAGGTCCAAAGGAAGAAGACTATACCTATCATAGATAAAATATATGAATCCCTTGAGTAGGCTCATATGATAAAAGTGACTATTAAAGATGGGGTAAAGGGGGTGTTTGGAACACTATCTCTAAAATAGATCCACCTTAGTTAGCTTAAAGTCATCAATTATTCTATATCATTCTATATAAGTCAACTATGGTGGAAAAAATTTCATCATCCCCTTCTTTTGAAATAAATCCTTCTCATCATTTGATTATGTGACCACTAAATATACCTACTTCTACAACTCAAATAATCTCTAATTCTCAAAAGGATGAATAGACTAAGGGTGCTTTAAGGAAACTATGTGAATATGTATAATAATATCTTAAGAGAGGAGAGGATGTATTGCATATATATTATTCTCCTCCTAGCCCTCACCAATAGGTATCTCAAATTTCTATTATATACTTACCATTTATCCATGGGCCAACTTTTTTAAATTAGTTTTTTTCTTATAAGAAGGATTACATAAGTGTAACCATTAGATTAAATTTAAATACATGAAATCATAAAAAAAAGGAAAACCATATAAAGAGACTAAAATGCTTTTATCAATTAGGAAAAAGAAAAATAGGGAAATGATTATTGAAATAAAAACTCCCTTTTTACATGAGAGAGAGAGAGAGAGAGAGAGAGAGAGAGAGAGAGAGAGAGAGAGAGAGAGAGAGAGATTTGTAATGATATCCTTTTAAGTTCCAAATTCACCTATATGATGTATTGTTTTACTAAAATAATATTTGTGGTCACAATTAATACTATACAATATATAAAAAAATATTATACAATATTTGTGAACAATAACCATAATTTTCAATAGTAAAAATAATGCTAACCATGACCTAAACCTCTATGTAGGCTAATGGTGGTGAAAATAGTCAACAATTATGTAAAGAGATACAAAAAAAGGTATTACTCATATTTAATTGTTGTAGTTTTGTGATAAAATTTTACTGTTCACAATAGGTTAAGATACATGTTGTGTTGTTAAACTTGGAAATCTTGATTCATGGTGGATAATATGTGTTTATTTTTTCTCATTTAATGTTATCTCCAATGAATGTTTGGATACCACAACCTTATTTCATGGTTAATTCATGATGGTTAAGGTTCCAAATGCCATGATAATTAGTGTCATATGAATGTTATAACTAAGTATGATAATGGAGTTCAAGTGAAGAAAATCAATGCATCAAGGAATGTATTTGACATTACATTTATGGTGACACAATTATTTCACTAATTTATTAAATATTATAGAAATATAGTTTTATTGTAGTGAACATGCCTTTATTATCTAATGAGGAATTATATGATACTTAACCATTCATTTGAGGAATTCTATGATGACCTAAGATAACTAACATTGAATGTGTTTGTCACTTGGAAACTAAGCTATCTCATGCAAACCTAATTAGAGTAAATAGAATAAATCCTAACTTACTCCAACAATTTAGAGGCCTACTATGTTGTTTTTTTTTGTATATTTAATTCATTAGTGACCTCTAAAACAATCTTCATTAGCCTTTAAAGAGTTAAAAGTGTAGAACAATTATCTAGTCATGTTGATTGGTCCTTAATTACCTACAATTTTGACCATAATTCTTGTCTCATTAGCCTCAATAGTTAAAGTTCAAAAAATTTAGGTCTTGAGTTGTGGGATACAATTTGGATCCTAAAATGAGGTTGAAGTGTAGGGCATGAAGCAAAAACATTTGCTCAATTTTTAGATTTTCAAATTTGATAAATGAACATGCAATTTAAATTTAAATTTTAGGGAAAATATCTTCCATCTTGATATTGAATTTTTTCCATTGAAATTATTTTAAATACATGTTAGTAATACACATAATGGATACTCTAATTTCATAATCAAAATAAATGTATGCTTTCATAAGAGTGAAGTTGTCTTTTAATCTTTGTATTATAATCTTTCTATGTGATTCTCACAGAGGTGAAGCACTACACTTCTTGGAGGTCACCCATCCTATTACTACTCTAAATCAAGTGTGCTTAACTACAGAGTTCTCTCCATAGTTAATCTCACTCTGTTTGCAACTATTAAATTGTGATTAGAGTTAGAATAGAGAAATTTTAAATTTTTTGACTTGTTTCCTATATAATGAAAGTATGATGATACTTAGATTAGAATAATATTCTAACTCTTTTTATCCTAATGAAATTGTCTATGTGATGATAATGTAGATCTGAGAGAGAAAAATGAACTCCAAATACAATGATGATATATTTCTTTTTCTTGAGATGACTTGATATGAATCTATATTTGTAACTTGTAATAACACTTGTAGATTTATGTGTGTTCCAAGTTATTCTTTCAATGAGTGTGTGTGTGTGTGTGTGTGTGTGTCTATATATATATATATATATATATATATATATATATATATATATATATATATATATATATATATATATATATATATATATATATATATATATATATATATATATATATATATATATATATATATATATATATATATATATATATATATATATATATATATATATATATATATATATATATATATATATATATATATATTGTTAGGATTAGGTAATACTGAGAGGGGGGGTGAATCAGTATTACAAAACTTTGATCTTTTCAACTTTAAACAATTATAAACAATCCAAAGTAATGCAGAAATGAAAAGAACATATAAGCATAACATATTACTCATTACACCATGATTTTTTCTCGAGGAAACCCTAGCCAAAGGGAAAACCCCAGTGGGGATGGTACCCACAAATATGCACTAAAGTATAATGTCTCTGTTAGGAGATCTAGCCTTGTTAGGAGCTGATTGTTACATAGTACATTTCCTTGTTAGAGGAATACAAAACCCTATTAGAGGTATAAAAAACACCTGGTTAAAGGTGGTGAGCACACTGCTCTAATTACAATCAATACTTGTCTCAAAATGGTTCTCAAAAGGGGAACAATACAAGCACTTATCTTTATTAGATAGTTCCAATTGTAGCATGGCCTCTTCCTAATCTTGCATCTGATCTATGCTCTTCTATTTGAAAACTTACTCCATCATCATAATCATACCATAATATGCTTTTACAAAAACACTTCATACTTATACAAAATCAGCCTTCCAATCGGCTTCACAATTATCATGCAAAACATACCAATAACTCATGCAAATGTTATTTATGGAGTCAATGCTCTTACAATACCAAAGAGTTAGCAATATAATTTATTCACCTATCTGAGCATGCTACCATATTCACTTTACCTTCCTTAATCTTTGCAACTATTCATATACCTTGTTACACTATTTTACTATCTTCGCATACCTTCTGAACACTATATCTCACAGATCTGATAACCAAAACTTATGTGATCTTAACTGGAGCATGTGTACATCCCAAGATACCTCTAGTTAACCTATCAATCTATAATACCTCATATATCTTCATCATTGACCCAAACTGTGGCACTGTACCCTGTTATCCTGATTCTGGACTGTCATTTTCATGACTGTGACTCCAGTGGCAATCTCCACAATATGTGATCACTCCATCATGAGTGTTTCCATAAATGAAAACCCTCAATTGATTCCTTTTTCTCCAAAACATCACATGCCAACTATCTCTCCCTTTGGCATTGATGGAAACACTTAGAAAAATGACTAAGTGTCACAATACAACTTTCTTTTTCTTTTCTACATCTTTTATTTTTCTTCCTCATTTTTCCTTTTTCTTCCTCTCCCTTTGGCATCAATGGAAAAGGTATATTCAAAACTATAGAACTTAAGAACAAAAGGTTTAGTGCTTACTCACTAGATTTAAGACATCTTGGAAAGAGTTTTCCAAGGTCTTAACTTCTTCAATCCATGAATTTATTAACAATTCACTAACATGGATTAATCCATTCAGTGCATATGACATTGTCTCTGCTCCCTTAAGCTCAGTAAGAGTAGATATAGATATCAAGCCTTCAAATTTTATCATCTCTAAGAGATGAGTCTCCAACATTGTGAGCTTAGGAGTAAATAGGCTTCTCAATAAACCAAATCTATTTGTAACTCTCCCTTTCTCTATTTCTAGTACTCCTATCTTGTCCATTAGCTTGGATGTCTCCTTTTCCATCTCTCCCATAGTTTTTGAAGATGATTCACAATGGTCCATTAGACTATCAAGGGTAGCCCAATCTTTGGCTATGGTCTCCTCAATGATCTTTGAATGTCTATAGGAGTTTATGCAATAACTGTAGATTTTCCTACATTATGCTACACAACTCCTGGCTTTGAGAGTAGTAGCCTTAAGAATATCTAAGTCCCATGAAATTGACTTAAAAACTTTTCTCAACTTCTTCTCCAAGAAGTTCTTTTCAACCTTTTCCTCTATTGTCTTTAGCAATGAGTCAAAATGACTATCAAAGCTATCCAATACTGTACCAAGTTTTTCAATTTCATCTTTGTCTTTGAAGATAATCGGTGAGGGGAGTAGCTTGTTTACTATTTCTACAACCCTGACCATTACCTTAGCTATTTTGTCTCCTTTTTGAACTTATCTCTCCTTAGCTTTAGCAAAATCCATAAATGATAGTCTCATCAGCTCATCTCCATCCATGCTATCCACATTAGAACTGACCAGTTTGGCCACACTTGCCAACAATAAAGGTGTGTCCATTCTAACCTCAATAACTTTTTCTGATTTTGTTTGTTCTTCTTGCTTTTCTTCTTGTTGTATTTCCTCCTCCTGTGTTTTTTCTTCTTTTTTTTCCTCTAATTCCCTTCCTCTATCTGCTCCTGATCTTCAACCTCCATCACATTGTCCAAATTATCCAAAAATGGATCATTCACATCCTGCGAAGTGTCAAGGCTAACAGGCACACCAGTGACATAGAAATATGGTTGCATGCTAACTTGAGCACTTTCATCTACTGCCTTAGAACTCTCTCCTAAACCTAAAGATATAGGCTTAGAAGCTTTGGGAGGTGAAACCTTTTAGGCATATCATACATTAGAATTTGGTCTAATGCCTTTTGAGTGTCCTCAATCACCTCATCATACTTCCTAGCCATTTTCTTGACTAGCCTGGCCTTTTTCCTCATTAGGGGTTTTCATGCTTTTATGATTCTTTCTCTTTCCTGAATTGACACAACTTACAACATATCATCAATTTTTTTACTTCTTATGTTCTCATCTTCCAAATGTGCTAACTATTTCCTGATTTCCAATTTTCTATACAAGGCTTTGGGAATGCCTTTTTCAATTTCCAAAAAATTCTTCTTAAAGACAAGCAGATGCTCAATCATAGTATCTTCAATGACTACTTGGTCCTTAGAGTTATATCTATCAAAATATATGTTCACTGTTAACATATTTCCATCTTTCATAACTCTTTTCTTTAGTGATTTCATATCTGGTGTCCACAAAATTTATGGATTCTTTTGAACCATTTTCTCTTCCTCTTTCTCCACTACCTTCTCTTTCTTCTTCTTCCTCTTTACCTCTGTCTCTTTTTCTTTAGGATTGTCTTGCTTACTTGTCCTTGTTGATCTTCTAGGAACAACTACAATAACAACTTCTTGTGTTTCTTCCTCTTGAGAGGTTGATAAATCCATAATTTCATTAGTAGCAACTACCTTTTCTATCTCCAATGGAATGGGCACATCAGTGGAAATGTTGGAAGATGCCTCCATCTTGTTTTTCAAGTCCAAATACTGCTTCTTTGTGATTCCTTCATTCGCAGTAATTTCTTCAACAATCTTGTTGACCTTTCTTTTCCTTGTTACCTTTTCTTGTTCTTCTCTTACTTTCTCATATTTCTCCCTGTATGTACCCCTTTCTTGGATAAGATCATTTTCTGCTGCTAATACATGCTCTACTTGCATAGTCAAGATTTTAGCACTTACCTCATATGCCATAGGATAACACCACTTGATTCTTGGCTCAACCACCTCAAAGAAGACACAATCAATTTCAACCATGAAACACATTGTGTCCTCATATTTTTCCACCAAGTTTTCTATAATTATGTAGCTTTCTTTCATCTACCTTTGTAGTATCTTAATCATGCCAAATAACTCACCATCTACCTAGTCCTTCTTCTATCTTCTATAGTATTTTGAGATCTAAAGTCCAGTGGGTTCATTATCCTTCCATGCATTAGGATGCATGCTTAGAAAGTTTTTAATGATATGAATGTACATGTGAATCAATAATGAACCAAACCTAAATTACTTAGATTTATCCTTCTTTATAGCTTTCACATTCTCAATAAATTGTTGAGCTAGAATTTTGCAAAGATTATACTTCTTGTTCTCTTTTACCATTATGTATGCCATCATGATGACTCCAGCAAATATAGAATTAGGTCTGCTATTGTAAAATACCTTGTAGCCTAGCAACATTGCTACCAATCTGACATCTTGCAAATAAATATCATTTACTATCATTGCCCTCTTATCCAACTTAGAGTGTGTTAGGGTTTCTGCTAGTTTCTTTAGGTTCTTCTCTGCCATAGGTAGGGCTCCCTCATTGTCAAGCCCGATGATATTATGAATCAACTATGCACATATCTTAACAAGATCTTCACCTATCCACAAGAATTGGTCATGAACTCTGCTAAGAATGATCTTAAACCATTCAACTTTTGTGAATTCTGTAAGTTGGGTTAACTCAAGGATTGACTAATCCTTTAGGTTCTTAAACTCATCTGCCAAAGATCCATTAACTTCTATCATACTATTTAGTTCACTGAAGATGTTAACCTCCCCAATAATCTCATACATGCAGTGTATGTATGCCCTAATATCTTCTACATGCAACATGCCTACGAGGGTTTGTGAAAATGCCCCTTCCGAATCATCCTCACAGGATTTGAATGGATTCCTTTTGAACTTATACCTAGGTCTATCTACAACATCATAAACTACTGGTGCATCCATGAATTCCCAAAAAGATTAGGTCTAAATACCTTAAATGCACTTGAATCTGATGCTTTACTTTATGCAAACACAAAATCTCTCTGCTAGATCACTGCTTAGCTTTCACACTTCTTCTTTCCTTAGTTGCTGATCAATAATTGGTGAAGAAATTAAGTTTTTCAAGTCTTTTATTCATCACAAGTTGAGTATGTGCATTAAACATAGGTAGCTCAACTTTGCATGTCATCCAGTCGATACAAAAACTCATGGACATAGAAGATGAACCTTCAAGTGTTGCGCTCTTATCCATAGACTTCACAGTGTTTGTACATATCAGACCTAAGCTTGCATGAGCTTACTCCATTTATTCAGGGGCTGGATAATTTATGTTATCTGCATCCAATTCTCCCCATAAGGCCATGCATCCTTTTAGTTCAATACCTCAAGGAACTCATCATGCAAAGACACAACATCAACAACTGTCTCTCCCTGAACTAGTGCTTTATTCAAAACTTTTACCTTCCATATCTGATCATCCTCCTTGTTCTCTAATTTCTTGAAATGATTCCAAAATTCATCCATGTACTTGTTAAGACTCTTACCACTATCACCAACATTTTTCCTTATAACCACTAGAGGTAGTCCTCTTGGTTCACTAGATCTTCTTGGTCCTCTTCTATGATCTTTCCCATTATATCTATAGAACTTTGCAATGTGACCTAGATTGTTACATTTGTAACAAGTAGGTGGTCTCCTTCTATCTTGATTAGTCTATAGTCTACAATACCTTGTTGTATGCCCAAAGTTATTACATTTCTAACATGAGATCTTAGCTGCTATTTCTTCTCTGATATAGTCTTTCTTGTACCTAGATTGATAAGGTTTTCTACAGTCTTCTTTCTTGTGTCCATATTCATAGAAATTAAAACAATAACTATTAAAGGGCTTAGAGTTACCTTTACTTCTGCAATCTCTTTTCATGTGTCCAACTTTGTTGCATCTGAAACATCTACCTCTGAAGGGTCTAAATTGTTCTCTAGATTCTTCATTAGTAGGTATCTCTTCAGGAATAGGACTTTCCTCATTCTTGGCTTCATTTGATTCTTCCTAGGTTTTTGAAATTTCTGCTTCATTGAATCCAACTCTAGACATATCTCCTTCAGGATTTTGTCTTGCTCTTTGTTCATCAATCTTGTCACTACTCATGTGTAGCTTCTCAATATGTAATTTGGCTTGAGTGAGTTCACCTTTAATGATCTAATTATATTTTTCCAATTCCTAATATTTATCTTTGTATTGGTCAAGTTCAGTCTTCATTTCACTTATATTCTTGTTAGACTCTTTTAGTGATTCTTCAACTTTGTTTCTGTCATTCTTTTCATGTTAAATTTCTTTAATCATCAGAAGATTGATTTGTTCTTTCTCTTGCTCTAGCTTCTTTATTTTTTTTGATGTGTCATTGTCTAAATCTTCTTTGATCTTCTCCATAAGGTCTTGCCTCTGACTCTTTTCAATCTCAAGTTGTTCTTTTAGTTTCCTCATGAAACCTTCTGCTCTTCTTAATTTAAATTTTAGTTCACCATTCTCAACTTTCATCTTATCCAGATCTTCAAGTGTAGCCTCAAAGTTCTCTTGCATGTCTCCTAAATCCATCATGATATCCCTTAAGCTGTTAGGCTTTCTCTCCAAGGGCCAATAGCTCTGATACCAATTGTTAGGATTAGGTAATACTAAGAGGGGGGGTGAATTTGTATTATAGAACTTTGATCTTTTCAACTTTAAACAATAATAAACAATCCAAAGAAATGCAAAAATGAAAAGAACATATAAGCATAACACATTAATCATTACACCATGATTTTTTCTTGAGGAAACCCTGGCCAAAGGGAAAACCTCGATGGGGATGGTACCCATAAATATGCACTAAAGTATAATGTCTCTGTTAGGAGATCTAGCCTTGTTAGGAGCTGATTGTTACATATTACATTTCCTTGTTAAAGGAATACAAAACCCTATTAGAGGTATACAAAACACCTAGTTAAAGGTGGTGAGCACATTGCTCTTACAATAAATACTTGTCTCAAAATGGTTCTCAAAAGGGGAACAATACACGTACTTATCCTACTTAGATAGTTCCAATTGTAGCACAACCTCTTAGTGATCTTGCATCTAATCTCTGCTCTTCTATTCACAAAATTTCTCCACCATCATAATCATACCATACTATGCTTTTACAAAAACACTCCATACTTATACAAAATCAGCCTTCTAATTGGCTTCACAATTATCATGCAAAACATAACAATAACTCATGCAAATGTTATTTATGGAGTCGATGCTCTTACAATACCAAAGAGTTGGAAATATAATTTATTCACCTATCTTAGAATGTTACCATATTCACTTTACCTTCCTTAATCTTTGCAACTATTCATATACCTTGTTACACTATTTTACTGTCTTTGCATACCTTCTGAACACTATATCTCACAAATCTGATAACCAAAACTTATGCGATCTTAACTGAAGCATGTGTACATCCCAAGATACCTCCAATTAACATCGCAAGCCATAATACCTCATATATCTTCATCGCTAGTGACCCAAACTGTGGCATTGTACCCTGTTATCCTGATTCTGGACTTAGTCATTTTCATGACTGTGACTCCAGTGGCAAACTCCACAACATGCGATCACTCCATCATGAGTGTTTCCATAAATGAAAACCCTCAAGTGATTCCTAGTGCTCCAAAAAATCACATGCCAACATATATATAACATAATGGGACATGTCTCCCATAGAGACATGTCCCTACATGAACAAATTTTATGTAGAGACATGTCTTATGTGAGACATGTCTCTTGTTAATGGTTTAACCATTCATTAGTTACTGCTAATACAAATCATTGAATCTAATCAATAATGATCAAACCATAACTTAATAATAATGAGAAGATGGTTGATATAATGACCGAATCTTATACTATTCATTGAAATGATGCTATATGGAATTCGATGATGATTATTGGTTGTGATAATCTCAGTCAATATCGATTGTGATGATCATAGTCAATATTGACTATGATCATCACATTCGATAATGATCGACACTTCTAATATATATTTAACAACATTGACATATGATATATGACATTCAATGGCATTTTCAGTTGTGATAACCACAATCGACATCGATTATGATCATCACAATCGATAACATCATTGATAGTGTCACCATCATTTCCATGTATTGTAGATTATTGTTTTCATTCATTGATATAAAGTTGATTCACATAATCGACATTATAGTCAATATCAAAAATATTGTTTATTATATTATCATCATTATAACATCTGTGATAATTATTTATTATTTATGAATAATATATATAGATAGATAGATAGATAGATGTGTGTGTGAAATTGTACCTATCTATGAACACAATACTTCAGTAAAACATTATTGGTTAATCAAATCATAAAATATGCAATAAGAATGAATGTCATTAGCTAGGTGATTTACTACCTTCTATTAGATGCGAGTATGGTATTCTAAGAAATAACCGAGATTAGTGACAATGCAACACCTAAATGAAGGATTTGAATGATGAAAGCTTATGAAAATTAGATGCAAATCTAAGCTATATTTTTTATTCTTCTATGCAATATGGATGCAAAACAATGATATGAAACTAGATGAAAATGAATTGAAATCTAATGATGCTATGCTATGAAAATGAATGAAACAATGAGAAACAAGAATCTCAAAATTGCACAATCTCACAAATCGCTAGATCACACGAGCAAGATTATCCAAATTCATTGTTTTATTGTCGTTTATAAAGGACTAAGACTTGTTTATATAGAAATATAGGGTTTTTGAGAACTCATGGAAAGCCAAAAATATCTCCCTGATTAACTTAGATTGATTGTAGAGTTATCAGGAAATGAGATTTAGTTAACTCACAAAATTATGCAAAATCATCTTTTTAACTCAAATTAGGAGTTCGGATCACTTTTTCAACTCACAATCACATGTTGAGTCCAAAAAGTTAACAAATTGAATTGAATAGTTGATTTAGAGTTAACTTATTTTTCTAATTATGCATGGATAATTATGAATTTATTTAATTTCCAAGTGATTTATTCTCAACTTAACTGATTTTTGAATAAAAACAATTGATTTATGGGTTAATCAATTATTTAATCAAACTTTATCCCAAAACTAGATCATTAAATTTGACAACTTGATTTAATCAATTAAATAAGGATTTAATCAATTATTTCTAGAAATTTGATTTATTATCAAATAAATAATATTAATTAGGAATAAATATCAATTAAATCTAATTACATTAATTAAGTGGCAGAATTAAGTTTAATTAATTAAATATTCAACAGATTTAATTAATTACACCTAGGATAAATAAAACAACATTTATTGCCAAATAATATTTAATTAGAAGTAATTAGGATAAGTTAGGAATATTTAGGAATATTCCCTAATGCATAATTGAGATAAGATCGATTAGGGTTTCAATGATTTGATGTGCAGATGTACCATAGGTTAGGAATTTTATATTGATTTCGATCAATTTATTGATGTAAGAGGTCAATGGTACTGAAGCCCATTTTTGGGGTATTACATTTTTCCCCTCTTTGAATTAATGCATGAAGCGCAGTGGTTCAAAGATTAATCTATTTTTTATAATGATGCAAACTTAGTTATGTGGTGGAGAAACTTATCCTAAAAGATTAACCGATTCTGAGATAGAAACTAATTGAAAGATTTGAAGATGTTGATTCAGGTCCTGATTGACCAAAGAATCAAGATTATGCTAACAGTAGCAAAAATGAACCGGTGATTACAAAGAAGTGATAAAATGCCTAATTTTGAACCTTATGATTACGAGGAGTTGATTGTCCTGACTCCAGACTTGATTGTCCAAAGAAATCAAAAGGATGCCAAGTCTGAACCCTTCAGCTATGAAGAATCAAGGAAATAACACTAATGAATCGATCGTTACAAAGAGCTGATACAGTTTACAAGTTGTGAGAGAGTGCCAGATTGATATGGATTCCGATGAATCTGATATGCCCCAAGCGATGAGGATTTTTGATGAGTTAGCAACTAGACGTGGTTGTTGTCTTGATTGTCTAAGAAAATTTGATTGACATATTTGATGAATGATGTGTAATACCATGCCCCCTTCAGGATGAAAATCAAAATCTGGCAAGAAAGCCAGTGTGAAATATTTAGAAGTAAAGTAATTGATTGTAGAAGTGGTTGTACACGTTCAGGGATGTGTTATGCATCTTTTAGGGGTAATGTTGACCAAGTTTGACTAGGTTTGACCATGAGTTGACCAAGGTGAAATTTCAAGAGTTTGATGTATGATAATTAGTTAAGTTGAATACTGGATTTCATTGATATCATGAAGGTCAATTATGCAAGCAGTCAGTCATCCTGGGTCCAAAAATTGTAAATCACAATTTTGACAAAGTAAATGATCTCAAATTTTCATTTTGATTCTGAAAATGGGTTCAAAACGTCGAAATTAGCCAAGGGTACAATTAGAGCACTTTGAAAAATTAGGTCAAAACCTTAATAAGGCCCAAATGGGTCATTTTCAATTCATTTTAACCTTTTGACTTTATAAACTTGTGGAGCCCTCTAAGAGCCAAAACATAAGTTCCTATGTCATCTCATTGATTCGAGTGCTCCAGGTGATATCAGAGACTACGTCAATATGGTAATCCAATAAGTGGACCTCTATGCCTCTTTGTGAATTCAATTTTATAGTTTTTCATGCTTTCTAGGATCTTTAGGATGAATTTTGAATTTTTGAATTTTTGCATCACCTAATGTCGTACGACAACCTGTGGGGACTCATAGGACATTCCAAGTCCAAATAGAGTGTCATGTTTGTTAGTGTAGTTTTTCATATGAGGGACACTCATTTCTCATATGATATTTCATGGGGTCCCTCAAATATCGTGCGAGAACCTATATAGTTTCATATGACCATGAAGTGTTGTATGGGTTGATGTACATTGACGTACGATAATTGGTACCAGTCTAAATTTTTGTATGGAAAATAGAGATCATTTTTGAGGTCCTTAGGCCATTTTTCAAAAATTTTGATTTCATAGTCAATTTCCTTAGCCTTTAATGCACTTATTGATATGCTCATTTTCTGTTCATTTAGCCTTATTTTTGAGAAAAGTTATGATAGTTGTCTCATTTTTGTGCTTTGTAGGTCTTGTACCTATATGTCCATGTTCATATTTCTCATCTTGTCATACAGAGACTATGTCTGGCCCTACCTGATCTGATGAGAGTGCACCTTGCAGTGTGCAGCTTTTGAGTACCTCATTAGTTTGTCTAATATTCGGGTGAGCCATGGATTGATCACTACACTCGTTGAGTTTTTTAACTTAGAGACACAAACTTTCCACCTCCTGATAGGGGAGCTTACAGTTACCCCGGAGGATGTGTACAGGATTCTCCGTATTCCATTTCATGGCCCTTGCCTAGACTATGTTAGTGCGGGTAACACAGGTTTGGTAGCTTTTCATACATTATTTGATGAGGAGGAGCAAATCTCATAGAAGATCTCTTGGGAGATGCTCGTACAATGATATGGGCAAACCCATCGGTTAGAGTGTATCATTACAGGGATGATCAGGGGGATCATCATGTCTGACCATCAGCAGAACAGTCTTCTGATGGGCTGGGCTCTGATGATTCAACATTTGATAGAGAGTCCCACAAAGCTTGGATGAGGTTAGTGCTTACTAGCTCACATGTTCTTAGAGATGCATGAGATCATCTATCATGAGGTGAAATTGTTTGCATCTAGTGCTATTGTTCTTTAGAAATGGGCATGGAAGCATATTCCCATTTGTAGACTGATCTATGGAGATGAGAGGTAGCCTCAAGAACCACTCATATACAGGTATTTTGGGTTTGTCACACAAGTTAGGATGGGGCATACTGAGTAGTGGTGTCAAGTGCTTGATGACATGACAGTCATGACATGGAGACCTTACTTGTGGATTGAGGCATGGCCTATAGCTTGTGCCCAGTTTGGGTATTTTTTCTAGAGTTGGATATTGATAGGGCAGTCCACCACTGTCCTAGAGATATTTTTTATCACTCATGTCTGGAGACAGTATGGGCTGATTCAAGAGGAGCCACATGAGTTTTCCACCTATGCACGATAGGTGCAAGAGATTGGATTAGGATAGGCAGCTTGTTTATCTTATGCACTATGTAGCCAGGAGTACAGTAGACTAAAGGCTAGGGATTGGGACTACCAACCATAGTTAGTCAATGCAAGGACCACAAATATGTACATTACATATCTAGCACAACATCCTATTAGGCACTTCTCTAATCCTAAAAAGTTGATCCTGACCATGGAGGAGGTGAAGGATGTGACTGGTGCCCCTATGGGAAGAGGGAAGAGGAGACATGAGGTAAAGATCCTGATGGTGTACACTACACCAAGGCCGAGAGCTATGGGGACTCCTCCGAGGCCAGCAGGACATATGAGGCCACCCACTATACCACGGGTGGCTCCAGTAGGTAGACTGACACTTTTGTAGCGTCAATTTACTAGAGGAGAGGGTGATACATTAGGAAACATTGGTAGTGCAATAGGTGTTGAGGAGGTTCTAGGGGAACACTGGGATGTAGCCATGGAGGATGTTCAGGATGCCCCCAATTTTGAGCTAAGAGTGGAGGTTCATCACTGCAAGCCACAGACTGACACAAGTGTCAGTGGTAGAGGTGAGGAGGCTATGGAGGAGGGTGAGGCACTAGCAGAGGCATAGCCTAGATTGAGGTAGACTCCATAGGATGTTATTAGGAAAACCCTGACACCAGTTGAGGGATCAACAGTTACATAGTCTATCACTAGAAGTGCAACTACGGGAGTGAGATAGAGAGCTTCAAGATCAAGAGACTGATGTTATGCACTTATAGGCTGAGGTGATCCATCAAACAGGTTGTGCGGCCTATTATGTATCGACCTATTATTCAGTAGTTCCACCTGGGTAGAGAGTCACATCATACTCTCAGTACATGATACATTCTGAGGGAGCTAGGGCCCCATGTGCTGAGCCACCACCTAATGCACCTGCAGGAGGAGTAGCACCCAATGCTGAGGACTAGGCAGACATTTGATACTTGATTTTCCTCATTTTTTTCATTTTTTTTACTCTTGATATCTCATTGTAGCTGATTCTTTTATATATTGTGCCATAAATGCACCCCTTGTACTATTATGATAGTTTATATATATGAGATCAGATTTAGTGGTTATGACTTCATTGCACTTGTCATTTTCAGTTATGATGTTCTCTCATGTGATGAAAATGTATGAAATGTTTCCCTTTCACTATTGAATGCCATGAATATGCAATGAATCTTTACTTTGAATGTATGAAAATGCAATGCAATGATAGATGGTAAATGAATAATACAATGTATGTTTCCTTTTTATGCTTTATGGATGCACATGTATGTATGCAATGGATATGAGATGTTATGCAATGATACACATGATATTTTTGTAGATACATGAAGATTTCAAGTGCTCAGTCATTGTCAAAATAGAAATTTAATCCAGAATGGTGGATAAAAGCATGATGTTTGATATTCTCCACAATTTTCACTAACAACACATCTAAAGGATTGAATGCCACATGAAGGTCCCCACATCTAATCAACAAGTATCCAGATCATGAGAAAGATGCAACCATGCAAAATGGAAAATGCAAATGAAATGCAAGACCTAGGACTTAGTCACTGATCATGTGTTAATTTTTATCATCACTAAATATTTTTAGGTAACGCCAAGTAATTGATACAATGTTCACTAGTTAGGCAACCATGAACATATGAATATTGATTTTTATTTTTAAATTTTGGATTTAGATATAAGCACCATGGCACAAAATTTAGGATGACCTAAATATCATGTCCATTTTGATTTAGCAATTTGTATAAGCATCAGAACATAAACATTGCGATGACCTGAATACGCCTTGTGGACAAATACACCAAGTAGTTGTAGAGATCATTTTGATTCCAATGTGAATTACCCGTAGTGACCCTTTATCATTCACATCCTTGGGTAGTATCATGTTTCACATTTGGAGTAAGAAATCATTCTAAAAGACAAAAGTTAGATCAAACTTCCCTAAATCTTCCAAGTATCAATGGTTGAGGTACACGTGGCCATCCAATCATGATGGAGGCACTTATAGTGGACACCAATTCAATCCATAATTTCCAAAGTTATTAGATTTTCACTCACAAATAGAAGACAAATAAAAGATTATGCCCCCATTCATCACTCTCTAAATCCCGTAAAGGACATCATCGAGGAGCTCAAAGGGATAGAATATGCAAAAATATCAATGTGAATCAGTTAGCATACAAGAATATTAAAGCATGTCGCAAGATTTTTTGTTTGTTTGTTGTTGTAGCTTTGATTGTGTTGTCGTTAGATGCAAAATCCTTTTTTGGTAGGGAGACTGACTAACTAACTCAGAGATAGCTTTGAAGGACCTTGACTAGATATGACTTGTCTGAAGATATTGAGGGTGATAGGATATGACATTTATTGCCCCCAAGTTGGAACTTTGATAGGACGCTGACACTTTTGCTAGTTTGGTGCACAAACCAACTTTATTGAAAATAGGATGCAGAAAGCAAACTAGGAGATATGTACAAACTAAAGCAGTACTAAAAGATGGGAAATACCAAGATTGTATTGATAGATAGGACATTTTGATACAAGTGGCACCCATTTTTTGGGTTTTCACCATCTTGGAAGAGATTCTATTTTTGCAAACAAGGCGCCTGTTTACCAAGTTTTCACCAAGGCACTTTTTCTTTTTCTCCTTTTTTTTTGTATTTTTCATCTTTTCAATTTTTTTGTACTTTTCTTTTTTTTTTAATTTTATTTTGTTGAATCACCAAGGTGCCTATTGCTAGGTTTTCACCGGGATGACCCTTTTCCAAGACTTTTTTCTATTTTTATGCATTTTTTCAAGACATTGATCACATACTGAATGTCTTACGTGTTAGTATACAGATTTTCCTTCTTATCAAAATTATAACTATCCTTGAACTCTCTTACCCAAGTAGAAGGAAAAACTAATACAATAGTTGAGTTAGTCACTCACGACTAAACTCTCTGTGATTAAAGGAGTGGCTACCTTATATAAAAATCAATCTTGACAATCCATTTATTTGAAAAGAATGAAAATGATAAGAAAATAGATACTTTTGACATGAAAGTAAGAAAGGCTTTTCAATTCTCCATATAAAATGACTTTAGAAAGATTTATGGATCCAAGAAAGATCCACATTCATCTAAGCCAGCTGACTAAGATTGTCAAGAAAACATTCCCAGAATGATCGATTCAATAGATACTGCACTAAAAGTGAAGAATGGAAAAATGACCATAAAACATATACATAGATGATAGCAACATGCATTCAATTCCAACTGAAGTCAAAATACATGTAACAATTAGACCAACTGATCCAAGAGAAAAACTATTTTCTGCTATAAATCAACTAATATTATATCATATGTTCCAATTCAAAATAAACCATTCATCTCGAAAGTACTTGCAGTAAATATCAAAATAACTAAATTTCTGAAACTAGAGAATTGACCCTTTCAAGGTCACTCAAAATTTAATATATAGCCATGTAGGGCCTGATCAATTTCATAACTAAAAGTCTATTAAAGGAAAATGAAACTAAAACCCTAAACCACTTGTAACTACCCTATTAGAGACTAATTGACCGATTGGCATTTCTCAGCATCTGCACTAGTGGTAGCATCAACTGCTTTGCACGTGGAACTCCACTCCTCAAAGGCCGCTATGAATTTCTCAAGCACCACTTGGTTCGGTGAAGAAACTAAATCAAGACTCTGCTCCCAGATACACTTACAATTTTGCAATTGTTCCAGTTTGATCTCCAGTGTCTTTATTTGTTCATCACTGAGCATTTTTAATGATTGCACCCGAGCTATAATTGAGAAATCATGAGAAACCATTTCTTTAGCATATTTCAACCCCTATGCCTTTTCTATGAAGGATTCCCACATTTTTGCCACATCAATTCCAACCTTAATTTCATTCTTGGCCAAATTGTAGAGGCAATCGATATGATTGTTGAGGACTTCTTCAACATAGGCTAGTGCTTTCAGAATCTGACTGGACCCCTCAATACCCTGATCAAAGAGAGCACACCACCACTCCTCAATGCATCTCTCAGACTTATTATACTAGTTGTGACATTTCATGACCAATGCAAGGCATGGAAATACCTCTAGAAAACTGACCACTTCCAACAAACCACTGCAACAATTCTCATGGCTATCGCCTCACCTTCTATCTTCCTCAATCTTTGCACAATTTCCCTAATATCATCATCTACTATCACTGTGTCTCTCATTTTAGGAAAGTAGCTACTAATAGGAGAAAATTTATTCTCCTTTACAAATTTTACTTTGGAGGAAGACATGGTGAAATAAAATCTACAAAATTCCTATGAACACTTGGGAAAATGCAGAAAAGAACCTAGCTCTTTGCTTTTTAAAATGAAGAAGCTAAAGGAAACACAGGGCCAAGGTTGTTGTAAAACACACCATTTTTTTTCTTCTTGATAATTTTACCTCACCACTCCAAGACACCTCCAGAAGATATGGAAAATAGAATGAAGAGACAAAAGGGGAGGGAAAATAGATATACACACTTTTCTTCGATTCCCATCAACTTGACAGAACTGCCATGCAATAAATTTTTCCACTACAATAACTACTAACAACTTGTTATGCATGCTCCATTTTAGTAAGGAAATCACTTAAGATGAGTTTGCATCATTCTTCAGTTCGCATCAATCACTTCAATGTCAGTATACAAGGATTTGGCTTGCAGCTTCTTATTTTGGTATTTATTACATCTTGAAATTTGATCCTTGAACCATAAGTATTGGGTTCAAAGTACAAGATTCATGATGCTTTAATTTATGTGCACACATTACAACTATGGTGGAACCCTAGAACATTTATGATGAGCTTCGGAAATTTTTGAACTGTGACATGAAAGCCTCGATGTGAAAGTTTTCAATACAAAGTTGTCAAAGTGCATATTGGAATGTGAACTTTGAACCATGAAAGAGGAGGTTCAAAGTTCAAGATTGAATTTAATGATTACAAAAGAACACATGACCATGACCAATCAACTTGAGTTGTCATGAAAATGCTTTTACTTGATGCTCTTAGGAAAAATGTGTTTTGAACTTTGAACTTTGAACTTTGAACCGGCGGGTTCAAGTTCAAAGTTCAAGGTTCAATTTATAATTTGAACTTTGGCAAAGACAAAAATTGCTACGCAAAATAAATAGAAATTATTTGACTAGAAATAGGTGGCTCCGACTAGGGATTAGGACCATGAGGGACTAAAATATGGATCCAAGCTCTATGGTTTCACACTAGACTAAACTACAACACACACAACTAATCTAAAGAAAAACAAAATTGCATGTACAAAGGACCATTGAACTTAACTACAACTCAAATAGCTTTAGATCTTTCTTGTTATAAGATAAGGGCATTTCTGTTCCATCTGCATATCTGAGTCTGAAAGAATTAGGTCCTAGAAATTGACTAATTTCAAAAGGCCCTTTCTGAAGGGATTCAAATTTGATGTGAGCACCTCAGGGCTCTCTCCTTTTATCCCATAATAGTGTTGGAAAGTTGACTATACTAGTGTATATGACTTAATATAGTGTTTCCATTATGGCAACAAAGTCATATAGTTTTTTGGAGTTAGCACACTTGATGAGAAGATCAGAAATCGGTTAAGTGTTGAAGACTGGATAGTGTACAGAGTACTTGAAGATTAGAGTATCAACGCACATGCATATGATAGAATTATGGTATGTTCCCTAGAAGTTAAGTTGGTAATACCATATCCATGCTAAGTCTAAGAGTGCATGATCAAAAGATTTAGTATGAGGAAGATATAGAGAGTTCAAGTTGGACAGGCAATGAATGCCAGAGAAGAATAGTGCAAGCAGCCGACTATTGGTATTTTGGTTAGCGGTTATATTATTATTGTGTAAGGGCTATGAACCTATTTTAATTATTATGTAGACATGTGATTATATTTTTTTATAAACATGTTTGAGACATTTCAATTGAAAGCATTGTATGTAATCAGTTAAAGGGCCGACCTAGTTAATTGTTTTGTATGCACATATAAATATTACATGCACTATTGTAATTAAGTATGAGAGTTGATATAGAGTGAAGACAAGTAGAGAAGAAGTGTGCAAATATTTATTAAGATGTATTAGAGCTTTACAAGAGGTCAAAGCATCAGCGCATCAAAGGAAATGATTAGACAAGTAGTGTCACAGTGCTAGTTCATCCAATAGATATAGTGTGTATCTGAGATCAAAAGGTTGTACCCTTCACCATTTGAGTAGTGAGCTCTAGGATAGTGAGTCTACACCCCTAATAGGGTTATTTTAAAATAATCCTAATAGGTTCTGACCCTTGACAAGGTCATTGTACTAAATACATTGTAAAGAAACTCCTAACAGGGTTAAGGGTCTTCTAACAAGGATCATAAAACACTAGTACAGAATATTAGTGGGTGTCAATTCCCACCAGGGTTTTTACCTATTTGGGTTTCCCCATAACCATATTGGTGTTATGTGTTATGTCCTATATTTTTTATGTTAATGTTCATTTCAGTACTTAAGCATTCAAGTTAAGATTAAAGAGCTAAGCAAAAAAATTTAAATCAGTGAACACTGATTCACCCCCTCCTCTCAGTGTTCCCATTCCTAAGAATTGGTATCAGAGCTCTGGTCCTTAGCAAATAATTTTAACCACTTGAGGAGATCATGGAAAATGAAGAAATGAAACATCTAAAAAGGAATCTTAAAGCTAATCTTGAAGACCTAGACAGATCTGAAAAAGAAATTGAAGAACTGAAAGAAAAAGTCAATGATGCTCAAGCAGTCATCAAAAGGCTAAGAAAATATTTGAAAGAATGCTCTACCAGTGATTTAGGGATAATGATCAAGAAGTTGAATGAAGAAAATTCATCCTTGAAAGAACAAATTGAAGAATTGGATGATAAGCTAACCAACAATCAAGAAGTCTATGATAAACAAATCAAAGAGAATCTTCAACTGAATGAAGAATTGAGGCAAGCAAACATGAAAATCTTGGAGCTAAGAAACAAAAAAGAAAGCTTTGAATCTGGATTGAAAGAGGCTAAGAATCACATTGATAAACTACACACAAGAAAGGATCTGATTGAATCTCAACTGTATGCTTGGAAGCTTAAAGGAGATACTAGCGGCATTGGATACAATGAAGCACAAAACCAAATTGACAACATGTGAGCTAGAATGAAAGCATCAGAAGACACCACAGATTCTAAGGAGACTGGAAGTCAAAAAAAGGATCACGTTGAACCATCCAAGAATGAGTGTAAGCCAGTAGATTAAACTTGTTATGCATGTAACAAGCATGGACATATAGCAAGGAACTATATAGAGGTAAGACCTTTCAATGGTTACTATTATTCATGCAATAAATTTGGTCATATAGCTATGAATTGTAAGAAAAGTCAGAAAAATAAGAATCAACATAATCAAAGAAATCAAAACTAGTCAAATATAATAAGTTCTTAGAATGTTACATGTCAAATATTTAACTATAATGGTCACTCTACTAGATAGTGTAAAATGGTAACCCGTGTCAATGCGCCAAGGAATATAAGACCTCCAGTTATTTGTCACTCATGTAACAAGGCTGGACACATCTCAAAGTTCTGTAGATCAAGAATGTAGATTCAGTAAAGCCCTAAAAAGATAGAAGAAACAATACTGGATGTCAAAGGAGAAGTCAACTTTGTGAAAGCTTCAAAGGATGTGAGCTTGATTTGGTCAGAGGAAAAGAAGGGTAAGGTTGATGAGAATGTATTGGATGCATCCACAATAGATGCACCCTCTACATCTAGATGAATGGCCCTTAGGGTCATAGGGGGAGCTAATTTAGCTCTAAACCCCTACACACCCGGTATGCTCACCCTCTGAGTATGCACCTTTGGACTTAACCATTTGGAGATTAGTAGAACCTATGTGCAAGAGGGCACTAGCAGATTTTTTATAGAATGAAAGTTGGAAATTATCAGTGACAACCTAGTTTATGTGGCAAGCATTAATGGAAAAATTCTTACTTTAAAGTTCACAGAAGCTTTTAGATCTCTCATTGCATTCAAATTCAAAGCGATTAGAGAGTAGAGGAGCCCTAGCATTTGATAGCAAAGGATTGCAGATTGATTCACTAGTGATTAGAAGTGCATTTGATTGGTTGTGGAAGCCCTAATCTGTCGTGTTGATTCAAAAGTCTTTGAGATCATTTGGGAAGTGATATACAAGTAATTAATGGCTACTCCCATTGTATTTTATGTGGTGAAAAAGAAGAGATGTGTGTTTAAGAGGCATCCATTTAAAACCATACTAGATGACCTAGAAGGTGCATTCTCTCACACTCCCATGGGTATTATGCATGTGGAAGATATCAGGGCATACATATATTGCAAAAAGGAACCAGTAGGTTTGGATAGAATAAGAGCGCACATGGAAATAATGATGAAACCTGATAAAACCTTCATGGATGAGTATGTACAGCTTGAAAACCATTCGATAATTGAATATGCGACTACATATGAGTTCTATGAGTCTGAATGGATAAAGATTCTACTTAACATGATTCATGATGACCTATTCTAGATAGGTGAAGTTCCAGTAAGGATCACAGGTGACCTAATTCATGAGATGACAGGTCTTTCTAAGAAAGGCATCTTTCTTGCAGTGGGAAAGGATGTCAAAAAACTTGTAGAACAAACCTAAAAATCAAGAAGTGATAGCTGTGGAATGACTATTGAGCCTATAGAGGAGAAAGACATTAAATTGATGTCCATGATACTAGGATACAGGTTCCAACACACCAGTAGAGTAAAAAGTGTGTCAACGACCACCATTCTAGTAGCAATAAGGTTGATAAGAGAAAATGGAGAGTTTAATTTGTGTGAGATCTTGTGCACATAGATGATAGACAACATAAGATCCATCAAGCATGATAAGACCAAGATATTTAGGTTTGGGTCTTTAATAATCTATATGTACTTCCATACTCTTGGAAAGGTGTCTGATTTGTATCTAGACAAGTCTATCCCCACTATGCCATAAATATCCTTTAAGGCATCTACTGAGAGCACTCTAAAGGACTACATGACACTGGAATTGAAAATTGTAATACCCCAAAAATGGGCTATAGGTTCATTAACCTCCTACATCTTCAATTTGAATGAAATGGACATCAAAGTCCTAACCTAAGGTACATCCGCACATTATCGAATCCTAATTGATTTTATACTTAATTCTGCATCGGGGAATATTCCTAGCAATATTCCTCTTTATCCTAATTATCTTTGATTTAATAATTATTCGGCGATAAATCCTATTTATCCTAAAGTTTGATTAATTGAATATTCTGAATATTTGATTAATTAGATTTAATACTGCCACTTAATTATTTAATTAGATTTAATTCTATTTATTCCTAAATTGTATTATTTAATTTTGACAATAAATAAAAAATCTTATGACTAATTGATTAAATTCTTATTTAATTAATTCATGTCAATTATCAATTTTTAATAATATAGTTTTTGAATAAAGTTTGATTTAATAATTGATTAACCCATAAATCAATTGTTTTAATTCAAAAATCAGTTAAGTTGAGAATAAATAACTTTATTTTTTAAATTAATTTAGAATTAAATCATGCACAATATGAAAAGCAATCAACTAGAAATCAATAACAAATTTTAAAATTAAACTCAACATCTGATGATGAGTTGAAATTTGATCTAAAACTCTATTTTGAGTTAAAAACTTCTTTTGCATGATTTTTGTAAGTTAATTATCTCTGGTTTCTTGATAATTCAAAAATCAATCTAAGTTTATCAAGAGTGATTTATGGCTTTTCTCTTGCATCCTCAAAGCCTTGGATTTCTATAAAATCAAGGCTCAGCTCTTCATAATTATCAACACTCAAATTTGCACAATTACTCTAGGGAATTGGCGATAGAAGGATTACACACTTGCGACAGGCGATTTGTGAGATCTTTCATTGTTGGTCATAGTTTCATAGTTTTCATATCATAGCTTTACATTCATAGTTTTCATATCATTCTTAGATTTAATCTGCATTCAATTTCATTTCTAGCTTAGATTCATAGAGTTTTTCATATTATTGCACAGAAAATACAAAAATATAGATTAAATCTGCATTCATTTCATATCCATCTTTTGCATTCAAATCCTTTGTTTAGGTGTTGCATTGTCACTAATCTCGATTCCAATTTGAGAACATCATACTCGCACCTACTAGAAGGCAGTAAATCACCTGGTTAGCTTAGTTTCAATTATTTGCAAGATTTTGATTTCTGCTAACCTCTAATGTTTTACTGAAGTGTTGTGTCTATAGCTAGGTACAAAATTCACACACACATTTATGGCACCCACTGTGGGGCCTTGAAATGGGTTTCCATCTCTTCTATTTCACTTATATCTATTTTTTTGTCATTTTCTGGTCCATTCTATGATTTCTTTCTCTGTCCATACATTTTTCATATGAATTTTGTTAGAAAGTCATACCAGAAGCTACTGGTTGTCATATGACAGTAGAAGATTTTGAGGCTCATTTTAGCAAGTACAGATTATCATTTGAGAGATACATTGTCATCTGGTGAGACACCCACTATCGTATAAGTTTCCAGATAGTTGTATCAGAGCTAACCCATTGTCGTATGGGATTTGGATTGTCATCCGAAAGGTAACCCACTATCGTACGAGTTTTGATTCTAGGATTCAATTGTCATTTCATAATTTTTGGCAGTTTTTCAGATTTGGTTTTCAGATTTGGACTAATAGCTAACCCTAACAATTGAAATCTTCTATTTTTTACTGATATTTACTGAATCTGATTGGGAAAAGCACCAATAAATTGCTAAAATAGGTAAAATCTACTAAGCGCATTGTGAGGAATTCAGGTATTCTACTACGATCTGATAACACTTCGATTTGGACATAAAAAAAACTCTCACGTGTCAAGCTTGTGTGATTTTTCTCACTTTCATATCACAAACTTCATTTTGGGCTATAAAACAAATATAGATTCAGTTTCTGCATATCTGTTACACATAGTAAATAGGCCCTATGAACACTATTTGTGGATGATGTCAAGAGAGTGGGATTCATTTGCTTGTTCACGCATGCAAAGCTCTTCTTAACAAAGGATCCCCATGTAGGTAGGGAGGTTACTGAGATTGTCTTGCGTTCTACTAGATCTGTGTGTCTTCAACTTTTGATTGATACATTCTCTCTCCCGAGAGGTTGATAGATCATAAGTGGTTGACATCATAGATCTTTGTGAGATAATCTTGGTCTTAGTGTGTCAGATTAATCTGTCTGCTTTATTTTAGTTAAAAGTGAATAGGCTAGAGGACTATGCTCTACTCCCTTTTTGGGTAGTATCAGAAACTTAGATCCTTGAATCTGGAACCAGTCTCCATGTGGTATCTTTTGTGAGTCACCTTTAGAGGGGGTTAATTGTAGTGGACATTCCCTTAATTGGGTCAACCACGTGGACAAAACCTCAAGCAGTAATTAGCCATTTTCATTGTGGTAGCAGCAACCGCTATATAAATGTCCTTGTGGAGGAAATCTTCATAGGTGTGGTCTCTTGTTGGGTTGTCAGATGTCCCTAGCAGCTCCTGATTGATTAAATTCTTAGACTATGTCAAAACCCCGGTGTGCCTAGATTGGAGTTCTCCCTCTTGAGATCACAAAAGTTATAGAGTCAGACCATTACTACAAACCCTAGTGAGGTCAAATTTTCATTTTCTAGGAATATGTGCATTATTGAAAAACTTTTTGGAACATACAAAATTAGCACTTCTAGGGATTAGCACATTCAGTCACTTGATTGTTCATGCACAAGGTTGCTTTGTCCCCTGTTCATTGTTTTCAAACATTCTTGAAATCACTTGCATGTTGTTCTGTGTGCTTGTTTATCTATTTGGTTATTGGAAACAAATGATTCCAGAATAATCTTCAAATCTGAATAGATAAATTTGCAAACAATCTAAAACTAAGAACCTAAAAATTTCAAATCTTAAATAAAATTCCTCTCTGGAGTCAAAAGTCATCCCACAGTCTCAAATTGTCGTACAAGTCTTGAGAAAAAGTCATTTCATAACCCTTGTATTGTCGTATGGGAGTTAGTACTATGTCATATGAGTGTTGTCACCAAAAAATCAAAAGAACAATTATCCCTGGTAGTAATTTTTGTATGAGTCTTGCAATTGTCATTTGAGAGCATACCCAATGTCGTACGAGATTTCAAAAACTCATTTGAGAATTTTCAAAAAATTGTCAAAGACTTGTCAAATTTGTCAGAAATCCAATTTTTACAACCTATTTCTAGATTCTATCAAAATATTCACTGTGTCAGGAACAGAGCAAAAACTAGAACAAATTCAATCATTTTCCTAAAGTGGGCTCTTGAGTCTGATTTAGCCTTCTGATTTATCGATTTGAGTCTTTTTCATCTTGTGTCAAAACCTTGTCAAAATTATCTTCAAATTCAGTCTTCTTACTAAAGTGGCTAAGTGTTGTGAGCTCATGCCTGCCATCTTTTGGGCATCTACCCATACTACTATGGCACAATATCCTTCATTTATGTCCAATCTAAACTTCAATCAATTCAATCTTCACAAGGTTGTGTCATTCGATCTTCTTGAATCAAGTCTTTCTTCAGTTGTCTTCATCTTACTTTCTTGCCTCACCCAAGGTTAATGGTGTAAACTAGAGCTTCCTCACACAAGAAATCTAGAGAAGCACACAACACCATACCTTTGACTACTCACGTGGGTCCAACTCTTGAGCAACTCTATAATTCAAGTCTTTATGAAGATGATGATCTTGGCAACTTTCGATTGAAAACTGGTTACATACCCCCTCCATCAACTCATGGAGGTAATCAACAAACTCCACCTCAATCTATCCTAGGGAGTCCTAAAACTCCTAACATGTCTCATGGAGGGACACATCACGGGTCTCAAGGACCTCATTTTCAACATGGTGCAGATCAAGAACCTACACCTTCTAAAATTTCTTGATATCAAAATGATGATGACTTCAAGAAAATGATGAGGCATTTCTTGAAAGAAGATAAAGAGGCATACTTTGTAGAGTTAGCTCATCAAGGAGCTAAACTTCCTCCAAACTTTAATGTTGAAAATATCATTATGCATGAGGAAGAAACCCCTATCATAGCTATGATGAAACAAATGCATGTCATGCAAGTCAAGCTCAATAAACTAGAGAAAGAAAAGGAACCTAAGGAGTTCTCCATGGAGGCCCTATGTCCTTTTCCATTTAATAAGGACTTGTACATGCCACCATTCCTGAAAAGAGTGGAGATGCCTAAATATGATAAGTATGATGGAAAATCTAATCCTCAAGATTATGTCAGAGAATTTTGTACTCAATCTATCGAGTTTATTCATGAACCAACCTACTTAATGCATCTTTTCCCTCAATCTCTAGGAGGAGCAGCCATTCATTGGTTCTCTAGGATGCCTCCAACTATCAAAACTTTTGAGGAGTTAATCAAATTTTTCTATCAAAAATACTCCTACAATATCCAACATCTAGTCACCATGATCGACATCCGCAATTTGAAACAATATCCAGGAGAACCATTCCTGACATTTCTCAAGAGATGGAGGAAGAAATTTTCTCTATATGCTAGACCTATTCCAAAAACTGAGAAGCTAGAAATTTTCATCAATAATCTTGTTCCAAAAATCAACTACCCTTTACAAATGCAAAATCATACATCCTTTGATAAGATGGTAGATAATGCGATCAAGATTGAGAAAGTACTTGTGAAAAAAGGAGAGATCACACTTCAAAAAGAAAAGTATGAATCTAGATCTAGTTCTAAGGACAAGAACAAAAACTAGAATAAGAATAAGGGCATTGTCACAGATGGCATTGTTGATACTATCTGTGCCCCATTTAAGGCACCCTCTTTCAATCTCACTATTGGCATGCAAGCCATCAAAGATTCTGAAGCTAAAACAATAAAGCCCAACAAAAATTCAACTGATTATAAACCTTGGGCTACATATCCTAACCGCAAATTCACTCCTCTTAGAGAATCCTTGGAATCTACCATGAAAACTCTATTGGCTAAAAAAATCATCTACTTGCTTGAGATAAAATTCTTTGATCCTGAACCTAAACTGAAATGGTGGAGAGAGAACGATTTCTATGACTTCCATCGCAATAAAGGTCATAAGACTAATAACTGTGTTTGCTTCAAACACATCATACAAGACAAAATTGATAATGGAGAAATCATGATCGACAATCATAAGAGCAATAATGATCATACAATATTCATGGAACCATTTTCGAAACATGGTAAAGAAGATTCTTCTTCTCAGCCTAATATGGGTGCTAAAGTCAATTATGCCTACTCTTGAAATAATGATGTTATCAATATGGTTGAACCATGTCTATCTGAGTGTTGCAATGTCATCACAATTGTAAGAAAAGATAGAGAAAATCAATCAGCTAATGCAGTTACTCGATCACAAGCTCAGGTACATCTACAAGGACAAATCCCAAATTCATCCAATGTCCCTAAGATGCCTTTCAATCTTTCATATACTTCTAAAGAAAAAGATACATCTAAATATTAAAATCCTAAAGACATGAGGCCTACATCATATAGTATTGTCCAAAAACTCCAGCATACAAATGTAAAAATCTCCATGTTTGAGTTGCTTTGGATATCTTTAGCTCATAGAGACATTCTAGACAAAGATTTGCTCGGATCCAATGTTCCTGACAACCTTGATTTAGACAGATTCCAGACTATGGTTGTTCATCTTACATCTCCACAATATATTTCCTTTTCAGAGGAAGATGATAACTCCTTGAGTCATTCACATAACCAGCCCTTGCATATTGAAGTCTTGATCCAAAACTATCATGTCAAATGTGTGTTGATAGATGGGGGTGCTAGTCTTAACATTTGTTCTTTTAGCTTGATTACACAATTGAGATTTTTAGAAATGGCCATTGATCCTAGAAAGAAGATAACTATCAAAGTATATGATGAGCAAGAAAGATCTTCCAAAGGAACAACTTTCTTACCTATCAGAACAGGTCTAGTCATTAGAGATACTATATGTCAAGTTCTTGATCTACCTTTGGCTTACAACATCCTTCTAGGGAGACCCTAGAAACATGAAATGAAAGCTATTCCTTCTACATACCATCAGTGTTTGAAATTTCCTTATGAAGGAGTAGAAGTGATGATTCTAGCTGATCTATATACAACTTGCAATGCATTAAAAGCAAGTCTTGATAAACATGTTCCTAATAATAGAGAGTCTTCCACTAAGAAGCTAGACGTTGCTTCAATATCCAAAATGGAAGACATTGCTAAAGAGGTTAAAATCAAATAACATGGTATGGGAGAATATACTATAGAGCCAGTCTTATCTTTGACATCTCTCCTCACCTAAGTCCTATGGGTGAACTCTAAAATAGTCTAAAATGGAGTCTAAAGAACCTCTTGAGGCATATAAAGGAAATTTTGTTGCAGAACAAGTGTCCAAACAAGATTTTGAAGAGGATGAAGTTGTGCTTGCATGGCTATACAAAGATGAACTTGAATCTCAAATTGTTCAAAAATGTGACTCTAAAACACCAAAGATCCCTTCTAAGCCATATGGCCCAGGGGACAAATTGATCACAAAAATGGCATATAAAGGAAAAGGACCTCTAGGACTACAAGGTAAAGGTCTTCTATAACATCTTGACCATCGTGGCTGAGAAAACAAAAATACAATAGGTCTAGGATATAAGAAGAAGCCTTTCTATCTTAGCAAGAACTCCCCACATGTCTTAGAATAGATTGAGCCATCCACAACAAATCAATTAAAGGGAGAAACAATAGAACAATCTGACAGTGATGATTCAGACACCACTGAAGATCTTATTGATGGAATATGGATGAAGTGACTGAGAGGGGGGGGGGGGTGAATCAGTCAACCATAAAACACTTCACAATTATTTCTTTCCAGATCCCTTAGGATATCTTAAAAATGTTATCTATTTTAGCACTCGGTAAATAGATTGCAGTAACTTTGAAGATGTAGAAAGTATTAGCAAAATTATCTTTTAGATATTCATTAGCACTAGTGTATGATTAAGATAGCAATTAAGAACACAAGAGACACAAGATTTAATGTGGAAACCCAATATGGGAAAAACCACCAATGTATCTAGATACTGATTTTCACTTTTCTAAAGTGATGCCCGGTTAGAAGCCAACCCAGTAAAAGGTTACAAAACACACTGTTAGGTGTGACCTTGTTAGAGGATTTAATCACCCTGCTAGGAGTGGCCTGGTAAGAGGTCTTGAAAACAATTCAATGGAATTGTCACCTTGTTAGAGGATTTACAATATGGTTGTTAAACCAACTCGGTTAAGAGATTTAGAATTCACTGTTACAATGATAAGAAGGTAACAATGAAAATGACCTGTATAATAATGCAACTGCTTTGCTGATTACAGATCTCTGTTCTACATAAGTGTGATCCTTCCTGATCGAATAAATCTCTGCTGCACCTTAAGGATATCTGAACATCCTTCATAAATTCACACACACCTTTCCTGTCTTTCTTCTGTAAATCTTCTGCTATATTTTCTTATTTATTTTTCACATTTGACCTTTTATTTATATGATTTTAGATTTGTCAAATCGACATTATTTAGTATAACAGTCGGCTGAATTAAGCAAACTCTATTTGCAAAAATCCTTCAAGGGCCGACAGTGCTCGATGATCATAACTTTCTACAATCTTTCGGAGACCGAGGGAACTCGGTAAACACCGACAATCCTTTACCTTCGATAACCGACTAAACTCGTAAACACTAAATTTCCTTTGATGACCGACTGAACTCAGTAAACACTAAATTTTCTTTGACGACCGACTGAACTCGGTAAACACTGAATTTCCTTTGACGACTGACTGAACTCGGTAAACACTGAATTTTCTTTGATAACCGAGTGAACTTGGTAGACACTAATTTTCTTTGATAACCGAGTGGACTCGGTAAGCACTAATCTTCCTGTCTGGCAGACCGACTAAGCTCGGTAGGAACTGATTGCTGCGGACTATGACATTGTGTGACATCAAAGACAATACATAATTTGAGTAGAAATTTCCTTCAGACAATTGTTTCCAACAATCTCCCTCTTTGGCATTGATGGCAACACAATATGTCATAGCATAAAAAATTTGAAAGAATTAGCTTGGTTCAGATTCAAATCTCCCTCTGTCAGCAAACTTCCTTTATCCTAAAAATTCTTCCTTCTGACTATTGAAAAATTTCTTGAAGTAATATCAAAGACATAGCAAACACTCCCTCTTTGACAACATATGCCAAAGACAATTCACATATTACCGATGTAAATCAATGTACCTCAAGTACTGATTCATATGCAATGATTCCTTGAATATGCTGCATCAATTGGTTGATTTTCAATCATGTTCTGGTTGATGCATCACTAAAACTGTATTTAGTGAGCCTCGGATAGGGGAATGACCCCTAACTTACCTCTTAGATACACAAATGCATCCTTAGGTAATGGTTTGGTAAAAATGTCTGCAATCTATTCTTTTGTATGAATATATTCTAATTTGATTTCCTTGTCTTGCACCAATTCTCTGACAAAGTGATATTTAATAGCAATGTGCTTGGTTTTGGAATGCATCACTGGATTCTTTGAAATGTTTATTGCACTGGTATTGTCACAAAATATAACAACTGGTTCTTTGATTTCAACCTTCATACCTTCTAATAACTATTTAAACCAAACAATATTTGAACAATTTACTGTAGCAGCAATATATTCTGCTTCAGCTGTGGATTGAGATGTGCAATTTTGCTTTTTACTAGTCCAGGATACCAGTCTTTTTCCAAGAAAAAATGCTCCACCACTTGTGCTTTTTTGTCATCAATGTTCCCTGCCCAATCAGCATCAGTAAACACTTTTAAGTCTAGATTGCCTCCAAATTTATACCACAAACCATATTCTTCAGTTCCTCTTAAGTATCTTAAGATTCTTTTGATTGCCATCATATGATTTTCCTTAGGTTTTGCTGAGAATCTAGCTACTATACCGACTGCTAAGGCAATATCAGGTCTTGTATGTACTACATACTGCAATTTTCCAATCATAGATCGGTATAGGGTCTGATCAACTTCTTTTGAATCATCATTTTTGGTAAGTTTCAGTCCAGTACACATGGGTGTACCAACTGGTTTTGAATCTTCCATACCAAACTTCTTAAGTATTTCCTTAATGTATTTAGATTGAGTAATGTATATATCATTCTTGCTTTGCTGAATTTGAAGACCAACAAAGAATTTTATTAAACCAAACATAGACATTTCAAATTCTTTGTTCATTTTCTCTAAAAATTCTTTGCACTGATCCTCATTCCCTGTAAATATAGTATCATCTACAAATATTTTTACCAATACAATTTTGTCATCTGGTCCTTCTTTAATATACAGATTGCTATTATCATTGGCTCTTTTGAAATTAATCTGAATCAAATAGTTATGGAGTCTTTCATACCATGCTCTAGGAGCTTGTTTCAAACCATACAATGCTTTGTGTAACCTACAGACCATGTCCTTTTTATCTGGATCAACAAAACCTTCTGGTTGTTCAATGTAGACTTCTTCATCAAGAATTCCATTGAGAAATGCAGATTTTATATCCATCTGATATACCTTAAATCCTTTGTGTGATGCATAAGCAAGTAGAGTTCTTACACCTAATCTTGCAACAGGAGCAAAAGTTTCTCCATAATCTATACCTTCTTCTTGAGAATAACCTTTACATACCAGCCTAGCTTTGTTTCTAGACACTTGACCATCTTCATTCAGCTTATTCCTGAATACCCATTTTGTTCCAATTACATTCTTATCTTTAGGTCTAGGTACAAGAGTTCATGTTTTGTTCTTTTGTATTTGTTCTAATTCTTCATTCATTGCTTCAATCCAACTTTCATTTTCCAATGCATCTTTGATATTTCTAGGTTCAAAGTTAGTAAGCAGACATGTACCTTTTAGCTTGCTTCTTGTCATAGTACCATCTAATTTGTTTCCAATAATTTGATCTGGTGTATGATGTCTTCTGACATATTTGGCTAGTATAGGTTCCTTGCTTTTTGAATGATTCATGCTATTGTCTTCTAGGATCTCTTCTTCAGGTTGCTCAGGCTCGGTAGATATTTGCTCGGTAACTTTAGGCTGAGACTCAGTTTGAATTTCTTCCTGTGACTCAGTTTGAACTTCTTCCTGTGACTCAGTTTGTGACTCGGTAACTATGCTCGGCTCAGTAGATATAGTTTCCTTATTGATAGTTGTGTCTGCCAATGTTTCAGGTTCAATGTAAACAAATCTTCTGTAGTTCTCAGGTTCCCTTTTGCTTTCTTCTTCAGTCTTTTCTGCAAACTCATCAAATTTTACATGTATACTTTCTATGACTTTGTGAGTAGATAAGTTCAGACATTTGTATGCCTTGCTTTTGCTAGAATATCCTAGGAATATTCCTTCATCACTTTTCACATCAAATTTATTTCTTCTGGATTCTTTTAAGATATAACACTTGCTACCAAATATTTTCATGTAACTTACATTGGGTTTATAGCCATACCATAATTCATAAGGAGTTTTGAATGTGTCTTTCTTTAATTGTACTCAGTTCAAGGTATGAACTGCAGTGCTGATAGCTTCCTTCCAGTACTTTATAGCGATGTTCTTTTCTATCATTAGAGTCCTTGCACAATCCATAATAGATCTATTTCTTCTTTCTGCTATTCCATTCTGCTCAGAAGTTCTAGGAGCTGATACCTGTCTTTTGATTCCTCTTTCAATGCAAAAGTTGTTAAAATCATGGGAGATGAATTCACCACCTCTGTCTGATCTTAAGCATTTCAATCTTTTCCCTATTTCCTTTTCCACTCTTGCTAAGTACCATTTGAACTTTTCAAATGCTTCTGATTTTTCTCTTAAATACATAACAGTCATCATTCTAGAATAATCATCAATGAAAAGAATAAAGAATTTATCTCCAGTATAGCTTTGTATTCCAATAGGTCCACATAAATCAGTATGCACAATTTCCAAAATTTCTTTAGACTGATAGTTCTTACTCTTGAAACTAGTTTTACTCATTTTGCCAATCTGACAATTCTTACATAGACCAGTATCAGGTTTCTTCAAAGTAGGAATGCCTCTAACCTTCTTGAATTTGCTTATTTTTATCATGTTATCAAAATTCACATGACATAACCTTTTGTGCCAAAGCCAACTTTCTTCAATTTGAGCAATAAAGCATGAGTATTCACTGAGATCAAGATAAAATAAGTTACCTTTTGTTTGTTTGCCTGATCCAATGAGTTTTCCTTTTTCATCCAGTAGTCTTGCTTGACCATTCATGAATTCAACCTTGAAACTAGTGTTGATTAGCTATGCTACACTTAGAAGATTATGTTTTAGTCCTTCAACCCAATAAGCATTATCACATATGAGTTCTTTGGTTAATGAGATTCTTCCTTTTCCTTTTATACAACAAGGTTCATTGTTTCCAAATCTTACATTACCACTATCACAGTCTTCTAGATATTCAAATTTTGTCTTGTCACCAGTCATGTGGTGTGAACATCCGTTGTCTATTATCCATATATCATCTTTGCTTATATGAGAAATAAGTGCCATCTTATCTTCATCATCATCAGATTCATCTTTTATAGCAATAAAGACAATTTCTTCTTCACTATCATCAGAATCTTTAGCCATAAAACATGTTTTCTTACCTTTATCCTTGAATGATTTGAAATTCTTTTTTCCATAGTACTTGTGACTTCTCTTCTCTTCCTTGACTTGCTTGTTTGGGCACCTAGCTGCAATATGTCCAATTTATTCACATGAAAAATAGATTAAAGGAGTTTTACCTTTATATTTACCTTTCCCTTTAGAGTACTTCTTTGCAAGTAATGCTTTGACAATTTCAAGATCACTATCAGAACTTTCTTCTGATACTTCTTCACTTTTTGACTGAACTTCTTTAATTTTCTTGTTCTTCTTTAGTGAAACCTTGGCCTCAAATGCTGATTCAATATTTTTGGAACTAGGAACATAGTTGTCATAGTTGTCTAATTCAAAGGCTGTCAATCTTCCAACTAAAGCATCCAAAGTTATATTGTGGTTTGTTTCACATCTTCTTTCTTGAATAGCTGATACTCTTATTGCATAGATAGGGAGTAATGTTTTGAGTACCTTACTTATAATAGTTTCATTTGAGATTGTTCCTCCAGAAGCTCTAATTGCACTTACATTTGCTTTGATTCTTTCAACATATTTTGCAATGTTTTCATCTTCCTTCATATTCATCTTGTCAAACTGTCCTCTTAGGCTTTCTACTTTGGCTCTTTTCACATTTGCATCACCACCATATATTTTCTTCAGTGCCATCCACATTTTATATGTAGTAGTGCATTCTTTAATATCATCAAATTCTTCATAGCTGAGAGCAGATGCAATGTCTATCATCATGGTGTTATGAGTCTTTTTCTCTGCAATGTCTTCAATAGTTAATGCACCAGTAGGAATTGTGTATTCTTCATCAATGTATTTGCATCCTGAATCACCAATGGAAGCCAGATGAAGTCACATGAGACCTTGCCATGCTGAAAAGTTATCTCTATTGAGCTTTGGAATTTCCCTCTTGTAAGACATCCTAATCTTTAGCTTAGGTCCTTGAAACCCTTCCTGCAAGCACCAAAAGCTCTGATACCAATTGATGGAATATGGATGAAGTGACTGAGAGGGGGGGGTGAATCAGTCAACCATAAAACACTTCACAATTATTTCTTTCCAGATCCCTTAGGATATCTTAAAAATGTTATCTGTTTTAGCACTCGGTAAATAGATTGCAGTAACTTTGAAGATGTAGAAAGTATTAGCAAAATTATCTTTTAGATATTCATCAACACTAGTGTATGATTAAGATAGCAATTAAGAACACAAGAGACACAAGATTTAACATGGAAACCCAATATGGGAAAAACCACCAATGTATCTAGATACTGATTTTCACTTTTCTGAAGTGATGCCCAGTTAGAAGCCAACCCGGTAAAAGGTTACAAAACACACTATTAGGTGTGACCTTGTTAGAGGATTTAATCACCCTGCTAGGAGTGGCCTGGTAAGAGGTCTTGAAAACAATTCAATGGAATTGTCACCTTGTTAGAGGATTTACAATATGGTTGTTAAACCAACTCGATTAAGAGATTTAGAATTCACTGTTACAATGATAAGAAGGTAACAATGAAAATGACCTGTATAATAATGCAACTGCTTTGCTGATTATAGATCTCTGTTCTACATAAGTGTGATCCTTCCTGATCAAATAAATCTTTGCTGCACCTTAAGGATATCTGAACATCCTTCATAAATTCGCACACACCTTTCTTGTCTTTCTTCTGTAAATCTTCTGCTATATTTTCTTATTTATTTTTCACATTTGACCTTTTATTTATATGATTTTAGATTTGTCAAATCGACATTATTTAGTATAACAGTCGGCTGAATTAAGCAAACTCTATTTGCAAAATTCCTTCAAGGGCTGACAATGCTCGGTGATCATAACTTTCTACAATCTTTTGGAGACCGAGGGAACTCGGTAAACACCGAGAATCCTTTACCTTTGATAACCGACTGAACTCGGTAAACACTAAATTTCCTTTGACGACCGACTGAACTTGGTAAACACTAAATTTTCTTTGACAACCGACTGAACTCGGTAAACACTAAATTTCCTTTGACGACCGACTGAACTCGGTAAACACTGAATTTTCTTTGATAACCGAGTGAACTCGGTAGACACTAATTTTCTTTGATAACCGAGTGGACTCGGTAAGCACTAATCTTCTTGTCTGGTAGACCGACTGAGCTCGGTAGGAACTGATTGTTGCGGACTATGACATTGTGTGACATCAAAGACAATACATAATTTGAGTAGCAATTTCCTTCAGACAATTGTTTCCAACACTTATTCCTTATGAGCATTTGCCTAAAGAAATAAAAGACCTCCTTGAAGATGAAGATGATCCAATAAAAAGAATTAATGTAGTAGAAACACAAGAACCTACTATGGAACAAGAGATAGTTGCACCACAAGAACTAGCTAATCTCGAAGGCAATCAAACAAAGAAAGAGGAAGGTGGTAGTTATTCTGAAACAAATTCCCATGAGTATGAATTCAAATCAGAATCTCAGGGTAACCCTTCTTTGGGTATTCATCCTAACTTTACTCATGTTCCTAAATTTCCTAGAGGCATAGATGAAGAATCTAATGACTATGAATGGGGAGCCATTCCAGAGGAAGATGAACTTATCATAGAGAAACATGTTGATGTTATTCACCAATATGCACCTAAACCCAACGTAATTCTAGAGCTAAATGATGAATTTAACAAGTCTGATCCATCGATGGCTAAAGTGGACTCCCATAATGACATTGAGCCTATTCATGAATTGAACATCTTAAGTTGTAATATCACCTTTGAACTCGAGTGTCGGGTTAGGACTAATGATGATAGATCCATATTCGTAAACACTATTTCCCAATCTTTCCCCACTTTGACTATCCAACATCCTGAACTTCTTGACCAAACTTCCATGAATCTGAGACAAGGTATATATACTTTTCCAAATGACTATGCCCTTGCTTGCTACCTCAATGCAGTTGAGCCTATGAGGACTTCCATCAGTGAACCAAGTGTTAGCATGATGGAGTTGGACATCAAGTATCTTAGTCAAAAAAATAAGAATAAAAATAAAAAGAAAAGGAGTTCTGAGGGTGAAAACCACTTTGTGGTAGTCTCAAAACCTATAAAAGTAAAAATAAAAGACGTATTCAAAGGTGAAAACCTCTTTGAGGTGCCTAAGGATGAGATATTTGATGTCCTTCCAAGTCATTTATAGGACAAATCTCTAGTTCTAATTGAGCCCACTCAATCTATCAACTTGGGAACAGCAGAAGAACCACAGTTGATTCATGTAGCACAATCCTTATCAGAAGAAGGAAAGCAAAAATTTACTACCTTCCTAATAGAAAAGAAGATCAACTTTGTGTGGAAATATTTAGATATGCCAAGGTTGGATCCTGATCTTATAATTCACCATTTATCTATAGCTGCAAACATCAAACCTGTTAAGCAGAAATTGAGAAAGATGCATCCACGTGTTGCACTCTTGGTCAAAGCTGAATTAGAGAAACTACTAAAATATGGATTCATCTATGTTATTGACTATGCTAATGGATTTCTAATATTGTACCTATTTCAAAACTAGACAAATCAATAAGAGTGTGCATAGATTTCAGAGATGTAAACAAAGCATGCCCTAAGGATGATTTTCCACTACCTAACATTGATATAATAGTGGACATGACTGTGGGCTTTGAGATGTATTCTTTAATGGATGGTTTTTATGGATATAACCAAATAAAGATTGCTCCAGAGGATCAAGAGAAGACTACTTTCACATGTGCATGGGGTACCTTCTATTGGAATGTCATGCCATTTGGGCTTAAGAATGCTAGTGCTACATATCAGAGAGCTATGACATCTATCTTTCATGACATGATGCATCGAACTATGGAGGATTATGTTGATGATACTTTAGCAAAATCTATGATAAGATCTAAACATCTAAATGATTTGAGAAAAGTACTAGATCGAATGGAGAAGTTTAGTCTCAGACTAAACCCTAAGAAGTGTGCTTTTGGTGTCACTTCTGGAAAGCTCTTAGGCTACATTGTTTCAAAGAAGGGCATTGAAGTTGATCCAGCTAAAGTTAAATCCATCATGGAGATGCAACCTCCCAAGAATATTAATCAAATGAGAACATTACAAGGGACACTACAAACTATTAGATGCTTCATATCTCAGCTAGTAGACATATCACAGCCTTTTACAAAGACATTACATAAAGGTGTGACCTTTTCATGGAACAAGGAATGTGAAAAGAATTTTAATCATATCAAGAAATATCTATCAAATCCTCCTATTTTGATGCCTCCTATTCAAGGGAAGCCATTGATCTTATATGTCTCCACAATAGATACATCATTTGGGGCATTGCTTGCACAGCATGATGAGAAAAAGAAGGAAAGAGCTATATACTATATCAGTATAACTTTGGTTGCATATGAAAAGAAATATTCCATGAGTGAAAAAGATTGTCTAGCTATGATCTTTGCATCATAGAAACTGAGACATTATTTGTTGGCTCATACCATGCATTTGGTAGCTAAGATTGATCCACTAAAGTACCTACTAAGCAAAGATGCCCTCACAAGTAGACTAGCCAAATGGGTCATGCTCTTAAGTGAATTTGACATTGAATATGTTGAAAGAAAAGATATTAAAGGCCAAGTTATTGTTGATTAATTGGTAGATGCACCTTTGTTTGATGATACACCAATGCAAATGGAATTCCCAAATTCTTCTATCATGAATCTTTCTTCTAGAGAATGGCAATTATTCTTTGATGGATCCTATACATAGAATGGATCCGAAGCAGGCATCTTGTTTATCACTCCTCAAGGTTACTCCATTCCTAAGGCATTCAGAATCAAATTTCCTTATACAAACAATATTTCTAAATATGAGGCCATTCTTAATGGTATGAAAATAGCAATTGAGTGAAGAGTAACAGAATTACACATTCATGGAGACTCACAACTTGTAATACACCAAGTCAATAATGTGTATCAAACGAAGGATGAAAATCTCATTCCATACAAGAGAATGGTATATGATCTAAAGAAATATTTCATATCTATCACCTTTGAGAAAATACCTAGAATAGAGAATAAGGCTACCAATGCAATGGCAACATTATCTACATTATTACATCAGCCTAAACATGAGCTATGCTACGAGTTCCTCATGGAAGCACTATCTTATCTTGCATATGATTTCTCTAAAACCTACATGATCTGCACTATTGTAGGTCATGATTCATCCCACTATAAAAATATTTTCTCCTATCTCAAAGACCAAATCATTCCTGATACCTTATCTATAATGCATCCCGATATGTCATCATTGGTCATGATCTGTACAAATGAGGTCTAGATGGTACACTACTTAGATGTTTAGAATGGGAAGAGTCTCAACATGTGTTAGAGGAGGTCCATGATGGTATTTGTGGGTCACACTTGAATAGTTTAACACAAGCCTAAAAACTTATTAGGGTTGGGTACTATTGGCCTTAAATGGAGAAAGAGGCTATAAAGTTTGCTAAGAACTATCAAAAGTGCCACGTACATGGCAACTTAATTCATTCTTGAGGGAGAGATCTAATTCCCTTCACTACACAATGGCCTTTTCACCAATGGGAATTTGATCTTATAGGATCCATACATCCTCATTCATCTAATGGACATACCCATATAATCACAGCTACAGATTATTTCACAAAATGGGTAGAAGCAATTCCTTTAACTCAAGCGACTGACAAACAAATTTCTATGTTCATTCTGAACTACATCATATGTTGGTATGGTATTCCACATTCAATAGTCACAAATAATGGTGGTCAATTCAAGAACAAATGTAATACCCTCTCCTATGGTGATACATAGACTTTTCTGATTTGGACATTTTATTATGATGGTCAGAACTATACATTTACATTTATGTTTCATGGATGATGATATGATGGATATGCTCATTTATGGTTATCATTTATATGTTTATGAGATTAGAAAGCCATCTATTTTTATATGTTTTATGGATCTAACCCAAGGATTGAATCTAACCATTATCATGATGTTTTATGTTTCATGGATATGTGTCTGATGTGTTTTCATGACTCAGGATGAAGTCGTAGTTACTCACTTAGCTAAGGTCCACACGATGTATCAATCCCGGTCATCTACTTGTATATATCTAATTTGTATATCCATATGTATATATATGTATCTCTTCTTGGTGTTGCAGGATTGCAGGTACTAGGTATCATCTCCACCTGGCCCCACAGGTCTGAGCGATCCCTCAAAATCCTCGATCGTTGTTGTTGTTATGAAGATATCACTAGGTTCCATAGGAAGAAACTTCACCTTTGATCCTTTTATCCTTAGGTGGGAAGTACTGAGTCAGTCCCTTGTGTGGATGTATTATGTGATCTCTTGGTTTATTGGTTTTGTGGATCTTGTAGCTAGTTTCTTGTCTTTTGCATTCATTGAGAATGAAGTTTTGAGTATAGTAGTTCTAGTTATCTTTATGGTACGTTCAATTTTATTAGTAGATTATTGATGTGAATTATTGTTCATTTGAGGGTATGATTTAGTAGTTTATCTTAATTAGAAGCTACTATTATATTAGCATATCTCATTAGGAATGAGTTGGTATGCGATTAAATCATGTGGTTTTAATATCTATAATAATGAATAATTTTATGGTATTATTTTATAATACTCATAATAACAAGAGATCTATAGAAATAAAAGTTTTAATAATAATGGTATGTTTCATCTTATATATTGCTATTAGAATTTGTAAAGAATATGGATTAGAAAATAATACGTTTTATAATAATAATATTATGTTTGCAATAATATTTGTAATAAAAATAATATATGTACACATAGGCATATGGGTGCACACATATGCATATGCATACATATATTTATATAATTGGTGAGTAAGTAATTATGGTGTTATATTAATAAATAATTAGATAAAGTTAGTGGTATGGTAAATATGTTATAAATAGTAATTACTATTACCTTCCCTAAAGTATAGGAAACATAAATTTGATTATGGTAATAGATAAGTATAGTTATATCTCTTCCGAAAAAAGGCTTTAATAATATTAATTAAGCTTAACTATTAACAGATAGATGGTTGGGATGGTTGCACTAGTTGCATTACCTGTGCAACCACCTCCTCCATTCTATATACAGGAAAGATTTCATGTGTGAAGGGAGTTGGTTTTGGAGATGAAATAATATTATGAGGAGTATTATGATTATAGGAAAAAAAATATACTTGGTGAGAAGATAAATTCATTATTCCCTTAGTTTGGCATTTGGTTGTCCAGGTGGAGGCTAGAGATTTCATCCAGAAGGAGTCTAAGGATTGCTGGAAGGAGACTGAGAGGAAAGAGTCTTCTTCATCAACCGGTCTCCGCAGGACTCCAGGTTGGAATCCATCTTGAGTAATAGATTTATTTTATATTATGAATGTTGTTTTTAGATTTGTTGAAAGTTTCTATATGTATTATTATTATTGCAAAACATATGTGTACTATTGTACTATTATTGTAGTGTGTATTACTATTATAGAATGTTAATATATTAATGTACTCTGTAATAATATATTATTGCAGAAGGTTGATACATTAATGTATTCTGCAATAATATATTATTACAGAATGTTGAAGTATTAATGTATTATTGTAGTATGTGAAACATTATTGCATTATTGGTGATAGTGTATATATTATGATATTATTTTTCTAGCCGTCTATACATTATATAAATGTTGTATTATTGTATTACGAATGCTATAATAATGTATTATTCTTTCATTTGTCAATTGTAATATTCTGTCAAAATAATATATACGTTTCAATAAAATTATTTGAGTTTTTTTCCTCCTTATCAAAAAAAAAATTATATAGTTATAAAAGATATGCTTTAAAAAAAAATAATAAACAAAAAAAATGGGAAAAGTTTTGGGGAAGTGGGGGCCACCACCTTTCCCACTCCCCTAGGGCATTTAACCGTAGCAACAGGCACTGCTATGGTAGTACCTGACTGCTATGACAGCGGGTACTGTAGTAGCAGTACCTGGCTGCTATGGCCACGGGCTAATGAAGCGCACAGGGTGCGAGTTAGTGGTGTGCGGGGCCCGCAGGGTCCCCCCCATAAGTGACTTTTAGTTTAATCATTTTTATGGTAGTTTGTTTTATTTGTTTTAAGATGTTAAGTAATATTAAATTTAATATATTTAAATTACTATTAAATTTAGTAATTGTTTAATAGGAATTTCATAATGTAGTGTAATTTATAAATATTTGATTTATAAATGAAAATTATATTTGTTTATTTAAGTTTTAGAATTGTAACATGTGGATTTTTAATAATATTTGCTTTATACAAGTTTATACAAGTATAACATTTAAGTATAAGTTTACGATACTTTAATTCCTTATACTTGTTACGATACTTTAATTCCTTATACTTGTAAACTTATACTTTAAGTTATACTTGTATAAAGGGATTAGGTACCCTTCAGATTGATTGGAATATGTTTCAGATTCCTAGGAGTTAAGCTGCAACTTCTAGATTTTAGATTTTAATAAAATCAGACTTAGTCCATTTCAGGCTTAGTCAAATTTCAAGTTTAGAATGGAATTTAGGGAGCATTACCTTTTGGTATATGAAATTTTGTGTAAACCTTAAATTTGTTCATTCCTTTTTTGGTGGAGGTTATGTTCAGTGCATTTAGATGCTTTAATAGGGTTAGGATGTGTGTAGGAAGCAATTCAAGGTTTAGGGTTGTCTAAGAAGATCGGGACCATTCTAAACATCCTTAAACATTCCTAATTTCCTCTAAAACATCCATAAACTATCTTGTTATTTTCTATTCTTTGTAGCAGTTCTCAAATGTGTTTGTAATGTGTTTTTACTACATGTATGATGTGATTGTGATATGTGGGCTAAGGGTAGAAAGCCTAACGACACCTAGTGAATGGCTCTCAGTGCGGGGTCGGGGCCCTAAGTGGCTAGAACCAGGATAACCGACTAAAGAGTTATTTAACAAGTGAAAACTTAATTAAACTTATGGGAATGGGTTCAAACATTAAAAAGATTAAATGTGCCTCACTCATGCCATTAGCACTAGAAAAGGCTATGGATGGGAGTGGGAGAAGGTACCTATGCGTAGGTACGATCGAATGGTGCTTGTCAGTATGAAAGACATTCGATCCCGCATGTGCCTACTTGGGGGCTGGGGCTTAGAATGGCTAGTACTAGGACAACCCAAGGGGTGAGGGATATGTGATGACACTCACTTAAGTTGTTTCTTAGAGTTTCTACCAAGCCTTAGAACCTATTTGGGGAAAGATTTATACTTTGGCTTTCTTCTCATTTGCTATTTGGGAAAGGTTACCCAACCCTAGGTATGGCCTAGCTATTCCTTCTTTGTGGACCTTGGTGTTTATCTCCTAGCACGGGGGATTGGGCCTTTTAGGTATCCATGTGGTTGGGTGGTAAATATTTTGATTGAGGTATCTTTTGTGGATGTAGTGTTTGAAGATTCATGCTTGCTTATGTACCAGTTTTTGAAGAATGAAGGCTTTGTAATTATCTTTCATGATGTAAAGTTATTGTTACCTCCTGAGCAGAGATGAATGTAATGTAATCATTGATGTAATTTAAAATGATGTATCTGGAATGGGTAGATTTAGGAAAATTGAAAAGGGAGATGTGTAATTTATGTTTAAGATGTATGTTGGGAAAAGAAAAGGATTTTGTAACATTCCAAGTTATGTAGTATGTTTTCATTATTGTAGTTAAGTGAAGCTATTGAAAAATCAAATGTAGTATATTTTCAATGTATCAAATGAGTTAGATGAATTCTATTTGATTTAAAAGTTATAATGTTCATAAAGGATACCTAGGAATATAGATGGTTTTAAATGGAAGGTTGAAATGAAAATACTTTGTATTCCTTAAAGATATGATGTAGTTTTCTTTGAGAAGTAAATCTTGTTGTTAGTTTACTTAATGGACTTGAACATATCATGCATTTAAATGAAAAAGGAAACCTTGGAGGAGTCTAAGTTAAGTTTATGTTTTGTTCGCATAATTATTTTAAAAGTTCAAAAATTTTCATAAATCATTACTTAGGTTTTCTTTTTCAAAGAGAATCTATGTTCTCTTCCTTGGTTCCCTTGCGGGGCATGACAACAAAGACTTAGATGATCTATGCACCAAATTCAAGATTACACAACATTGCTCATCAATCTACTATCCTCAAGGGAATGGACAAGCAGAGGCTTCTAACAAAAATCTATTGAAAATCTTGCACCATACAATTAATAAAATAGAAAGAGACTGGCATCTCATGATCAATCTAGCTCTCTAGGCCTACAAAACAAGTATCAGAACATCCACTAGGGCTACACCATTTGCTTTAGTTTATGGGTTTGAAGCGGTACTGCCTATTGAGGTTGAAATCCCATCACTAAGAATCAGAATGCATGGTTTGGTAACTGATGATGACTACAGAGTGTCTAGGTTACAAGAACTTGAACTACTAGATGAGCGCAAACAAGCAGCATATGATCATCTCAGAGTATATCAGAAGAGAATGTCTAGAGGTTACAACAAGAAAGTCAGACACAGAGAATTCCAGGTTGGCAATCTAGTCTTGAGAGAGAATCCTAAAAATCAATCACATAGAGAACGCAAGGGGAAGTTTGAACCCAACTGGCTGGGTCCCTTTGTAATCACTACTATTTTTGGCTCTAGAGCCTATCAACTCTCAATGACTAAAGGAGAATAGCTCCAAGAACCAATCAACATTCTCCATCTGAAGAAATTATATGCCAAAGGCATTCAGTGCATGGTAAAATGACCTAAAAAATCATAAAAATAAAAAAAAGTCCTAAAAAAATGATCATCTTCATGAAAACCTAGCAAATAGGCACCTTGATGATTCACAAAAAAATAAAAAAACTGAAAAAATATAAAAAAATGAAAAAATTCTATTTTTGAAGAGATTCTATTTTTGCTACCAAGGCACCTGTTTTCCAGGTTTTCACCAAGACACTTTTTATTTTTCTCTTTTTTTTTTGTATTTTTCATCTTTTCAATTTTTTTGTACTTTTCTTTTTTTATTTTTTTTTATTTTGTTGAATCACCAAGGTGCCTATTGCTAGGTTTTCACCAGGATGACCCTTTTTCAGGACTTTTTTCTATTTTTATGCATTTTTTGAGGACATTGATCACATACTAAATGTCTTAGGTGTTAGTATACAGATTTTCCTTCTTATCAAAATTATAACTATCCTTGAACTCTCTTACCCAAGCAGAAGGAAAAACTAATACAACAGTTGAGTTAGTCACTCACGACTAAACTCTTTGTGATTAAAGGAGTAGCTACCTTATATAAAAATCAATCTTGACAATCCATTTATTTGAAAAGAATGAAAATGATAAGAAAATAGATACTTTTGACCTAAAAGTAAGAAAGGCTTTTCAATTCTCCATATAAAATGACTTTAGAAAGATTTATGGATCCAAGAAAGATCCACATTCATCTAAGCCAACTAACTAAGATTGTCAGGAAAACATTCCCAGAATGATTGATTCAACAAATACTGGAATAAAAGTGAAGAATGGAAAAATGACCATAGAACATATACATAGATGATAGCAACATGCATTCAACTCCAACTAAAGTTAAAATACATGTAACAATCAGACCAACTGATCCGAGAGAAAAACTATTGTTTGCTATAAATCAAATGATATTATATCATATGTTTCAATTCAAAATAAACCATTCATCTCAAAAGTACTTGCAGTAAATATCAAAATAACTAAGTTTCTGAAACCAGATAACAGACCCTTTCAAGGTCACTCAAAATTTAATATATAGCCATGCAGGGCCCGATCAGGTTCATAACTAAAAGTCTATTAAAGGAAAATGAAACTAAAACCCTAAACCACTTGTAACTGCCCTATCAGAGACTAATTGACCGATTGGCCTTTCTCGACATCTGCACTGGTGGTAGCATCAACTGCTTTGCACATGGAACTCCACTCCTCGAAGGCCGTTATGAATTTATCAAGCACCACTTGGTTCGGTGAAGAAACTGAATCAAGCCTTTGCTCCCAGATACACTTACAATTTTGCAATTGTTCCAGTTTGATCTCCAGTGTCTTTGTTTGTTCATCACCGAGCATTTTTAGTGATTGCACCCGAGCTATAACTGATAAATCATGAGCATCCATTTCTTTAGCATATTTCAACCCCTATGCCTTTTCTGTGAAGGATTCCCACATTTGTGCTGCATCAATTCCAACCTTAATTTCATTCTTGGCCAGATTGTAGAGGCAATCGATATGATTGTTGAGGACTTCTTCAACACAGGCCAGCGCTTTCAGAATTTGACTAGACTCCTCAATACCCCACTAGTAAATTTTACCTCAAATTTTGATGAGAATTGGTCAAATTTTTTACAATAATTGGTCGAATTCACGACTAAAACTTTCATCGTTCTTTTTTCGTAGAATTTTCTACGTATTTCTTATTAGTCAAAATTTTGAACATAATATTGGTTGAAATTTTGACTACAGCTCTTGCTTGAAACTGGAAGAATCACCGTCATTTTTTTTGTCCAAAGGTCAAATTGAGACCATGCAATGGTCAAAATTTTGACCATACTATTGGTCCAATGGTCGAAATTGAGACCATGCAATGGTCGAAATTGAGACCATTGCATGGTCTCAATTTTGACCACTGCATTGGTCGAATCTATGGTAGTGTCATCAATTTTTTTGGTCCAATGGTTGAAATTGAGACCATACTATCATTGACTTGTTTTGTCCAATGGTCGAAATTGAGACCAATGCTAAAAAAAAATTTAAAAAAAATGTCTATTAAAAAGTGGTATTGGTGTCTTATTTACAATAATTATTAATTAATTAAAAATTAGAAAACTAAAGAGGACAAAATTCCAATTCCATTTTGTTGGATGGACACAAACATGGAATTGACATTATCCAAAATTAGATAATGCCAATTCCAGTCTAATTCCAACCCCCAAATGGGCCCTTAGTATTTTTTCAAACTTTCTTTATATATTTTACGTTTTAGTTTGCTGGATAGCCACTACCCACAAATTATGGGACCATTAACCTTGGCAGCATCTAAATCATAAACTAAAACACATATCTTACCAAGGGGGACACTTAGTTTTTTTGAAAGAGTCTTATTTAACAGCTAAGTTAAATAAGGAATGATTTTGTTACTAGCTTATGAAAGTGTGTATTGGTTATATTGAATGTTTGAAATAAGAAGGAAATTGCTTTTGCTTTTCCAACTAATTTTATTTCTGTTGTTATTTGCAAAATATATAGCTTTGAATATCTAGATTGTCTCATCAATTGCTACTATTAAGATCCAAAGGACACAAGTGTTCCATAAAGGCATGAACAAGTGAACAGTTTGTAGCTTCAACTTTAAGGAGAAATAGATGGAACTACATTAGAGCCTGAAGAACTAGTAAAGAGAACTCAAAAGGCTTGCAAGTTGGGAAGATGCCATTCCAAAGCTGATGATGTTGTGGACATTTTTAGCATCCTCTATTGTTGGAAGAGGGGAAGTCCCTATTGAAAGAACAAACACTTCTCAAATATTCATGGAAGTCATGCAGGATGTGTCAATATATATGCATAGCCTTGAATTTCTTTTCTAGCAGGAAACCGCCAGTGTCCCTGGTGCACACACAATTTCAATATGTATTGGAAAGCACATCCAAAGTAATAGTACAAATATTAGTCCAAGTAAATGGAAAATGAGCAAAAAAATTCAATCAGCCAGTCTTGAAATAAAAGGAAGCATCAAAGGAAGTAGTACATAGCTGAGCATGCACCAATTACAATGACAAATAAGATAAAAAAGGTAAAGCTATAATAATAGTGTTTATTTTTTGGTTTTAAAATTGAGTCCGAGTCACAATAGATAACCATTTATACTCCAATTCCAATAACCTGATTAGGACAATAATATAGTCAAAATTAGCAATATAAAGAAATACAAACAAAAATCTTAAGTATCAAACCAAAAGCATGAAAATTTGCTCCACCATGTCGAGTATTAACTCTAGGGAAAAATATACAATCAAAAGAGTTCATTAGTCTCCCCTTAATGAATAAAATTTAAAACTAAAAGAATAGAGGGCCTTTTACAGGATAAGCTCCTGCAAGTGATATCTTCCAACAAGGAATCTCTAGAGTTACGATTTACAAAGTAAAAAGAAGTAGGGATGACATTGATGTTAGATCTAGAATATAATGCAAGAAATTATAGTCATCTTAAACTCTTATTCTAAATCAAACGAAATGCCCTCAGATTGAGCATAAAGATCTCTTTTGTTGAGTAAATTTGCTAATGGATTAGGTGATGTAATTGCTCTTAAAGTCTTCAAGATTCTGATAGCATCTACTTGTGTGTGTATGCTTGATATGGGTGTATGTAACCTTGATGCTTGATGTGCTCTTATATGATGATCTTCATGTATGTGTGGGCTATACATTATGGAGGATTTTTCTTGCATGATGTTCCCTATCTCAGGGATCAAATTCAATAAATATATAATGAAAAAACAAATAAAAATATATTAAATATATTGACAAATATATATTATTAATTAATTATATAATAATAGATAAATAAATTAATGAATGAATATAATATAATATATAAATATAATAAGCTATAATGATGAATGATAAATGATAAAAATAAATAATTATAGAAAATGATAAAATTACATTATAAATGTAAATTAAAATATAAATATAGTAATATAATTTTAAATATATATTAATGATATTAAAAGTAATAATTAAAATTATGATGATCAAAGTCATAATTAAAAAATACAAGAAATAAGGAAATATCAAAGATACGAGATTTCAACATCAATAATCCTCTCAGAACCAACGAGCATCTTAGCATAAATCTAGCAGACAACGTTGAAGATAACTATCTGCAATTAATAATATTAAACATGCGTATTGGTCAGCGTACAACAATATTACTATTATTGACATACATTTGTGTGGGATCTAAATATTTCTGACAGATAACAATATTATGCAAACCTTTCATACTGGTGCTCATGGAATATTTATAACGGCATTTATTCTCCTACGACACTTAGAAGGAAATCAAGTTATACTGTCTTCCCTATTTTATTTGCTACTAATAATTATTGGCAAGGTTATGTTATGACATCGAAATACTTGGTTAAGGAATGAAAACAATATCGTGTGTGATAGTATATTCCCAGCCTTGTGAGTATTATCGAAACCAACCTAGGAGTTCTATTTGGTTCAAGTTTTCTCTAAGACGGCCCCTGGATAGAATGACATCATTAAATATCAAAATCTACATATTATATTCACCTACGGTGGATAGATATATAGTTCTATGTAGGAAGGAAGCATATACATAGTTGTTTGAAGAAAGAACGAGCAGTCCCAGATGAAGAAGGAATGGTGCCAGTAGAAGAAGGGACTCATCATGATAATTTATTGTAACTACCATTTGAGAACCAATCAAATAATAAGAACATTAGATTCAAGTAGGTCAATCACCAATACCAACAAATACATTCATTGATCGCATTCAATCATGGAAGAAGCATGCACCCAAGTAGTGATTAAAATAACACAGTCAACAGTCAAACAGAACCAAATAAGAGTAATTACATAAAGTTGACAAACCAAACAATAAATAGAACCACATATCATAACAGATATTCAAATTTTCATTTCCAGAACTTAAGGTTATATTCATGGCATCTATCATTTGAAGCTTTCCTGATATAAGACAATATTAGCTCTTCTTGTCAAATTGATATCATAATAGATTTTTAAGGAGTAACCTATCATTTGTTATGATTATCAATCTTACTGGTTGATCCATCAAGTCATTGCTATAAATTTATATCATGGAAGAATAGGTTGATAGGTATTTAAACCAGATTAAATATCAATTTATTAATCAGTAATAAAGGAATTGTGTACCAATTTTTGAATAGAAGAAGCCCCTTGCAATTGAATAAAAGAAATCAGTCCCAAACCTTATAGGACTAGAAGGGGGACATTAGACTACCTCATACCCCATTTCCTTGAGTGAGAGACTCTCCACACATGTATTGACAAGATGGCTTTCCATTAGGATGGTACGAGTGTGGATGAAAATTTCTCCGCTAGCATTAAAAATGCAGAATCAAATGGGTGTGATGAAGACAGTAGAGGAGAAAAAAAAGTGCAAAGAAGCTCTTCGAGAGGAAGGATCAAAAGAACTATTTGAGAATGCAACATTTGCAATGGCACTTGGAGGAAACAATATGATCCTTTCATAGAAAATGGAGGGGGAAGTGACAAGGTCCAAGCCTGTGGAGGTAAGAATCCTCTAGTCCCTAGAGTTTGAGACTAGTTTCCTAATGAGGAAATGTATCTTGCTTTGAAAAAAGTAGAGTTTGGCCTAAAAAATGTGGTTATTTTTTTTCCTTGTTTGGATACAAATCCCCTTGTTGCGAGGAAGTTTTTTGACAATTGGATTAATACCGTATGGGGAAACAAGCTTGGAATCTATCTCCTTTTGTCACATGATTCAAAGATGTCTCATTTTTATTATCTTAAAGAATCATAAAATGCAAGAAAGAATCTTAGAAAAAAAAAAGTTCTAGAATGTGGCTAAATATCTATTCAAGGCCATCCTTTGGTCTCCAAAAATCTCAGAAAACAAATCCTATTTTGTTCTACACCAAGATGGATCAACAATAAGAGTGTTCCTATTCTAAGTTGGAAATACCTCCCAAATATATTGAAACACATTGTGAAAGTTTTGCAAATTGAAGAAACTAGGCTCACACTCCCCCACATGGATGTTAGGGTTCACATATCCTTTGAGGAAGGAGTGCAAATTCTTGATATTATAAAATTCTTTTATGAGAATCAACTGTATAATTGTGAATTATCTGCCCTATAAGATTTAAATTCATGTTTTTTATGAAAAAGAAATGGGCAGCATAAAAAAGAATGCCCTGAAATTATGAATTATAAGAAACCCAATAATGAGAATAAGAGCAATGGAGCCTTTAACAAATATGAACCTCCAACTCCCTCTGAAGGGGTGACCATTACACAAGATAGGAAGCCCCCAAATGATACCTTTGCTAACAAGAGCAATAGAGTAAATAATCCAATTGAGGCTCCTATGATGGCAACCACTCCCCCTATGCAAAAACAATTGGTTCAGAATGGAAATAGAATAACAATTAATAATACATTTGATGTTCTTTTCCCCATAGAAGCTAACCAAGATAGGGGAATTGCTAGATTTGTAGTCCCACCATCGGAGACCAAAGTTGTTGAAAATGTTATTGATATAGAAAAAGAACTGCATAAAACCCAACTCCAATATAATCACAAATGGCTAATTTTGAAACTTATCTGGAATTGATTAAACTTGTGAGGAGCTGTCTTGAAATGGAGATTGAAATAGAGAGGTTAAGGAAGAAACACAAAAGTGCACTTAAATTTAGGCCTGGAGCAAACAAGGAAACTCTAAACTCTGCCTTTTCTCTAGATATGAATTTGGGTATAAAAGAAAATGTATTAAACCACATCGTGGTGCCAACTTACAGGAGATAGTGTTTGTGGGCTGCCTGATTTGGATATGAATCCAATCAGGGATAGTGCAGGTTAATGTAACCATTCCTTCCTAGAATGAGGGTCCTAAAGATTCTATTCCAAAGAGAAAATTGAGCAACAGTCATTATAAATTATGTCTGTGTTAATGACTTGGGACTTGCATTTGAGATCTTTCTAGAAAAAGTGGGTTAGCACTGCAAAGTGTCTGATTTAAGATGAATATTAAGAGACTACCTTCAAAATATAAGGATAGATTTCATTGCAAAGCCAGTGAGTATAATTAATATTGGAGAAAAGGTCATTCTTACTATAGAGCCTATGTGTGCCTTTAGTGAGAAAGGTAGGAATGTTATAGAGGGCTTTGTTGCAGTTCCACCAAATGCAAACCTCTTATGTCCATCTGGAACAATTTTATTTTAAATTTGTGAAAGAAATTAGGGTGTAAGGATTGTCAAACTGCAACACTGGATGATCTATGTGATGGTTTCCAAACAAAAATTATGGAGCAAAGATAGTTCAAAAGGCCTATCATTCCATATCATGTGAAAGTTTCAAGTGAAGTGCAGGGAATGAGAGATGATTAAAGATATGTAAAGTCATTTGATAATGTACCATGGCCTTTGAGCCATTGGGAATGCAATAGAAATGATAAAATATTTTCCCTTTGTGGGAGGGGTCCTCATTCCTCTTTACAAATATTAAGACCTGGTCTTGTGGTTACTGAAATGGTCATGTCATAGTTACCAGGTATTTGTTTATGTCAGTTTTGTACCACTACATAACATATAGCAATTGAAATACTTGATACAGTGTACCAAACACTCAACCCTCTCTTGAAAAGTATACAAGGATACTCCAAGGTTCCTTACACCTATGGATACTAACTCAGTTATAAAATGTGATCTGTTGGTAATCATGATGGCAGGCTTACATTGTTCATTCACTTGAGGATGTCAAATTCTCGCTATGATGAAATCTAGCTTTGCAATATATATTCAATTCACTTTCTCCAATTTACCACTTTCAACTTTGCTCTTTGAACTCCAACTACTAAAACTACTTCTTCCTTTGCTGCTACTCCTACAAAATGGTAAGATTGGCAAATGGATGTCGATCAAACCAAATGAAAGCTTTCCAGCGGTGCTACCTCCATCGGTGCAATGATTCTAAGGGATACTCTTAGGATTTTCATACTAACACCTATCTTCCAACCCAACTTGAAGTACAAGTGAAAAGATGAAATGCAAGTAGAACTTGGGAGCGATTGGACTAGATTACCACACAAGGCTTCCTAACAAGTTGCTAAGATGCTAGTGGTCTAGTACATAGATCCCTATCAAACATTTACCAATATCACCATAAAACTAGCCATCTACCTCTATTCTAACAACATGAAATGAAATCCTACTTTAATTGCAAAAAAAAATTAATTAATTGCCCAAAACATGGCCGACTTTGGCTAAAAACAATAAATTAAAAAAAAATTTAAAAAAAGACTTTCAAATCAGTTTCGAAATTATACAATGTTGGGACCTATTTTGAATTTCAATGCCAAATTTTGATCACAATCTCCTAAATTTGTTAAAATGCCTCCAATAGATTTCGAAAATGCCAAAAGGATGGTTTTGAAAATCAAAAATAAGAATGTCATTTCCAGATTTAAATCATTTCATTATCCAACCAATCAATCTAGGAGATCAAAAATTGTCTTCAATATTTGCACATTGATTCAAAATGAAACATTGCTCAATGGAAATTTTTAATTTGATGCATGGAATTTGGCAAACAAATACTCTGATCTTTGAAAATCATCCCAAATTAACCATTAAAAGAAAAAATAAAAAATTCATAATGATATTTGCAAAATGATTTTCAATACAATTGAATTGCCCTATGAATATTTTAGTTTTGCTGCATGAGGGTTTCAAAGACAAAAGAAATCTCAGATTTAGCAATCATTAATTTCCAATTAGCAACCAAAACAAAATAAAAAATTCATGCCTTCTCTTTTCAGATTGCCATGAAAACCTTATTACCTCAATTGCTCTCCAAAATTTCAAATTTCTTTGGCATGAGAATTTTTGAACTTTAACAGAGAATCAGATTTAGCAATTTGTTAATCCAATTAGCACAAAGAAAATCAAAATTCCATGATATTTGCAAGTTGCCACGAACAAGAAAATTTCATTGCCTTGTGAAAAAAAATTCATCAATTTGTAATTGAAATCACATCATCATTTCATCAAAATTTTCAAAAAATCATCTCCATATTGCAAATCAAAGCTCAAAATTTAAAATGGGGGTCCCCAAGAATTGGGGCGATGTTGTGAAACCTCACAATAGTATTCCTAGTGCAGTTTGGATAGTTAAAAAGAGTGTAAATGATGAGTTTGATGCATACATTGTTGTCTCCTTTGCCAATGCCACTCTGGTGTTGTCTATTGGTGAAATAGTTGAGGAAGTTAGTGACAGTGGATTTCTTGATACTACTCCTTCACTAGTTGTATCTCTTCTAGTAGAGGATTCCTTAATGCAAGTGCATCCTAATGGAATTCAGCACATTAGGGAAGATTCATGTATAAATGAATGGAAGACCCCAGGGAAAAAGACAATAGTAAAAGTGGGCTGTAATAGATTGCAAGTTATAATTGCACTCAATGGGGGAGAGCTTATTTATTTTGAGATGGATATGATAGGGAAACTAATGGAGGTGGAGAAATGTGAAATGTCAGGAGATGTGGCTTGTTTAGATATTGCTCCAGTTCCTGAAGGTAGACAAAGGTCAAGATTTTTGGTGGTAGGATCATATGACAACACAATTAGCATATTATCTTTAGATCCAGATGACTGTATGCAGATTTTGAGTGTGCAAGCTGTAAGTTCTCCACCAGAATCTCTTCTCTTGCTAGAAGTTCAAGCATCTATTGGTGGAGAGGATGGTGTTGATCATCCAGCTAGTGTGTTTCTAAGTGCTGGTTTGCATAATGGTGTTCTTCTTAGGACTGAAGTGGATATGGTCACTAGACAACTTTCAGACACACGTACAAGATTCTTGGGTTTGAGAGCCCCAAAAAAAATTTCTGTTGTTGTCAGGGGTCACCGAGCAATGCTTTGTCTTTCAAGTAGGCCTTGGTTAGGTTATATTCATCAAGGCCACTTTCTTTTGACTCCTCTTTCTTATGAAATGTTGGAATATGTGGCTTCTTTTTCTTCTGATCAGTGTGCTGAAGGTGTGGTTGCAGTTGCTAGAGATGCATTGAGAGTTTTCACAATTGAAAGGTTGGGAGAAACTTTCAATGAGACTATTATGCCACTAAGATATACACCAAGAAAGTTCATTTTACATCCTAAGCATAAATCTTTAATTATTATAGAAAGTGACCAGGGGGCATTTACTGCAGAGGAACGTGAAACTGCCAAAAAGGAATGCCTAGAAGCTACTAGATTAGGGGAGAATGGGAACATGGAGATTGAGTAGTAGAATGGGGATGATGAAGAGAAGGAAGATCCTCTACCTGATGAGCAGTATGGTTATCCAAAAGTAGAGTCAAAGAAATGGGCATCTTGCATCAGGGTTTTGGATCCTAAATCTGGTGAAACAACATGCATCTTGGCCCTACAGGATAATGAAGCTGCATTTAGCATTTGTTCTATCAACTTCCATGACAAAGAACATGGAACTCTTGTTGCCATTAGAATTGCAAAAGATTTAGAATTTTGGCCCAAAAAGAACTGTTCGGGTGGATTTATTCATCTCTACAAATTTGTGGATGATGGGAAATCACTTGAACTTCTACATAAAACACCAGTTAATGGAGTTCCATTGGCATTATGTCAATTCCAAGGCCGTCTATTGGTTGGAATTGGGTAGGTGCTAAGAATTTATGATTTGGGCAAAAGGAAGTTACTTCAGAAATGTGAGAATAAGCTTTTTCCTAATACTATTGTATCCATTCACACATATGGGGATCAGATTTATGTTGGTGACATTCAAGAGGTATGAGATCTCTATTCCCTGATTGTATTTGGTTTTTTGTTCATTTTGGCATATCATCATATGTAAACAGTTAAAATGTTGTTATACATTTATTATTTATAATTTTTTTGTATTAAAGTTTGCCATATCATCATATGCAAACAGTTATAAAGCTGTTATACATGTATTGTTTATGATTTATAATTTTGCTGTAAAGTATATTGTTCAACTTTGAAACTATAAAATTTCAATTTTTAAGAGTTTGAGGATCATATGACATGTAATGTTTGAATTAGGACAATTTGATAGTCAAATTAGAAGTTTAGGTTCTCTAAATGCATTAATTTCTTTTTTTAAGGTTTGACTATGAATCTTTTTCCAGTCTATACTGATTTTTTTGCCAAGTCTTGAGTCCAAGTGAAACTTTTGGACTACCAAATCAAGTCTGAGTCCACATCTTCAAACTATGGTGTTTTGCAAATATGGAAACAAAACTTAAAGTTGTTAAATGGCAACATAAGAGTTTTTACCCTTTTCATCAATGGGCAATTCTATGACTACATACAGCTGTCAAAGAGCAGACAATCATAAAATGAGAGTGTACAGGTGTGGGATGAACAAAAGCACAATTGCATGCAGTTGCAAAGTGAAAACATGCATATGTCAAATGAGAACAGACAATTGTAAGAAATCTACATAGTCATTATACTTTCATTTCTGATCGTGTACCCTCTAAGGCATTTTGTTGTAATGAAAACATTGAACAATGAAATCATTTTCTTTATTGTGCTAACTCAATCCATGAACATGTTAACATTGAATATCAGAGCTCATAAAATATACAAATGTCTAAACTTGAATTTTGATGTCATGTATAGCTAAGGTTGTAAATCATGAACATATATCAAGAAATGACCCTTGCACTGCTATCCTCAAAAACATGTCCTCTCATCCCCTTTTGTCCCCATCCCTGAAATGTGTCCCCTACCAATTCCCAACCCTAAACATGTTGTCCTCCTGTCCTTGACCCTAAAACATTGTGGAACATAAGTAAAAAGCAATAACTACTTGGTTCACATTATTAAGAACAACACATCTTCTACTTTTGAGTACCTTTGACCATCTGTGGCATATATGTCATGGGTTTTATTTTTTCTATTTTCATAGTTAGCTAAATTTTATGTAACACACTCCCACCTACAAGTGTCAAGAAATTTAGCTCTCAATGGAATCTGTGGAGAGGAGGTTACAGCTTTTAATATTGATGTAAACACTATCTTAAATAAAAATATGGTCATCTTGTATCTGAACTTCATTCTTGTTTCCAGTTTTAAATATATATATGCTTATGAATTTTGTATGTTTTATGTATGGTCATTAATGAAAACATACCCAACCCTTAAAAATAATGCAGTACCCACATACCCAAACCCAAACAAGCAACCTACAATGAAAGTGTAGAAATTCTATTTTTCTATTTTTTCTTGCCCAACAAATCTTGGGCACAATTTGGGTAGCATTTATTTATTTTAAAAAACATAATATTAACCATGCTAATTTAAAATTTGTTGATATTTCTCAGATTTCTACCTAGGAATTAACAATCTAAAGATGTTCTTCCTAAACCAAACATGACAAGGTAAAATAGAAAGATAGAACCTGGTTTTGTAGTCCTTGTTGATGCCTTCAAATATGTTGGTTAAGTATGCCCTAGGTCTACTGCAAATACCCTCTTTAAGACTACTCCTTCTTTACGAATATAGAGTGCTTCTTATGGTGCGGATCAAGACTGCTCCTTGTGGTGTGGATATGGAATATGGAGGCCTGCTGATGCTTTATCTGAGATGCCCTAGAGATACCCTAGAGGGGCCTGTTGAACCTTGATTTGGATGACCTGCTGTACCTTATTCGGATGTCCTGCTGTATGCAAATATTGAAGAGGGAAGAACACATTATGTCTTGTGTGTCTTTCCTTAAAGACAAGATCTCCAATATATAGGAGACATTACACTTCAAGGAGAGGGCCGACCTTAGTCCATGACAAATAAAGAATCCTTAATATGGTGGGTTGACCAGACATGGATAGGGGTGCGAATTAAGAATTAATTCACCTATCCTTGGTTGATCAGGGTCGATAAGCTACATATGATAACAAAATTGACCATGTCAAATCTCCAATCAGGTCGATTTTGTGAAATCTAAGCTCCTTGTATTTCCATATCCATTAATTATTTTTTTCTAGAAGAGCATGTGAAGCCAATAATAAATTGATGATTTTCTTTTAAAGTCAAAAAAAACACTAAGCAACATGAAGGAAAAAATTGGCAGTAAAATACCTGAGGCGCAGGTGTCTCACTTGGTTTTGGTTGACTTTTAGTTGTACAAAAATAGGAATACAAGCCCATTCCAATAATAGCAATTAATATTCCCAAAATATTTCACCAACTAAATGGATCATGAAGTAGAACATAGCCAAATGCCAGAACTAGGCAAGTCTTCAAATGTCCTAATACTTGATATGTAACTAGGGACATCTTACCAATCACAAGGAATGTGCTGAAATTGACAGACGCGAAGATCAAACAAGATATTACAATGAAAATCTATAAACAAGAGTGTATAAAAGGTAATTAGTACATTAAAGAACAGGAGGTGTATACTTAAATGCAAACACATTTTGGTTTGTCAAGAGCCCATCCATAAAGGAACCAATGATAAACAATGTTGTTTCTTGGTAAGGGCATGATTGGTACAAGAGCTGAGTTGAAGACACTTTGAATTGCTTCTGTATGGTGTTTTTCATCTAAAAGGAGAATTTGATTAAGGTTTGAACATATACATTGAGGTAGCTTTCTGATAATGTCACTCTGATGAACAAACAAAAATCTTGTAAGCTTTAAATTTGGTAATAGATCTCCAATAAAGAACATAATAGTTTTTTAAAACATCATGCAGGGTTTGGGTGTATGCCTGTGTGTGCATGTGTGAGAAAATTAGAATCTAGGATCTAGTGTCAGAAATGGGAGATCTTTATTTTTAAAAATCACTGATGACAAGTTGGCTGGAAAATTGACTAATGAGGAAATGTCACCTCAAATGAAAGTTTTTTTTACTATGTAATAGACAAAAGAGAATACAAAGAAAGAGTTAGTTATTTCTTTTTCTTAGAAGACAATTTCAAGTATTGGAAAACTCCCAAGGGCACATGCTGCTACTAAGTGGTAATTGCACAATATCACTAACCACTAGGGTCAACTTCAAGCTTGGCAAAAAAAGAAAAATAGGTTTCTCTCATAAGAAGTGAATCATTTTCTCCAAAAATTAAGAACATGGTCAGAATGTCTATTAAAACATAATAAAAGAAATTTGCATATTTCTAAGGGTAAGATACCACCAGAAAATGAAAAGAAAAGGGAAAGCAATGAAAATGCAGAATTTAGAAAAGGATACAATTTGTGCAACACGTGTCAGAATTGCAAGGACAGCCAAAATTGATCCTAGAAGGTTGAGTTGCAAATCAGTGATAGTTGCAATGCCAACTCCAATTAGCAGGATTACAAGGGCAAACTAGATCTTTCAGCTACAAAACAAGACAATATAAGAATATAAGTATTTGCGATCTAAAACCATTATGAAGCATAAGCATCAAGATCCCTTTACCAATCTACAAATACAAAGACAATAATACAAAAAACTCTAGTTTGCAACTTTTTGAACTAGCAAATAGTTTTATAAATGCCCTAGACTATTCTTTGATTTTCTTTTGTATTAGGAAAAATCAGAATGTATACTAGGCTCACTTCAAGCTAACTAATTGTGATTATGTCCTATTTTAAATTTTTAGCAAAGGCTGATTGTTTAAAAAAGAAGTCAATTTAAACAAACAAATAAGACTTCAGAGATTAAGTTAAGGCCATTTTGCACACACAGGGACATTTATTTGAGATTTCATTGAATTTAGTGGAAGGCAAAGTTGAGATTCAATGTCAATACAATTACTTCAATTGGATATTTGAAGTGGCCTTATATTACATTCTTATAGAACTGAGTCTCATCCACCCTAACAAATGCTTGGTCAATAAAGCTAGAGAATATAGTTTTATTTTGAAGAATGGGTAGGATTTAAAGCTGGAAGCCAACAATAGGAGAATGCATGAAAGGCATACAAGTGCTACCATGGCAGAGTACAAAAATCATGAATCGTATGAATATCTTTGCAAAGTTGCATCATGTGTAGTAAATCTGAAGTGAGAGTTTTGAGCATTTTAGCTTGTGCATGTCACAATTACAGCTTGCCAAAACTAGCATCACATATTTATAGGCCAAATGGGTACATTATGGCTCAAATGGCCTTAAAATTGAAACATAATGCATGAAATAATGCATGAAAGAACTATGAAAATGCAATGAATGGCCTTATCATGGACTTATTACAAGCTTTGGCCAAAATTTGGTCCCAGTTCCTCATTGTGTTCTTGGTGCTCTTGCACCATTCTCACTAATAATCTACATCATAGCAATAAATATCTAAGTGTAAGGTGAGGCATATTCTATGGTTTAAAGAATAGAGATAGATCATAAGTCCAACTTCTATGTTAGGACCTTGTGATCAATAACATTTTTCCAAACATATTTTCATAATATTAGCCATAAAATGTAGGATGTTAACTAAATAATTTGTTCATCCTTAATTGATGCTATAAATACTTGCACTAATCTTTCATTTCAATACCCTAGGAACCAAGCTCTTATTCAATTCTAATTATTTTGTCACTTCTAGTTATATCTTAGGAACTGAAAACCTATAATGATGCCATTTCAAGTTTGACCATCCAAGGTTATGACTAAGGGTATATAATCAAAATATACCTTTAACTGAAATTGAATACAAAAGAAAGTGGAACATAATAAGGAAGAGAAAATGAAATAAAAGAATTCAAATCTTCACTAGGAGGAAGAAACATAAAGAATAAATAATTAATGAATTAAAAAAGGAAAAAGTACTTACTTTAGTCTTTATTGATTAAAGGTGATTGCAAACTGCACACAAGTGTAAAAAAGTAACCACTAAAAGATGTTTCTCTATCAATTCTTCAACCTTGGAATGCAATGTTTTAATATCCTGTGTTGTATTCATAGCATCTATGGGAAATGCATCAAAGACCATTTTTAACATTGTGCACAACGACTTAAACAAGTATGAACTGTAAGAGACTAAGAAAGAAGGAAAAGGTGTTACCTCACTAAAATGATAGTAGTAATGAGACAAAGAACCATGAAGACTAAATCCAAGGAGACCAGATCTGAACATCCAGGTTTGATCAAATTCAAAAATTGGTTTGCCTTCGTAGCACTGTCAAGTCAACACCATGAGCATTATTTTGTGTCTAGAGTGTCATCAATGTTTTTAAATGTAGAATGAAATGGTTGTAAGTATGCATTTCTGCCACATGCAAATGATTTTGAGATACAGACCTATGCAATCCAATCTGCCAAGGAATAGACAACACCACTTATTGCCATCTCTGCCAAAATAGGATTTTTCATAAAGTGATGTTAGAATAGTTACTAAAATGGTCATAAATTATGTTCTTATAGTAAAAGAATACTTTGACTTAAGAAAAAAACTACACAATATTAAAACATGACATTGCTTTAAAAATTAAAAAGGTACCTATAACGAAGAACTTCATTTTGACTTGCTAATTGGTTGTCACTATTAACTCTAAGCTTGTCTTTAAAGTTTGAGCTTCACTTGGTTTCGAGAATAGTTCAATATTCTCTACTAAACAAGGCCAACCACGTGAAGGTGGAAGCTCATTTGTCCCCTCCCCCCCCCCCCCTAACATCACTCTAAATTCCCCATTAACATTTAATAACATTCATTCATTCATTCATCCATTTTTGAAATATAACATTCAATCAGTATAATCACATGATAACATTCATTAACACATAAAATTCATTAACACACAACATTCATGAATAATTCATTAACACAAAATTCATTAACACACAACATTCATGAATAATTCATTAACACATAAAATTCATTAACACACAACATTCATGAAGAATTCATTAACACATCATTCATCAACATTACTAGCACAAAATTACATCCATTAAGACAATGTTCTTTCATTAGCAATAAATGTTAATTACAATCATTTCTTTTTGGGTTTCTTTTTTTTTTTTTTTCATGTAATTTCTAAGAGGAAGATCAATGTCCTCATCATTCCCCTCCTCTAGTGATTCTAATTCCAATGTGTGTCTCCTCCTCATCTATTCAGGAACACGAGACCCCTGCGCCAAAGGGGGGTCCGCTGCAATAACAACTACTTCATGAATTAAATTCACACCATTTTATATTAGTGAATTACAAGTATTTATGTAAGTAAAAGTACTATAAATCAAAAAATTAATTTAAAAGAAAAAAACATAGATTTTCTTTACCTGAATGTGCCACATGATCTACATGGTGATCAGTCTGAACATCCTTCGGCACTCGTTTAGCATGACATGATTTTGTATCCTCTAAAATATACACAAAAATGTTACACCAATTTTAATTTAAGATGTTAAATTGTATTACTAATTACATAATTAGTTTTAAATAGAAAATGAGCACCTCCTTGGATAGTACGATGCACATCAGGGGCTTCATGATGCGGCGTATGATCTGTGTCATGATTAAGAGGCTGCATTGCAATGTCATGCACATTATTATAAAATTGATTGTTGCTCAAGTATTCAATTTCTAATATATTTTTTGGCATATTTACCTATGCACATGATGCAGGAGACTCTTCAGTTGGGCCAGTGGAAGCTTTCCATAAGCGTTCAGCCACGGCTTGATAGCCTTCCTTGAAGGCAATTTTTTTGTCTTCTTCCATGGCCTCTAAATTAAAATCAGAGCCTTGCATTTTTTGATTAAACAAAATTATTTGCATTTTATAAATAATTTTTCTCTACAATTCATTTACTGCTACTTACAATTCGTGCTTTAATTTTTGAATATCCTCCAGGGCCAAGTTTGTGCTGCCCAATCTTTTGCAGCCTGGCCTTTGTTGCCTTTGAAGTGTCTTGCAACCTATGAAAAGTTTGAAATATGTTAGATGATATAGATATAAAGATCACTAATTAGTGCATTATTACATTGTACTAGTAGTTAATACTATTGCATACCTTCTCGCATTTGTTGGTGAAATTCCTCTTTGAGCATCCACTTTCTCCTTTGCATCCAAAATGAATTCATTCCAATCCCTCATTGAAATAAAGGGAGGACGCTCGTACTTTGGGTTCTAGATGAGACTCTTTCTATATGCGTCCCTCACAGTCTTAAGATGTTTGCAAGCTCTTTCTAAAATTTTCTTCTTGTCAAAAATATTATTACCAAACTCATGCTCTAAATCTTTAACGAGCTGATCTTTTAATTTTTTTTCTTGCAAATTCCACCTTTTAAGAAAAAACACAAAATTGTTAGATATAGCTACTAAAAGAAAAGACCCGAATGAAAGGAAAAATATTGTACCAATTAATGATATGAAAAAAAAATAGTGGGATAAAGTTAGTTCACTTATGATGTTCCACCTTGTACGTATGGTGGGCCCAAATATATGCAGTGTGAGGTCATAAAGCTTCTTATAAAATGTATCATTTCCTGCAAAAAATGTCATGGGATAATTAATCCAAAACTTGTTATGAATAGGTAAATGCATATTACAATATAAAAAATAATTATTTAAAGTACCTGGAATCTTAGGACATTTTAAAGGCATTGATTCAATATTGTCAATCAATAATGACATTTGCATAACTCCCATGCTACTAACACGGGTAGATCCAAGAAATGGTGGTGAATTATCACCAATACATGTAGATTGATCTATATCTAGCATACCAAACGGTGCCACCAGTGTATCTCCTACTCCAAAAAAATAATCCACTATGTGATGCACCCAAGATTAAAGTACAAATTATCAAATCATAATTAACACAAAACCAAATATAGAAAAACAAGGATTTACCAGTTGCCATAGACCGTGAAGGCATTGATGTTTGCATGGCCCTTGTGGCTGACATTGCACTCAACAATCTTGTATGGACGTCTTGTCTAGGAGGAGTCTCCTGCAATTGATGACCTGAACAATACATTGTTAGCAAAGACATTTTGAAATAATAAAAGTAAGAGTTAACTTAAGAAGTTTTTGAATGTTCCAAAGAAAAAATTCTTTGTAAGTTGTTAACTAAAGGATTATTTTACCTAAGGTGGCCGAAGGTCTGCTAGTACCGGCCTCACTGCATTGTCCTTGACCAAGTACTAGAGATTCCATAAAATCCTGCAAAAAGAACACATATTACATATTTTACTTCACAACCTAAAAGAGTATAAAATATAAACCTTTATTGAAATTTTGTTATAACTAAAGATTCATTACTGCTTACTTGATACCAACGTGTGAGTGCTTTCAATTCAGATAGCCTCATCAGCATCTCCTTAGTTGGATTTGTTTCATACAAAATTCCAATTATTTCTAAATTGATTTGTTTCATTTTTTTCTTCAACATAATTGTTACATTAGGTGAATCTATGAAATGATCATCATCAGAGGGGGTAGCTATTGCCTCTATTGTTGAGGGTGCTTTTCTCTTATCCTAAACATCAAATTGTGATAGGAATATCAGTAAAACTATCATAAAAACTCCAAAACCATAAATAAAATAATGTAATAATATAACATTTTTCAACTATCTAATTTGTACAATTTCAATAAAGTTTACCCTTGCTGAAGAATGGGTGGGAGGAGCATCCTTGTGGCCTCTATCATGTGCGGGATCCATATCATCCTGTGACAAAGATTAAATATAAAAACTTTAGTGAACTGAAAGCAATAGACTTAGCAAAAAAAAACTTATTAATAAAATGGTATATAGTACTTACCACCCTCATGATAGTAACTTTGTCTGTATCTATGCAATTTAAATGATAATCTATTAGCAGTTCTTCCCCTACACTTATTGATTTTATTGCACATACAAAAACTTGATTCCCCTCACGCGCCTCAAATATGCAATTGGGTTGCTTATTAGTTGAGGAAGGTCACGTAATATTTATAAAACCTGCAATATTACTTGTTTCTTTTGGTCTCCCATCAATGTACATTGCAAATCTTTTACTTTGATCATTTTCTTTCCTTTGTATATAATTAGCTGATAGTGCATACCTATGCATACTTTTTTTATATTGAACAATCCGCATCCAATCATTGTAATTGTAACATGGACCGACATACTTGAACAATTCAACAACTCTGTTGTAACATACCTTTATACCATCCATGAAAAATAGGCCCAAACCATGTAATGAGGATGGAGCAATGCGATATATCCTCTCATTAACATAAAAATCAGTGTTAATTGGAGGTATCTCATTGGGTACCCATTCTTTCTCAATGTGGTGTACCGAAAGGGCACCTTGATGTCGCCTTTGGTCTCATCATCATAAGAACATGACCCCCCATTAGCAAGGAAATATTACATGTGTTTATCAAATTTTTTTCTAATCTTTTGACCTCTAGTTGATCTCCCTATTTTAGTCGTACTACATGTAGAACTTTCATCTAGCATTCCCTCATTTCCCTCATTTGATGTAGATAGATCTGAAAAGTACCTATTTGGTGGGTGCTGCAATCCATCAAATGATAAATTGTCACATCAATATATATATATAGAATAATCAAGTTGTGACCCATACGTATGGTTCTTCTTTGTCTATATATACATTATATGATTATATAATATGTCTATTTATAACATACGTGCTCAGTGATAAACAAGAAGAATATAAGAAAATTATGTCTATTTATTGACTTATACCTACTGATCCATGTCACTGTGCACGATCCATGCCAAAGGGGTCAAATTTCCTGCATATGTTAATCATTTATCTTAAGTTAGCTAAAAATTACATGATACGTATGCTACAAATAACTTAGAAGATAACATGAACAATATGCAACATCATAAACATGAACAAATTTACTTTATATATGGAATGCAAGATCATCAACAGAAGGGGTGATGATGTCTGTAGTCAATTGCCTATTTGCAAAAAGGGTGATAATCAAACACAAATATACATGTATCAGCAGAAATTAATTGAGCATCATAAGCAAAACATTGGTAATTATAAATCACATATGTTGTAATCATTAGAATTGAACACAATAAATATGTAATCATTACAATTGAAAGCAATACATAAATATGTAATCATTAGAATTGAACACAATAAATATGTAATCATTAAAATGTGAACACAATAAATATGTAATCATTTCAATTATGTCATTGATCATCTTCTTCTTCATCATCATCATCATCGTCGTCGTCATCGTCGTCATCATCATCATCATCACCATCATCATCGCCATCAACAGCATCACCATCATCATCATCACCATGATCACCATCACCATCATCATCATCATCATCATCATCATCATCATCATCATCATCACCATCATCATCATCATCATCATCATCATCATCATCATCATCATCATCTTGATCTTCATCATCTTTAGTATCTTCTTCTTCCATAACATTATACTTTATCGGCCTTCCTCTTGGATCATGTCTAACAACAAATGACCAACCCTGTTTATGTGGAACCTCTGAGTAAAACACTTGCTCACACTGGCTTGGAAGAACATAGGGCTCATCTCCAACTGGCTCAAATGACCTTGTATTAATCATTGTAAATCCATTATCATGTTGAATAACAGTTCTATCTGGATCATTTTGATTCAGTTGTAGCCTGTACCATTTGACGATGAATAGAACTACTTTGAAGGATTTAAAGTCCCACTCAATTATATCATCCAAGATGCCATAGTATTGATTTTGAGATTTTTGAGGATGTATGTCATTTCTAGATGATATATTGGTGACCTCAAAAACTGCACTTATCCCAAAATCACAAGTTTTCTTTGTGTCATCTAACTTTTTTATGCAAAATTTGTGGCCATGATAGTACATAGCTTTGTGGTGCTTAACCTACAATTTTTCAAGCGTGTAAATTATTTTCATCGTGAGTTGATACAAAACATACGATTCATGATCATTAATAAATTTGTACGTACCTCTCCACCTCTTAAACCATGTGCTAGATCAATTACCATTGGCATAACATTGGAATCTCCATTACGATGAGCTTCTCTAACTAATGAAGCAACACCTTCCCATGTTAATGAGCAACCATTTTTTTGACATCGTTCAACCATACCATCATCCAATCAAGATTTTTTGCAATATACAAATGTATTGCATCCCACTCTCGACCAGCTGTAAAAAAATACACCAATTATAAATAACTGATATTGAAGATTTATAAGAATTAATTAACTACAATAACATCTTAGATTTACCTCTCATTTTCCTCAATCTACCTTTGCCCATCAAGTACTCCCCTTCAAATTTTTTAATGGAGTTGGGATCCCAAATACGATCTACATGGATCTTTGCTGCAAACTTAGGAAGATATTCACTAATGTACACCATGGTCTGGTATACCATATATCCCTCCACCATAGAACCCTCAAGATGTGCTCTCTGTCGAACCAAGCCTTTCAAAAATTTCAAGTGCCTCTCAACCATCCACATTGACCTAGTTGGTACAAGTCCACACAATTCAATCTCCTCAACTTGATGTATGAGGTAGTGTTCTTGTGCATTGAAAAAAGTTGAAGGTAGACACTTTTGCATTTCACACATAAGAAGAGAAATTTTTCTCTTCCAATATTTTATATCTTCTTTATTGATTTCTTTAGATGACAACCACCTCGTGTATTTTCCAAGATCATATATAACTTGTTTGACACCGTTGGCAAAGTGGTGTGGGAGAGATAGAGGTAGAATGTACTGCAATATTTGTAAAATGATCTTGTCAATATTTTATAAAAGAATGCAATGAAAACCACATGCAATATACAAATATATAGTGAATACAAAATAATATGAATTACCTTAATAAATATATGCCAATCATGTGTTTTCATCCCTGGCCCAAATTCACTTTTCTTTGATATGAGATCGTTTATGTTTGCAACAAATCCTGTGAGAAATCATATTTTTTTTATAATTTCTTTTATAGCATTGCTCTGCTGCTCTGACAATAACCATGTAAGGGCACTTGTATCAATCTGGTCTCCATTGTTATTTGATCGAATGACATTTTTCATTGCATGGTTGGATTCTTCAATGTCACTACAAATTTTGACAATTTGGTCTTTGTCACGCCTTCCATCCAATATTTTCCATAATGTCTTTGTTACATTCTTTCCAATATGCATAGGATCAAAAAAATGCATGATTGAGAGTTTCTCGTAGTATGAAAACCTAGTAAATTGCATAGGATAACTTTTTAGTCCTTTTGGAAGTTGGTCATTGATGCCTTGACGACCTTCACAAGCATCAATTACATCATCAGTAAACAAAACACAATATCAAAATATAAATTTGAAACAAAAACCATAAGATGGAATGACATTACCTCAATGATTTATTTTATTGTATGCCAACTTCCATAGGCGAGGTGTCATTCTCTATGGCTTTGATGTAGTCTCTTCTTTCCGATTGAAAAGATGTTTTTCAGTAATTCGGTACTTATGATTTCTGTGGAAAAAATGTCTATTCTCATCGAACACCTGCTTTCTTAAACTTTTTGAATGATGAGATTTCATCTTTGGACCACAAACTGAACATGAAAATTTTCCCTTTGTTTGAAGACCTACAAGATCGTGTATAATTGGATTAAATGTGTTAACTTTGTGTTAGCACTATAACATACCAAAAAAGAGACGTTAAGAAGAGAACATACCACAAAAATGTGTTAGCCCAGGGTGCCAAGGGCATCATGTATTGTCCATACAAGCATTGCATGGAATTGAAATTTTCTTTGTCCTATTGGTCTAGAGATGTCATACATAGTGACCCCATTCCATAACACCATCAACTCATCGATAAGGGTCTCAATATATACATTGATATCTTTAACTTGGTACTTACCTAATTGAATGAACAAAAACATCACATAATTATTATGACCATTTTGATGGATTATTAATAATAAATTAATTTAGATGACCATTAAATCAAAAAATACCTAGAACAATTAGTGCCAATATTATGTGCTCCCTCTTTATGGACAACCAAGGAGGAATGTTATTGTTGATAATAAAAATAGGCCACACCGAGTAAGTAGATCTCATCTCTCCAAACGGATTGACATTGTCTGCTACCAATGAAAGCTTGAGATTACGAGGTTCTTCTTTAAAGTGTGGCCATTTTTCCTCTATTTCCTTAAATGCTGAACCATTCACAGGCATTTGCATAATGTCATCTTGACTTCTATTGCATGCATGGTAATCCATAAATTGTGCCAAGCTATTACACTTGAATAATCATTGCAGACGTGGAATAATGGGAATATGTCAAAGAACCTTGCGAGGCACCTTTTTTGTTATTCGATCTAATTGATATCTACTAATATGACAAATAGGGCATTCTATTGCAAATTCATGTTGTTTATGATATATAATATGATCGTTCGGACATGAATGTATTGTTTGATACTCCATTCCAATATCTTTCATAATGGTAGATAATTCTCAGTACGAGCGAGGTAGAATGTTGGATGGTGGTAACAAACACTCACCTATCAACCGACGACCAAAAATATAATTTGTTAATTCACCCAATGTTAATTGTAAGGGAATTACAACTAAAATAATGAAAAAAGATGACATACCTTAACATACGTGTCATTGCTATGTTGGATAAACCATTCATAACCTTCAAGTTCACCAACAACAATACAGCAACAAGAAGAGTTGTTTCGGAGCCTTCATATAGGGGCTCGTGTGCCTTCTCAAGTATAGGTACATCAAGCTCTGTGTCAACATCATCATCATCATCTTGATCATTGTGATCATCTTGATTTCTTCATCATCATGGTCTTCTTCCATGATATCATTACCTTCTACTTCTATATTCACACCTCCATGTTCCCTCATTTGGAAATCCACATTCTCCAGATTGTCATGGTCCATAACATGAAACTCAGGGACATTGACCTATATGAAAATGATGACCTTATATTAACCATGACCATGTTGTCATCATCAAATCATATCTTATGTATTTTATAAAATATTAAAATACATACCAATGGATGAAATTCATTTCCCCCTTCAATGTGACCATGTTGCCTACAATGTTCCTCAGCTGTTTTGATTAGATATCTTCAAGTCTTTAAGCCCTTACAAAGTTTGCAAGGACAATAACATTTTCCATCACCTTTTCTTTTTAAGTTAGACCACAGTCTAGCAATTGTCTCCCTATTTTTTTGTGCATTGATATCATCAAACATGGTCTTTCTTGAATGGAATGACTCATTGGTGGAAGAAGGATGATTTGTTTGCAACCTGTAGATAAAAATCATTACTGAACAACCATTTTCTCAACCATTTTAATATCAAAAACATCATATGAAATATCTTTATCATTTAGATTTTAATGGTATATTTTAACTTTTAATGAGAATTTTGTGTAATATAAGGACCCCTATTCAAAATTATGTCAATACCAACTAAGTGCTAGTAATTTTGAAAGCTGGCATATACAATATCCTTTCATAATAAAGTTGACAAGCCTAAAGAAATATATGCATTCAATTTCTTGAGTAAAAAGACAAAAAATTGACATGCTCAGTCAATCAATCTCACAAGGATAGGATTATAGAACAAAATAATGTCTAATCTAAAATATTGAGGAATTTGACCTAAGTTTGAAACCTAATCTAGCTGCCCTCCTGATATTAATGGAGAAAGCATATTTAAGTTCAAGCAACTATAATAGTAATACTTTGTATGAGAAGTACAAAGTATTTTTTTCTTCTAATATAGGTACTCCACTGAGATTTTGATTCATTTGTAAATTCTACAGTTCTCTTGTTCTTTAAAAGGGAACCATGGCACATCATTGAAGTGAGAGAGTGTGTAATTTTTTCAGTTTTAATAAAAAGATACATGCAGTTTTGAGTTCATATTTGTGGATATTCATTGCACATATTTCATTAATAGCCACTTCTAGCCAACCTAATTTTGTCCCATTCTAACCTATTAACTATGATCATATGCCCCTTACCATGCTACCATGCTTTACTTCAAAATATTATAACATCTCAAGAAAAATATTATAAAATCTCAAATACTTATAAATTGTCATTTTAAATTAAAAATTTAAACAAATTTCATTGGCTTAAATAAAAAATGGAGGAAAAATTATCTTTTATATATATATATATATATATATATATATATATATATATATATATATATATATATATATATATATATATATATATTTAAATAATACATTTTCATTTTCAATAGTAGGCCAAAAGATAGAAAATGGAGGGAAGTGAATTTCTAACATGAATTTTATGTGAAAAAACTTCAGCCCTAATTCAATTCCTTATGTGTGCTTCCTTCTTTTATCATCAAGAGATGGAAGCACCCAATTGGGATACAGATATAGTCACTATATCAAGCAACGCATCCAAAATATAATCCCGCACCTTGGAAATCATAGTACAAGGGTTCAGCTCCAAGAACTTGCGGAAAAGGATAAATAAGATAGTTGTGTGCTTCTGTACATTGTTCACTTAAAACAATTATTCACACATTTCATGATTAGGGATCAAGTGCATATAATCACACACCCCAACCTTGACTTTGTATTTTTGTTGGAGATCATTTGATGTGGATGCTACTAAGCTTCATTTTCATACTTCTCAACATCTCCAGATTTCTAAAAGATTATCAGTTTATTTCAGTAATACTTTTGTACAATATTCATTTTAAGCTTCTAGTCACAAATTTCATGATTACAACTCAAATGGATGTACTAATATATGCTAACCTAAATTTTGTATTCTTTTGCAATGTTTTAATTCTAAATGGATTTAACCTTGGAGAAAACTCTGCGGGTAAGCGCACTTGAGTTGGAGTCGTACTTGGATGGGTGACTTCCTGGGAAGGCCCGACGCTTCAACTCTATGAGCATTAGCTAGATGTAATGAGTGCTAAGTGTTCCATTCATTCTCATAAGAGATGGGTTCTTGTGAACCACTCCTCATGAATCATGGGTCAATGACTTTGACTCACAAACTAGACAGTTGAATCTTGATAGCAATATCACAATGATTTAATTTTGATTGTTGTTTGAGTTTTTTAATGGTTTCCAACATCTCTAGGTACACTAATGGATGTTCTTGTTATAAATATATGTGGTTACCAATTATCTCATTCTAAATATAAGAGCTATCAATATTTTCTGTCAATTTACATCCAAATTGGACTTTCATTGAACAATTTTTGTTAATGTCTCCAAGAATAAATTGTTTTCAATTTATATCCAATCAGTCTTTCATTGAAAATTTTTTGTTAATGCCTCCAGGAATAATCAGGTTTTGGAAGCCCTCAAAGACTCAACATGTACAAGACCAGCAATCTTTGTAATGTCAAACCCAACAAAAAATGGTCTGTTCCATTCCAAATTTGTTAGAAAGTTTGATGGTTTTCTCTTGTATATTTTAGTTACAGCATATAAGACTAAGCTTTACTTATGGAAAAGTTCTCTGATTCTAGAATGACAGTTGAATGCATGGCTCAGCAAGCTTTTGAGACTGTGGGGGATCATATAGTTTTCACTAGTGGAAGCCCATTTCCTGATGTAGATCTTGGTTTGTAGCATTAACTAGAACTTTATGGGTGTTGATAAATTTAGAGCAACATTTTCTTACCTTGTCACTGTGATCTTGATGCCAATTCACCCGCTCATGTTATTGTGTTTCAGGAAATGGTAAAATAGGTCGCTGCAACCAAGGCAACAATATGAACCTTTTCCCAGGGTTAGCTTCTCTCACTTGATTTACAAAGATTCTCATTACATAGAGCTATCCACTTAATATCTACACTTTTTCCATTGTGTTGCATTAGAATTGGGTTAGGTACACTTCTCTTTAGCTCTCACATCATTTCAGATGGAATGCTTCAAGCTGCAGTAGAATGGTAAATATATTTGTAGAATTGGACCACTTAACCTGCATCTAGTCCCCAACATTTAGTGTTACTATTTTATTATCCAAACATGATTATTTTAATTTATGCCATGTTGAATTTCACAAACCCATTGATTGAATTCCCATAGGAGAATTGCTATTAGTCTCTGCCAGTGCCTGTGGAGACTAATGTTTTCAATTAAAAGTTTTGGCATTAATCTTTATTGAAATTCATGCAGCCTTAAATATGAAAGGGGAAGTCAAATGTTTCTCAATTTAATAAATTTGTAAAATTGTTACATAAGGCTAGAAAATATCATGATTAGCTTTTATTATTTTTGCTAGCATTTCTCTATTTGAAAAAACATTCATCCACCAATTGCATCACGTGAGATGCATTATGAAATATATATCCTAAGTTTCTTAGTCCAATGTTTTGGAAACTAGCAACAAAATAGTTGGTGATGCTAAATGACACACAAGTATACAAGTGTCTTTGTAATGCGAGAGGTTCTATAGGTGGCATTCTATAAAGTAGTTCATGTGCCTTGTTTTTTTAATCACATTTTGCATATATGACTAATAGAATAGTTGCAGTGGGGTCTCTAAGTCTACTTTCCATATATGTATATATCTTGAAGCAGTAGCTATAGAGAGATTGATTTTAATTCATCCCATTTTAAATCTTCTTTTTCCCACTTTCCTCATTGGGATTGTTAACTGCATGACTCAATTTGTTCAGAATCCTGAGGTAAGTCGCTCGCCATGGGTTCAACAAGTTGTCTGGTTTTAGACTATGCTTAAAAGTAGGTCAAGCTCTCTACTCAAACTCATGACTGGAGCTCATCAAAGACTCAATGACTAGATGATGAAATTGAAATCAGAGGACCAATTTATTCATGAAAGTCAGAAATTGAAAGCAAAATGTGCACTCTCCCCCCACATAAGATCATTTTGCTATGTATGTTGAGATTTTTGAGCTCCCTTCTAACACCCTCCCACCTTGGGAAAGATTTTATATAAATTTTTGTGGGTAAAACAAGTACACTTGAACATAAACAAATGAGCTTCACTGCATACTTTTTAATTTTTTCCTTTTTTTTAAAAAAGTGATGATGAACAATTGATCCATATTACCAATATCTTCATGATGCTCCCATCTAGTGCACATTCCTTTTCTACATGTGCATCCTCGTCTCATACTTCTACTTGTGTCCCTCTTCTTGAAAAGCATTTATCAACCATAATAGTTGTAATGCTTCATCTCCATAAGGATGATCATCTCAAACTATCCTTACATTGAACTTCCTTTCCATATGTATATTTATTCAAAAGAAGATGTATGCCCACTTTGAATCCCTAGAAAAAAGGTCTAAATATGGAGATGTACCAATTGCAACTATAGGGAGGCATAGAAATTGTCAACAACATTTTTCAATATAAAAGGCATCTCCAGATCTCAAAACTATTTTGTCTTTATTTTACCAAACTTAATTAAATGTTTGTGTTTACCACATTTGTTGAATTGTCTTTTCATCTTGGAGCTCAAAACTGCTAACTCACCTCTGACAACCATTCTTGCAAGATTGAGGTTTACTCAAAAGTCAGATCATCTAGAAAGTCACTAAAATAGAAGGAACTACAGGAAGTATTTGAAGAAAACCATTCATCATATCCACACTGCATATAGACTTCCTTATAACATGTACCTAAAGGCTAAATCCATAAGATGCATAACTACATAATCATTAAATAAATGGGAGTGGCCTATAATATCACTGTCACATCATGTTGTATACTCTTAAATTTATAACTTGTGTAGATTGTGTTTATTAATTGAAATTCCAATTTACATCAAATTCTATTTGGGCCAAGTCTATGGATAAACAACCTACTAACTTAGAAATGTCAAATATAGACAAATAACATAGTAGATATTCTTCAAGAGCTGGACCTAAAACAACTTTGAGAATTCATTACTCACCTTGAGTAGCAAGCGTGAGAAAGCTTTAAATCCTGTAGAACAAAAGCAGAATTGCATTGCCA